>CM053404.1:110075299-110097604 GCA_028644305.1 Xerus rutilus
GGAATAACATCTTGCTACATTTGTATAATTAATAATGTATTCATTTATGATGATCTAATGATTTTAATGAAAATAGTCTATGAGAAAAACAAAGTTTGTTGAACATTTTATGGATATAAATAAAGCCCTGCCACTGAGCAAATTCAGACACAGGTTGCACCACATCTGGTCTCTGTGTCTCATTCCCCGTCCCCTCGCCAACACCACTCATCCCACCTCAGGACCTGACACCCTGCAGAGGCTGGACCCCCGCAGCTCTGCCCAAAGGGCCTAAAACAGCACTCGGTGTATATGGGTGCTAATACGTTATGAGTGAATTAATGATGGCTTTGGGGTTCCTTCCAAGGTGACACATGCCCTCCGGTCTGTGTTGGTTTTCCGTGGTATATCCTCAGCCTGAATCCCTCCCTGTGGCCCTGAACCCTGCACATTTGGATGTCTCCTGTTCCCCTACATCTCAGTTTATAATTGTTTAGTCAGCTTTTTCACTGCTGTGACTAAAAGACCTGACCAGAACAATTGTACAGGAGGAAGTTTATTTGAGGGCTCACAGTTTTGAGGTCTCAGTCCATAGACAGTTGGCTTTATTCCTCAGGGCTCCAGGTGAGGCAGAACAACATGGTGGAAGAATATGGCAGAGGGAAGCAGCTCACATGATGATCAGAAGCAGAGAGAGACTCCACTTTCCAGATACAAAATATATACCCCATAGCCATGCTCAAAATGAATTGCGTCCTCCAGCCACACCCCACCTGCCTCCAGTTACCACTAAATTAATTCCATCAGGGATTAATTAGCTGATTGGGTTAAGGCTACGACCCAGTCATTTCTCCTCCAAACCTCGCATTGTCTCACACTTGAGCTTTTGGGAGACACCTCACAACCAAACCATAATAATAATCACATCATCATGCTGCTGTTTGTCCATCTATCCTTCCACAGGTCACTGTTGCTGTGGTTCTAGGCACTGGGGACAGAGTGTGACATGGCACCTACAGGATAATGGGCCCATAGATATGCGTGTGTTCATTCACATGTTAGGTCATGGTGAACACAGTGAAGAAGACTTCAGCATGGGGGGTGAAAAGCAGGTCGAGACAAGGTGGTCAAGAAAGGCCTCTCTGAGATGTGACAGAGGAAACTTTGAGCAAATGAAGCCATGTGGAATCTAGAAAGTCCTCCCCAAACCACCCGACCCTGACTAACTCACACTCCCTCGGACAAGTGTTCAGTGACTTTGAGTGCCTCCTGCATAGCACTTATACATTCTGATTCGCATGTATCAGTACAACCCTTTACTTAATGCCTATCTCTACCGTAGACCAAAGGCTCTATGAGAGGCTCCAATTATGCCCCAGACACAGGGCTGAGGTGGTGCATGTGCTCAGTATCCTTTGTCAAATGACAAATGAGCAGATAAATAAACATAAGCAATTCCCCCAAGAGAATGTTGGACAGGCTTTGGCATCTAGTGTGGCCTGTAAGGTCTACCAAGAGGCCCAGCAGGCTTTGGCTGGAAGCAGAGAGCCCCTGAGGATGCAGGTCCCAGTAGCCATGTTCTTGGTTGCTTGGCAACAAGGCAAAAGGATGAGTACACACAATTCAGACTCATGGTCCCCATGCATCTTCCTCCACATAAAAGATGACCCTTTGTGGTGGGAACTAGATTACCAGTGACTAAGAACAAGCCAGTAGCTGGAGGATTCCATTGTCTTTTCTCGACATTTTTGTCTAAGGATAGGTCAATTTTCATATATCCAAACTAATACAGTCTTGGGAAAGCTACAGTGGCTAATGTACTGCCCCATCCACCAGCTGATCCCATTGAAAAACTCGTCAACTCAGGGAGACAAGAATCAAACAGATCAGCTTGGTTTTCTGAATTGACTGTTTGACACCAGTTTATCTCAAACTCCAGAAAATACTATCCAGGATTCCCCAGGAAGAGCCCCAATCCTGGGGTTTATCACCAACTTCAAAGACAAAAGTCATCCCAAAGGACAAGCCAGCCTTATGTTTCCGAACCACTGGATTTTTTTTTTTCATGTAGACTCTGTGTAGTCTTATTGAAGACAAAAATATACAAAACATAAAGCAAAATAGAAAAAGCACAGCTCCATATCCCATAAGGAATAAATTCTAAAAAAGAAAAAAATCATAATTCCAAACATCCTCTCTGTCCTGTTTATTTATTTTTTTCTTATCTATAAAGCAAAATGCACACAGTGCTTTTACCATATAATGTCAGGGTAGATCTATGATAAACTGTAGTTTGATAAGAGGAAAAGTAAAGAGAACTTTATCCTGGTTTTATCCCCAGCAGAAAACTTTCAAAGAGAGACTTCAAACAAGGCCACATTTGGGGAAAAAGAATGATCCATGGGGATGTTTTACAGTACTTTAATGCAGTTTATAAAACAAGACTCCCAAACATTTATTTTTTAGTCAAGCTTCTGGCTATAGTTGAGTTAGTCTAAGCAACAAAATGAAAGAAATCTCCCAAACATTGACATTGGCACTCCAAAAATAATAAAGAGAGGTATTAAAGCATTTCCAGTATGTTTTCTTTCTGAAAACGTGTTGATATAAAATTTCTAAGAATGCTGAAGAATTACTAGTTGTTTTCTTTTTCTTCTTCTTTTTAGGAGCTAAAAATATTTAGATTCAGATAATCAGGTTCACATAAATAATTTTTTTTTTCTGAAAAGTTGAACAGTACAATAGTGTCACACAGGCCTGGCAGAAGGAAAGACTGTATTCAGTTCTCATAGTGATTCAGCACTCCTGCTGAATTTAGATTGGTTTCTCCTCTTTTAGCCCCTCCCCCAGCCCCCTGGGACAAGGACTTGAGATGCCCAGGCAACTGCTGTATCAGAAAGCATCAGGAGAAAGTTAAGAATGGGCAGAGTGCAGTGCATTCTCCAAATCAGTGGTTCTCAACCCCAAGTGGGTACAGCTATATGCAAAAATACAAAATGTATGTTAGAAATAAAATACACTTAAAATGAAATCCTAATTCAGACAGTTCCTGAAATACAAAAATCCTTTATAGACCAGAAGAACTTATGGTTCTGATTAACCTCTGAACTGGGGACAAGGGACGCATAGCCTGTCATAAACTGATTGCATGGGTACTTATAAAGATTTATTGAGTGAGAACTAGAAAACAAAAGAAAAAGAGCCAATTCATCTCCTTCTCTAGCCAATTGTCTTTGGGAAGTTTGAACTGATCTTTTGGGATAGGGGAGACAGAGGGGTGTCAAGGCAGGGCTCTGACAGACTCCTTTCCTTCTCCTACCACCAAGGTATTGGCCTCATCTGCAGCTTAATCCAGAAGAAGTTTCTGGAAGATTTTGAGACAAAGGTTTGCTTCCTCAACTTCCGTTCTGCACAAAAGAAGGCAACCACAGGACCTAACCAGGGTGTTTCTGAGCCCTGCAGAAAGAAGAGCTACTTCCTTGAAATTTTTGGCCCAGAGTTCCAAAGGAGCACTCATTTCTGGTACTAAACAGAATGTGACACGTGGCCAGATGTCTGGGAGGAGGGCAGGCCAGGCATGGCCAAGGGAGTGGGCCTGGGTGCTCTGCACAAGGTCCTCCATGTCTTCTGCTCTGGGAAGCCAGGTTCTTCTTCCCTGCTCCCCCGTCCACCTGGTGGGGAAACCCAGGCTCCACATCTCCTGAGACATGTTCTCTGGGAAGCTGCAGGTCTATTTGGCACTAGGTAGGCACCAGCCAGCAGTGGCAGAGGAGTTGGACTTGGTCACAATTTCCATTTTTAACTCCACCAAACACCTTATGCTGAATGGCAAGCACACACCTTCTCAGAGACTCAGCCTGAGACAAGTCAAAAAGCCTCAGATGGAGTCAGGGCACCGTCCGCTCCCATAGTTTTTTTCGAAGTAGCCACTGTCCTTTGGGATTCTCTGTCTCATAGTAGTCCTCCCCTGGAGACGCCAGGGGCTCCAGCCCAAAGGGCTCTGCATCCCATTCCGTATCTTCTCCTGAGAAGTTGAAGAGGATCTGTCTGGAGCTCCCCAGGCTAGAAGGGAGGAATGAGGCAGAGGGTTTAAGTTCAGCTTGGCCGGGTGCACAGAGGGAAGGGACGCTCGGATTACCACCATTCCTGTGGAGACCATCATATTTCTCCCCCAGTCCTGGGCTTCCGGGAGGAGCAAGCAGTGTCATCGTGGGGGCTGTGGATGGACCTCAGGTGGGCCTTGGCCTGGCCTTAAAGAAGGACAGGTCATGAGGACTGGGTCATGGTTTCACTATGTCTTATACATGGTTTATTACCATGAGAGGAAAATGCTATCTAGGAAACCCTGACTCCATCAAAGTTGGGTGACTTCTGTAGAAGCAAAAGAAACCACGGAGGGAGTCTCGATGGGCCCTTCTTTTGGACAGGCAGGGCCCTGCGGCAAGGCTTGGGTTGGCCAGACCAAGATTTAAGAGCACAAGACTCACACCTGCATGTGCAGGCTCCAAGAGCATAGGGCTTAGTGATGGTGACTAGTCCTGGCACAGGAGGATATGGATGAGAGAGACCGTGGGAGGTGGTGGCAAGATGGCCCTCCAGGACAGAACCGAGAGAGTCTGGGGTTGAACTCTTCTTTCTAACCAGTGAATTCCCAGTTCCAGAGAAGATTGCAATGAGTGGTAGCACCTTGTTCAACCTCCTCTAATAATAATCTGTTGGAAACATAGTTTATATGTTTTCTCCATGGAAACAACACAAGTGGTAGACTGCAAGGGTTTCCCTGGACCAGGAATGAGCACAGCTAACTAGCAAATGAAGTCAAGAGAAACAAGGAAAAGGTATAATTGGTTTGCCCAAGGTTGCCATTGCCCACAGAGCTACCATAAGATGTCTCTGACTGGACTTCTTGATGTGTTCAACCCCAAATTCTCATTAAAAATCTGTAGCACACGATGTGTCAATGGCACCTGGGGACAATAATGAAAGAAGATGACTCAAAGCAGGAGGGTTAATTGAGCCACAGAGAAAGGGAGGGAGATCCGGAGCTAAAGCTTTACGCAAGCAAGAGACAACGGTGGACCATGCTAGAATAGCGACTATCCAAAAAATCTTTGCAAATCCCACCCCCCCAAAAATACAATAAGTAGGAGTAATTTTGGCTTGTAGGATGGGCACTCAACACATCCTAAGAACCACCCAAAGGTCTGGAGGACACAGACGCATTTTGGTTACACTATTTAGCCTAAGCACTTACTCTTTTTTGTGGGCTTTGGGCTTAAATTTCAGGGTGTTGAATGCCCCTTCCACAGCCTTGGGCAAGTAGATGGGGTGCCTCTCCAGTCTCCTCTGGGTGCCGATGGTCCTGCGCTCTGTGCTCCTGCGAAACTGGCTGTCTGAGCTGTGGCCAGTGCGTCCAGCGATGTCCTCAGAATGTCTGCGTGGCGCCCGCAGGATCCAGTTGGAATGCAAGCTGTGCTCCCGGGAGCTGGTGGCCACTGGAAGAGAGAAGAGGGTGACCCGGGAAGGGAGGGTGACCCGGGAGGGCTCGGGGTCAAGTAGGGGAGAAGGCAAAGGAGAGGGTGGATGAGGCTAGGAGCTCACAGGGAATGGGTAGAGACGACACTCCTCGTCACAGGGATTCTTAGAAAGCCCAAATGGCCAAGCAAGGGGGACCGGCTCTGCAGGTAGGGTGCAGGGGTACTGGAATATTTGCTCCGTCAAACACAAAGACAGAGATCTGTATTCATTGACTTGTAATCATGTCCAAGATGTAATGCACATTGTCAAATGAAGAAAGATCCTATTTTTGTTCCCAAAATAAAATAAACTGGTTGTGTGTGTGTGTGTGTGTGTGTGTGTGTGTGTGTGTGTGTGTAAATACTTTGGAAAGATCATGTGCCCCATGTGGGTTATCCCTGGATGGTTTTGGGTCATACATTTTTTACCTTCTTTATGCTTTAACATGTTGTTTGATTAACTTGAATTACAATTAACATAGACCATTATTTTTATCAGGAAAAAAATGGTCATTTTGTGACAAAAAAAAAATTTCATTAAATGATTGTAATTGTGAAGATGACACTGGCGTCCTCAGTGGACTTTGGCATTCTTCCAGTGATATTCTGCATTTCCCAGGCCCCACTCCCCAGCAAGGGCTTCTGCTTGCTGAGGAATGTGGGACCGCACCCACGGAGGGTGAGCAAACCACCAGCAGGGTAGGATGAGCTCCAGGAAATGGGGAACATGCCACAGAACCCAATTTGAAAACCCCAATCTCACAAATGCACACCTGCTAACACTAGAGAAACAGCAACCACAAGCATGTCCTCCTCTGGGCATTAGATTAAACCTCAAGATTTACTTAATATTAGTACCAAAAGCTGTTACCTTAGTTATCTAGGTAACAGGTGGGGGGCAGGGGCAAGTCAAAGTTTAGAGAAATGGACAGTTAGGAAATTTAAAAGTAGGCTCAACAACTCAACCTGTTAGAATTCTTTGCTCTCCTCAGTGGGCCTTCCCCTTCCTTCCCTCCAGGCTCCTGGGGCCTCTCCTGCTCTGTGCAACACCCACAACCTAGCTGAGGTAGGGTCAGAAGCAGGTGTTTCAAATATAGTTTATCTATGCCCTTTCTGTTTTCAAAATCGTGGTGACATGTACATAACCATATTTAAATATGCCATTGGGTAGTGTTAAATACACAAAAGCAATCTCCAGACCTTTTCATGTGACTAAACTGGAGCTCTCTATACACTCCTTCCCCATCAATTCTGCTCTAATCATTTCCCTGTCACTTCTCTTCTGGAGGAGTCTTAGGAAAGCCCTACCCTGTCTCAGCTCTGTGGACATGTTTTCCTTCAAACAGGGCCTCAGAGTGCTGGCGGCAGGCTGGCACAGTGGCAGCGGAGCAGCTAAAGCAGGAGGTCCCCAGAGATAACTAGCTCAGGGCCCCGGCAGGGACAAGGTTCCCTTTAACCAGGAAGGGGGAAACCCTATTGCCTATCCCAGAGTCCCACTCACATCTGCATGCACTTTCGGCCACTGGGTTACAAGTCCCTTCCCCAGCACGCACCATCGAAATCCACATCTTCATTCAGCAGGTCAGTCTCGGCCCGGTGTCCCCTCTCTGTATCCAGCTCTGCAATGATGGAGTCGAAGAAGGCGATGGCCTCGGCCACATCGGCACTGAACTGCGAGTATTTCTTTGAAGTTACTTTCTGCTAGAGATGGGGAGAGGGGGGCATGCACTTAAGCCAGAGACTCTGGAAAGGAGTAAAGGTTGCAAAAACTCCATGAATATGGAGTCATGAATTTATGAGATTTCAAAGGTAAATTTGAGCACCAAGATATGAAGTAAACCATAGTGTCTATCAGTGAATGAGTGGATTAAGAAAATGTGAAAAATATTCACAGTGGAATATTATTCAGGCATAAAAAATAATTAAATCCTGCCATTTGCTGCAAGATGGATAGAACTGGAGGACATGACATAAAGTGAAATAAACCAGGCACAGAAAGAAAAACACCACATGTCCTTATTCACATGTGGAAGCTAAAAAGTTTGATTTCATGTAAGTAGAGTGATGGGTGGTCACTTAGAGGAAGGGGAGAGAGGAGCAGAGATAGAAGGATAATAAGTTGTAGATAAAGAATTACAAAATACAAGTAGATAGGAGGAATAAACTCTGGTGTCCACAGCACTGAAGGGTCAATATAGTTCTCAACAATTTATTGTGTGTTATAAAGAACTAGAAGAGAAGGGTTTGAAGTTTCCAACACAAAGAAATTAGAGATGTCTAAGAAGGTAGAAATGTTAATAAACCTGATTTGGTCATACATGTATTGAATTATCACATTGTAACCCCCAAATATGCAATTATTATGTGTTAATTTTTTTAAAAAAAGATAAATTTGATTAATTACTTTTAAAAAATAAAAGGTAAATTTGATTAATTGCCCCATTGAAGGAAGTTCAATACTCCCGATTCATAAATGCTGTGGATCAAAGGATTTCTAAATATCTCAGGCAGGGCTAATGAAAGGACAGTAAGATTTATTTCATTCTTGTTCACAGATTTGTCATCAGATATTAGAAAAAATAATGCAAGGGAGATAGTAAGGGGAGAAACAGGGAACCAGGAGGGAGGGAGGAGGGAAAGGGAAAGAACTGGGAAATGAAGGTGACCAGATTGTGTCATTTATGTGCATGTATGAATATATCACAGTGTACTCCAATTTTACATATAACTAGAATGCACTGATAAAAAATAAATAAAAGGAAGATCAGTAGAGTACAGGAAGGTGAACAGGGGGAGGAGAAAGAGAAGGGAAAGAGAAAGTATTGGGGATTGAAATGGAGCAAAATATGTTATATGCATTTATGAATGTGTCCAAGAAAGCCCTCTATTATGCATAACTATAATGCACTAATAAATATTTAAAAATAAAAATGAATGCATTGTTCTCTGGGTTTGTTCCCTGCTGCTAAACATCCACGGGAGCTAGGACAGCTCCTCAGGTAGTTGATGAGACATTCCCAGCAGGACAAAGAGGATATGTTGAAAACACTCTGCCAAGATCATTAGTTTTGAAAGTGGCCAAATCTGGGCCCTAATCATGGAGTAAACTGAAGAGGTTTTAGTATGATCATTGGAAATGTATAAATAATAATAGCTATAGACTTCAATGAATCTATTCAGTGTCTAACCAAGTTCCAGGCTCTCTGATGATTCCTGCATGATTTCAGTTTATCATCCTCTTGACCAAGACCCACAAACAGCCTGCCAAGAGCACCTGACACCATGGAAGTCCACCATCACATAGGCTAACATTCACAGATTTAAAAATAAATAAATAAACCACGAGTCTAGAAATTGCCACCTTGGTCCCTATCATCAGAGCTAATGGGTAGTAGCCCTTTCAGCTGCATACTTGTTATTCCAGATACACAATTGTGTTGCTTATTTCCAAAACTTTGAGCTTTGGGAGTCAAGACTCGGGTCTCTCAGCCACACCTGATGCTCTGGCTATATGTGGCAGTGATGCTATCCCAGGCTTACCAGGAAATATAGACCCATCAGCTCCTCTACCAACACTGCGGAGCTGCTCTTCTGGATCCAACCAGGAGTCTATGCAATACACCATCATTATAAAACATGCTTCTGTTACAAGAGGTTTGGGTACTGGTATGGCTGGAGTATGAGACATTGGTGGCTTGCTGGTGTCATTATTTGCAACTGGCTTACAATTGCCTGTGTGACCAAGTCCCATCTCAAAGGAAACCTTTACCCTGAGATCCTTTATGGAATTAAGTAGAGGAATAAACAAATGAATAAGCAAATTGCTTTCTTTTCTTGCTTAGCCCTGCCTTCCTTCCCTGCAAACAAAAGCACCTGCCCCTTGTTCCAGTCTGAGAGCCCAGCCCTGAGAGGTGATTCCGTGGATAGTCTCTGTAACAGTGGTGCCCAGTCCCAGCTGGGTACAGAGACTCTCTGTGTCTGGCCTCTTTGCATAGGAATGAAATCAGATAATCCAGGAACTCCAGTGCATAGCAGCTGACAACCAGCATTTGAAAAGCACCAGGGCATGGGGGAGGGACAATGGGCCCACAAATCCCCACCTCAGCATCTAATCCAGGATGAAAAACTCAAATACCAATCTTATTTCCTGGCTTTGCAAGAGCAGACCTCTATGATGATGGGGGCCCAGGGGACAGGACCCAAGGGGACAGGATACAGATCAGTGAATACAGAGGATAAAAGCTCCTGCACTAAGGAGCTGAGACTAATTGTGTCCTTGTGCACCTCCTAGTGCTTAGCACACAGAGAGGTGACCCTGGTCCTCCCACCTTACCACGGAATGACAGCATTCCACCCAGGAGGTGCACCTTCCCAGCCCCAAACCCAACCTAAACCACCTCCTGAGCAAGCACTTCTCTGCTTGTGTTCATGCAGGGTGTTTGCTTCCTGGGCTTAACGTCTGGCATCTATCCCTGCTAGATTTCCTTCTGGTGAGACACAGTGGCTGCTCCAGTGTAGTTAAACTGACTGGGAATTCTCACCCCATGTCTTACACACAGGCTAACTGAACATCCTGGTTCACTCAATAATCATCCCAGTATATGCTTGTTACCCTAGCATAATTATGACTTGTCACACTCTCAAAAGTGACCCTAATAAGAGGACAAATTGCCTCATTCCTCTACACATGCCACTAGTCTGTGCCATCTCTCCATTTCCCACAATGAGTAGACTCTCTGTTTTACTATCAAGTTTCTGCATATGTGCATAATTATTTCCTAAATCTTCATTTAGGAATGAAATCCAAATATCATTGATTACCAATCCTTTAAATGGGGTTTATTTTCAAGTTTTTCATTTTCTTTCTTGCCTAAGTCTTACACACAATATCTCATTGAAAGTTTCCAGGTATGTTTATTTAAGATGAACTAGGAAATTCAAGCCCTTCTGAAGAAATTTGAGTACAAAATCCTTCTAGGTCTTCATTATTTTTTTTTTCAAATTTTTCCTATTTGCCTTGTCCAGATCTCACTGTTGCTTTTAAAAAAAAATCAACTATCTTTCTAAAATATCCAATTTCATTTCATGGAAGAAATTATTTTTACATACTCACATTGTATCATTTGTCATGGTTAATTAGATTACATTATTATAAATTATAATGATAAGTCCAAAGGACATAAACCAGTTTGGGAACAAATATGACAATTTTAATATGTACATATTAAACTTGTGAGGGCTCGTGCATACATAGCATACTCTAGTTCTTAAAATTGCTTCCTTCTAAACATTTTTAGATATAAAAATATATAAAATTGTCCTATGATTCCTATATCCTCACCACCAGTATCAAAATCCATAGGCTTTCTTCCATATTATTCACCTATGATCCTCCCCTTTTTTTTAAATAAAGCCAACCCTAAAAAACTATAATTTACTCATAAATCCTTCAAACTGTATCTTGAACATACATGTTTTCAGCCATTCACAATATCATGATATACAACAAAATTGATACTTTTTTAATATCAGCAACTAGCCAGTCTGTGTTCTATTTTCCTTGACTCAAAAATGTCTTTATTTCCAGCACTTAGGGAGGCTGAGACAGGAGAATCGCGAGTTCAAAGCCAGCCTCAGCAATGGCGAGGCACTAAGCAACTCAGTGAGACCCTGTCTCTACATAAAACACTAAATAGGGCTGGGGATGTGGCTCAGTGGTCGAGTGCCCCTGAGTTTAATCTTTAGTATCAAAAAAAAAAGTCTTTTGCAAGTTCCATGTGTGTAAATTAGGATCCAAGGTGGACATTGCTAGGTTTCTGAGTCTCAAAAGAGATTCAAAATGTTCATCTCATACATTTCCTACCCCAGACTTAAATTCAGTTCTTTTTCCAAGGAGTCCTGTTTTAAAGTTTATTTCAAATCAAATATGAAGTGTTTTATGTATCCCATTTAATTGTTGAGGAATCCAAGGCATTTGTTCTATCAAATTCCTCACATTCTAGATTGGACCCCCCCCCCTCCCCGTGGTGTTGGTGGTGTTCTGTTCCTCCATCCAGCACATTTCCTATGGTAATAATTCATTACTGATGATCTTTATTACATATCAGGAGGCACAGTGTGCACATTTTCCAGCTTTATGTTATATGGGTTTATGTTTACATGGATTTATGTGGCAGTGGCTTAACCTGTCTAAAGTTTATCCTCAACCTTTTTCTGAGTGGTTTTAGAGTCATTGTCTAGATCCATTATTTTATTACTGGTTGCAAAGTGTTGCTGCTTTTTCTCTGCCCGGTGCTGGTGATTGAACCCAGGGCCTCTTGCGTGTTAGGCATGATTTTTCCTAATGCTATATTCTTTCTACATTTATTAGCTATGTTTCTGGTGTGACGAACTTTTACCAGTTATCCATTGTGTTTAGAAACAGAAGAATAAATAATTGATCCTTTCCTCTCATGATTTTTGAAGAAATGAATTGATGTCCTAGAAAGTTCCTAAGACAACTATAAGCCCAGCTACTGGGGAGGCTGCAGCAGGAGAATCGAAGTTTGAGGCCAGCCTAGACAACTTAGTAAGATCCTGCCCCAAAAATATAAAGGGTTGAGGATGTAGCTCAGTGGTAGAGCACTTGCCTGGCATGCACAGGGCCTTGAGTTCAATCCCCAATACCACAAAAAGAAAAAAGATGATCTGTGAGGTTTATTGGTTTGTTTTTTTGGTATCATTACCAATTCAGGGACTTTAAACACATCAATGATGCTTTTTCATCAGTTCTAATTATCATTTCTGATGCTCAAAATTGTCCCATCCTTTGATAGCAAGAACCCTTTCAAGGTGGATCCTGAGTTCCTTTGACACAATTGTAGCATCTTTGAGAACTTCCAAGCTTTTTACACATAATACAATATCCAATGTTCCTCTTGTGCATTTCTTACTCTAGACTTGAATTCTGTTCTTTTTCCAAGGAGCCTTGTTTTTAAGTCAGAAGGGGCATATAAATACCACAATGTATATCTTAGGGGTTTTATTGGTACAGGATTGTCATTACTTCCAGGCCTTTAGAATAAACTAGAAAATACTGCTTTTTGGAAAAGGAAAAAAAATCTGGAGTTCATACTAATATCTGCAGTTCGAATTATAACACTGTATTGCCATTCCTCTCTCCTACCCTTTGTATTATTGCTATAATGCATTTTACTTTTAATTCTGCTATAAAAACACAGTATGCTGTTCTTTTTACTGTAGACAGTTATATTTTAGGGAATTTAAAAAGAAAACCCCACAAATTTTATTTTTACCCTCTTTCCCCCAAGGCTCTTTATTTCTTTGTATGCACCTAACTTTCTGTTATCACATTCCTTCCTCCTAAAAATCAACCTTTAACATTTATGGTACTCCTGGTCCCCTGACAATGCAACGAACACTCTTGGTTTGTCTTAAAAATATTTATTTTGCTTTCGTTTCTAAAGGTACTTTCAGTGTGCATAGAACTCCATGTTGACAGGTACTACGGTTTGAATGTGTCCCACAAAGTTCAACGTAATTCCCAATGCAGCAGTTTGAGAGGTGGAACCTTAAGATGTGATTAGGTCATGAGGGCTCTCCTCTTATAAATGGATTCATGCCATATTGCAGGAGTGGCCTAGTTATTGAGGGAATGAGCTCCTGGTAAAAAGATGACTTCAGCTCCCTAGCCCTCCATCTCTCTTTCATGTGTATTTTCTTTCCCATCTTCCTTCCACCACGGGATGACATAGCAAGAAGACCCTCTCCAGATGTGGGCACCTGACCTTGAACTTGTGAAACTTCAGAACTATAAGAAATAAATGTTTGTTTATGAATTAACCAGTCTCAGGTATTTTGGTATGGTAACACAAAACAGACTAAGACAATAGGTTTTGAGTTTTTGATTTTTGTCTTTCAGCTTTTTAAAAGAAACCACTCCATTGCCTCCTGGATCCTATCATCTCTGATGAGAAGTCTGCTATAACTTTTTAATCTATGTTCTATTATGTGTAGCATATCTTTTTTCCCTTGTCTTTCCAGCAAATTTATTATAATGTGCCTAGGTTTTGTTGTTATTGTTATTGATTCTACTTGCTGTTTTTTAATCTTCTTTTATCGGTTTAATGGATGATGTTAATGCTGGAAAATTTTCAGCTATTGTTTCCTCAAATACTCCCCGCCACACACACACCTTCTCCAATTACATTTCTATTACACTATTGGACGCTGTTCTCCAGCACACTCTGTTCCATTTTCCAAATGTTCTATTTTCCTTAAGTCTTCTTGGTGTGTCAGTTTTGGTAATTTTTTATCCACCATTCCATCTTCAACCTTGTTAATTCCTTCCTTGGCTGTATCGAGTGTACCCATGATCCCATCAAAGAGATTGTCATCTTTGATATCGTGCTATCCATTTCTAGTCTCTTCATTGGATTCTTTCTTAAAGTTGTCATGATGTTATTTCTCCATCTGATCTTGCAAGCCTTTTCCACTAGGGCTTTTATCATAGTAATCATTGTTTCACTTTGTTTAATTCCTGTCTGATATGATGGTTTCAATGTCTGTGCCATTTGTGAATCTGGCTCTATTGGTTGCTTGGTTTCTTGGCCTTCTCCTCTTCCTCCTCCTCCTCCTCTTCCTTCCTTCTTCTTCTTCTCCTTCTCCTTCTCCTCCTCCTACTGCTTCTTCTCATATGTCTCATGATTTTCTGTTAAAAGCCAGATATTCTGTGTAAAGTAGTAGACATTGAGGCTTTTGTGCCTAGAAATGTTTGTTGCTGTGTTAGGTCTTTAGTTTGATTCTTAGTCATTCTAAATAGTTTAGGGAGGATTGTTGCTATGGCTACTCTCAGGGCCTCACAGACTTTAAAGTTCTCTTGAAATAGCTTATGAACTAGAGGCTGATGGTCCAGAGTTTCTCCTCAATGTCTGCTGCATCCTCAGTTTTAGGTCTTCCCTTTGTGCTACCTTTGAGAGAAGGTCTCTCCCCATGCTCTCACCCCTCTCTTAGCAACATTCAGTATACTTCTGAATTCTTGTTTGCATGGAGATAGCAGACAGAAGGTCATTCATTGTTTTTCTGAGTGGGCCCCAGTCTTAGGCAGGCATCGTGTACTGGGGATGCAGCCTATTCAGTGGCCTTGCCCTTCCTTTGGCTGTAGTTATGAAAATCCCTCCCAGACTCCCCTCCCCAAGTAAAGTTTTTGCTCCAAAGGAAGATACAAAAGCATGATCCTGTCATGTATCCAAGAACTTCCCTCAGCAGCTGCTGTACCCTCCCCAGGCCTTCACACCCAGGGACACTTTCTCAGGGCACTCTACCAATATTTTGTGACTGGAGGTCATGGGAGCGAATGTGAATTCTACCTATATTTACAACTTTCAAGGACTCCTCCTCTCTCCCCAACTCACACTCTGCCACTACTGATTTGCTGCCAATTTTAGGTGGGATCTTCTGCACATCTGTCTGTGTCTGCCGCACATAGATAGGTAAAATCTTCGTTGTCACTCCATGCAGAGTGTCTCTCCCCTTAGATTTTTCCTGAGACCTCAACTTTGTCATAGTTCCAAGAAAAATCATAAACTTGAGTTTATATGGGTTTGTTTTATCTTCTTGTTGTTGTTAAAAGGACGGAAGTGATATTCTTTCCAGTACTCTACATCCTGAGTAGAAACTGATGGTTTATCCAGTTCAAATAGAATATAATAGGTTTTATGTTTAAATTCTTAATTTACATGTATGTTTTCCTTACACTGAAGATCTTGGTTCCATATGAGATTAACAAAATTAGTTTTATCTCTGGCACAATTTTGTACTACTTAGATAAAAGATGAGAAGGAAGGGTCCTTATCATTTGAAATTTGGGGGCTGCATTGAATAAATCATTCCCCGCTTCCTCCATTATCATCAATTAGCTTTAGCTATATATTTTTACCTTTCACATGCAATCTTTGGTTGTTTTGACATTTTTGTATTATTTTTCATATAGTATGAGGCTACTTTATATGGTGAACTAAAATTCTTCCAGTGCCATCTACCTAAATAGTATAAATAAATTGTGTATAACATTCATTTTTAAAAAATTACTGGCTTTATCTTATTATGTATAACAATTCCAAAATCTAAAATCCTTATAAGCTTTGTATTCTCCTGTTGTTATATCATTGCTTATCTGTTTTTTGAATTTATTCAATACATGAATTCATAAATTAAAAAAAATAATTTCAAAATAACACCACCAGTATTAGCCAATTGAATTCAATTTAAGATTTGTGTGTGTATTTCCTTGGCATGCATAACCCAAGTTCTCTTTGAAAGTCTGTTAAAATTCTTTTCTTTGTGATTATGCTGTTGACTTGGTAATTATTTAGGTTCATGTGTGCCAGTTGGTTTTCAAGTTTTAATGATTGTTTTTTTTTTCTCTTTTGATTTAATGCTGTAAAAGCTTATAACAATATGCATGGTTTCAAATCCAAAACTGTAACTAACATTCAAGACACAACTTATTTCCATTCCAGCCTTTCTCTTTTTGTTTTCTCTATTCTTTCTTTAGTCTTTTGTTTATTTTTTCATCATTTCTTTTTGGCAAGATAAGCAAATGTGTTTATATCTGTATTTACCCACTTTAAAAAGTGGGGGGGAAGCATGCAATATACCTATGGAAATTGATTTCTTCACTCATGTAGCCCGAGGATCACTCCCAACATAGAGAGCCTCCTTTTCTTCTTACTAGCTGCATAGTTCTCCATTATACAGATGCACTGCAGGAACACACAGCAGCCCCTATTGATGGATCTTTGGGTTGTTTGCAACCTTCTGCTACAACAATTTACATACAGTGAAGAGTATTGTGCAAATGTCATTCTGAACCTTGCCAGTAATACCATAGTTTGGTGTAGCTCTACTTGTAAGTGCCCAGCTTATTGTGGATGCGTTTTAGAGAGAGAACTGTAAATAAGCATCAAGTGATCTGGCAAGTTAGTTTAAAAGGGTTTCAGAATAACCCTTTAATAACAGAGCTCCAATTAACTTTTATAAAGCACACCTTGGAATGTCCCCAAATGGATTTTGTGATGATTTATTTTCTCCATATCAAGGTTCAGCCACAAGTCAGGACTTTTCAAGTCCTGGCTTGATTGTAGTTTTTTGTTTTGTTTTGTTTTCTGCCTCTCTCAGCTTCCATGGAGCTTTCTGACCAGAATTCTTGGTAATCCTTCCAGCTGCTTTGATAGAGGTCCAGGATTCAGGGCTCGGGCTAATATCACAGGGAAATCCACTTTACAAAGAGGGGATGACACGAAATGGGACTTCAGCCATCACCATCCCTGGGTGGGACCCCAATTAGTCCTCCCTCCTTGACTCAGAACTCCAGGCAAAAGCAGATTGCTTCCCTCCCAGTCTTGACTTTTCTCTAGAACGAACTTCTGAACATCTTTGGAGAGGTTGAATGTAACACAATCTACTTCCTGATACGACTTGGCTAGCCCTGAGGTTTACAGGGTCCCTCTGCCCTCGGCCCTCTAGCAGCCCCAGGGAGAAAGAACATTCTGGAAGAGCGTCTGTATGGCATTGCTGTCTCCACTCAGTCACCTTTCACATTTCACCTTCCATGGCCTTAGGGTTACCATTTTCCAAGTCTCCCCTGTGCCACTCCTATACCCCGCCTGGGTCTTGGGTTACTTCCCCAGATGAAATCTGCATTTTTCCAAATCAAATTCTATCATATTTCTCATTTTAATTTCTGAATCCCGGAAAGCAGTTTCTGATATTGTTCTGCGTTTTCTGTCAGCCTGCCATCCTTCCTGGCTTCACCTGCCCTCTGGGTACCTACGTTGTCCCTTCTCCAATCTGTCCATTTTCTTCTGGGTTCTGTCAATATTTGTCTACAAGAGATCTGAATTCTACAAAATGAACATCCTGTTATAAACAGTAACACTCTGTTGAAGGGAATGGTAGGGGGACATTCTAAACCCACCCAAAGTCAAGGAGACAGTCACTAAGAATCCAGTTCCCTCACCCCAAGTCAGCTCATGTGTCCTTTCTGAAGCTTTCATTGATTGAAACAGACAGACACAGGCACACTTTTCTATGCTCATGTTCTACCTTGTGCGAACAGGTACACAACTGTCACATATTGTGTTAGACCCTTTGTAGCCCTACACTAGACTAGTGATCCCAAACCTCTTCTTTGAGATAGCTTTGGCAAATGACACTCACAATTACAACACAACTCCTTTTAATAGATGCTCCCTACCAGCTGCTACATACCTGTGTCAGGCTGTAGGCTATTGGCAACTCCCAACATTCTAGTTGTAATTCTACCTGCTTCTTTTCAAGGAAACTTAACACACCTGCATAATTCAGTGCTTAGAGTGACTGCTTCAGACTATGGTCTGCATTTAGGCAAACATATCTACGAACATCAAGCACCTACTTCAATGCCCAACAGGGCGTAAAACTATTTATGGAGTAAATGAATATATCCTATATACAATACCTAATACTATGGTTTGGATATAAGGTGTCCCCCAAAATCTCCTGTGTTAACACAGGAATGTTCAGAGGTAAAGTGATGGGATTGTGAAAGCTATCCCCTAACCAGTCTATCCTAGTTTGAATGGACTGACTGGGTCTCATGTAACTGTAGGCAGGTGGGATGTGGCTGGAGGAGGCCTGTAACTCTGTCTTGTCCTGGAAGGGTGCCTTCCTTGTGGCCTCTTCCTTTCCCTCTCCCTGTCCTCCTCTCCTTCTTTTTCTTGCCATGAGGGGAGCAGCTTTCCTTCACTGGGCTCTTCCACCATGATGTGCTGTCTCACCTTGGGGCCACAGCCATGGAGTTGGCCATCTGTGAATTGAGACCTCTGAAACCATCAGTTCCAAATAAACTTTCCCTCCTCTAAGTTGTTCTTGTTGGGTATTTTGGTCACAGAAATGCAAAAGCTGACTAAAACACCTAATATTTATATCCTCCCATCAATTTGGGTGTTTCTAATTTACACTTTTGGATTTAACTTGACAAATTTTAAGAACTCCATACAGATGCTCCTCAATTTACAACGAGTTACATCCTGACAAACCCACTTTAAGTTAAAAATATCATAAGCTCAGCTTACTAAACATTATAACTTAGCTTAGCCTAACTTAAATATGCTTAGCACATTCACATTGGCCTATGATTGGACCACTTCATCTAACACAAAGCCTATTTTATAATAAAAAGTTGAACGTCTAATGTAATTTCTTAAATACTGTACTGAAAACGAGAAACAGAATGCTTGTATGAGAACACTTTTACACCATCAGAAAGTTCAAAAGTCATAAATTGAATCACTATAAGTTCCGAGGTCTGTACTTCTTATTTCTATGGAGGACTGGTAAGACTCTTGTAAGCTAATTATACCTGTACATCTGAGTGTTGATATCAGTTATATAATTTCCAAAAATGTGAAATGGATCTGGATTGATGGTTTTACCATCAAATCATTCATCTAGGTGAAATGAAATGCATAACACTTGAAATTTATCCACAAGAAATGAAATATTATCAAAATAAGCTTTTAAGAGAAACCACAAGAGGTCCAGTTCTTGCATTCTCCTTGCCATCTACCACTCTGAGATGGATATTCAGGACCAAGTCAAAAGAAATATTTATCTTATCTCTTTGACATAATAGCACCTCAGGGAATAGGTACCCATAATTGAATGGGATTTTATGAAAAAAGAAGGGGAGGTTGTGAAACAAGAATGGTAGATATGAATATCAAACTATGTAGAATGAAAGCACAGTCACTGAAATTTAAATGTGTATGCATACACACCCATCTACAGATTTTCAGCTGATTAGCAAAATGGTCAACTGGACAGGGCTGAGGAAAAATCAGTGATGTAGACAACAGAGCCGAGAAAATCAACATAAAAAGAAAAAAATAGAAAACTGAACTCTAGCATAATTAAACACTTCTATTATAATTAAACCTTAATATAGTTTGGAGCATAGATCTTCCCTTCCTCTGTCTTTAGTAACAGAGGTATAGGCTCACAGATTCCACCTGATAGTCGTAAGACACTTCTTCCAGCTTTATAATGCAACCATTACTTCTTTTGCAGTTACCTGTTAACTCCTTTTCTTAAATGTCATTGAAATGATCCTTTGACTATAACAAAACATTATGATAAAAGTGGCTCACATTTATTATATTTTGGAAGTATAACTGATAGAGTTGAATTAATACCCTCAAACATAGTACAAAATCTTTGCCTACAATAAGTGGAACATTTGAACCCAAAGACAATAAACAGTGCTAGAAAACTTTGCATTTGGAAAAAACTCAAGATGGATTCTCAGTTGCTACTATATATCGAAATAAATTGCTAATAGATTAAAAATGAGATTTTAACAGTAAAAGTATTTAAAGCCAGGAGAGAAGATGAGTTAAGTATGCATATGGCAGACAATGTGCTAATATCCTTAATATAAAAAGAATCCCTATAAATAAATAACAAGAATTTAACACAACCAAAGGAAAAAGGTATAAAGACATGGATGGACAATTCACTAAACAAGAAGTATGACAAAAGAAAAGGGGCACTTTTCACTAATACTCAAAGCATCTTAAAATGATGCCATTTATCTATCAAAATGGCAGACTTAAAATTCATGACAATATTTTTAAAATTTTTTTAAATAGATGGACACAATAGCTTTATTTTGCTTATTTATTTTTATATGGTGCTGAGGATCAAACCCAGTGCCTCACACTGCAAGGCAAGCACTCTACCACTGAGCCACAACCTAGCCCCTAATGACAATATTTGGTGCTGATAAAATACAGTAAGAATGGCTTTCTAATCCACTGTTGATGAAAAGTGGAAATTGGCAAAAATCTTCTGGAAAGCAGTATTGTGAGAGGGAAAAAAGAAATAACTATTTTTCCCTATTCTCCTCTCACTCAACCATCAGTGCCAAAGACTTCTGTGATCAAACATATGGTGGTTCCCCCATGCATAAGAAAGCAAGCAGTTCCGTGACTACTGGGCATCCTCTGATTCCATTCAGTTCTAACGCTATCTGCCTGGAGATAGGTCAGCTCTTACAGGTTCGATGCTCAGTCCACCAAGACTGCACCCGGACACACATGCTTCAGATGCCCTCGATTGGTCTACTGTGCTTCTGACCTACAGGTTAGACATGGGGGCTCCCACAACCTCTACTGAGGCTCGATTAAGTTATTAGAGAGGCTCACAGAACTCAAGGGAACATGTTTGCTATTTATTATAAAGGACATTACAACAGGTAGAGATGAGCATCAGATAAAGAGACAGGTGGGACATGGAATAGAGGAGAGGACAAGTATCTTCCATGTCTTCTAGAGAGCACCACAGTCCAGAAACTTCCATGTGTTCTGCTATCCTGAACCTAGACTTAGTGTTTTTATGGAAGCCTATTGTTATATAGGCCTAACTGATGAAATCATTGGTCATTTGTGATCAATTTACCTTTCAACCCCTCTCCACTCCCTAGAGCTTGAGCTGAAAGTCTCAGCTCTCACATCCTGCCTTGTAACCAGCCCCATCCTGAAGCTACCTAGGGACCTCCAGCCATCAGTCTACTCGTTAGCACACACAGATACTGCTTTGTAGATTCCAAGTATTTTAGAAGATGAATTTCAGGAAACAGAGGAAGACCAAATATATGTTTCATGATATCACATATATGTAGAGGAATCTTCAAAAAATCAATGACATTTTAATCCTCAACCCATTAATCACACTTCTAGGGATCTCTGAATTTAAAAAACGTCTTAGACCATAGAGTAAGATGTATTTATTTATAATGTTTAATAATTGTCTAAAATGAGTTGTTAAATTTTTTGTCTTTACAACATTTGTTTACAAAAATTAGTTAATGAGATGATAAAAAACTCACAGTAGATAACATTAAATGAAAAGAAGAGAATCCAAAACCGTATATATGTATAGGCCACATTTAGTAATCCTAGTAAATGCAGTGGGAAAAATGATTGAAAAAATATACACCTAAATAATGGCAGTGGTTATTTCTAGATGGTAGGATTCTTAAGATATTTTTATTTTCTCCCATACTTATACTTACTGTGTTTTACAAACTTCATCTAATGAGAATATGTAACTTCATCATCAGAAAAAAAATTTGTAGCTAAAAAGATGTCCTTTTGATGGGCCCTGGTCAATTACACACTGAATATTTTAATCATTAGGGTATAATTCCAGTATATGAATATACTCAAATTACATTCTATTCCATTGAAAAAAAGACAGCTCTCTGCTTATCAAAACCACTGACCTATGACTTTTCTAGATCTTCCATCAAACTTCGCAACAGTTTCTTTCTTTGACAATGGAGATTCTCAGGTTTTTGGTTTATTGAGCATCTACTATGTGCCTGGAACTGTGCTAGAGACTCAAGGTAAAAAGATCAATAAGATGCAAAGTCTGCACTCAATGAGCTCACAGTCAGTGGCAAAATTAAGCAAATGAGTGATTATAGTGGCTGTGTGAGAGTGGGGAAGGGCTCAGAAAGAGGGAGGAGAGAAACCCACTGAGATGGATTGTGGCTTTGAGAAAAGTCTCCTGGGAAGTGCTCAAAGGGCAAAGAGTTAGCCAGACAGACAGGAAGAGGAGTTTGCTCTAGGCAGAGCAAACAGCTTGTGCTTGAGGATAGATTAGGAAATATAATTACACATCTTGTGGCTTGACTGAAGGGCTGTAGGAATCACATACTGTGTTATTAATCATTATTACACTGCCTGCCATTTTTTTTTTTTTTTTT
>CM053404.1:110098104-110285928 GCA_028644305.1 Xerus rutilus
TTTTCTAAGCTTGGACAACCACTCTGCTGTTAGTAACTAAGAACACACTTAACAGGAAAGGGGGATAAAAGCAATGACCGGCAAATTCACAAACAAGTAAATATAAATGACCAATAAACATATGGAAAAAAGTCAACTCGAGTAGAAACGTATGTAAACCTAATTAGAATAAATTTTAAAAATAAAATAAGTAGAAACATAGACACTGACATGGGCAAAAGACAGGGAGTCAGAAGGCACAAGATCTAGTTCAGTTTCTACTGGCTTCATCAAATTTTGATCAGCCCCAGTTTCCCCAAATAAGAGGACTCAAAGAGATGACTTCCAGTGTCTATGGCTGTTACAGGTTGAATGTGTTCCAGAAAATTCATGTGTTAGCAACTTCATCCTCAAATTCATGCTCCTCATATTTGGAGGTAAGGCCTTTAGGAAGTAATTAGGACTAGTGAGGTCAAACAGCATTAGTGGCTTAATAAGTAAAGGAAGAGAGATCTAACACATTTGTTCTGTCTCACCACGTGATGCCCTCCACCATGCTGGGATGCAGCGAGGAGCCCCTCACCAGACGCCAACAGATGCCCGCACCTGGCTCTTGGATTTCCCAGCCTCCAGAACTGTGAGATAAACAAACTTTGTATTCTTTGTACATTATCAGGTCTCAGGTATTTTGTTAGAGCAAAAGAAAATATACTTAGACAATAGCATTACATGTTTGTTTGTATGTTTTAAATTAATGGCCAGATAATCCAATTAGTTACAACCT
Source organism: Xerus rutilus (assembly GCA_028644305.1). Classification (NCBI taxonomy): domain Eukaryota; kingdom Metazoa; phylum Chordata; class Mammalia; order Rodentia; family Sciuridae; genus Xerus; species Xerus rutilus. Next base: position 110,098,868 of record CM053404.1, read on the forward strand.
AGATACCAAGCAGGGAAGCAAACCCAGATGAAATGAAGTGAGGATGTACAGCCAACAGCCAACCGTGTGTGACTCGATGATTGGAGCCGTAAGAGTGGGAAGGGAGATCACGAGAAAAACTGACTTGTGATTTTACAAAACCAAGACACTTTCCACATCCCCAACTGTCCTGATTAGACCAAATTCATGTGTCATTATTCTAGGCTACCGCTCCCCACCACACACACATGCACGCATGCGCGCAATCATCTATAAATTTTTAACCATTTTTGTCGCTTGCACTATATTTTAAAAGTGGCTTAATTCCAGTGTTTATCTCACTGCACATTTTGTTCATATGACAGCTGCATGCTCCAAACTAGAGGACTAAACTGAGTGTCTCAAATCTCCCTAACATGAGTCTGCAATCTTCGCTGTTCATCCGACTTGACCAAGATGTCTAGAAGTCTCTTTCCCTACTCCCATATGCCTATCACAAAGAGCATCTAAAAAGCACATCAGGTCAAAGTTTCCAAACCTCCCAGTCCCCACCTCTCAGATGCTCCAATCCTGAGCTTTGACCACAGTCCTGCTCCCTTGCACCCTCGAAATTCTAGAACTGCCACAAAATGACCTCTTAATTAACTTCCAAGTGACGAGCTGAGTAACAGTGATCTCTGGTCCCCTGCTTGTCCCCTTGCTGAACAATAAGTAATGAAAGAAGAGTCCCAGCAGTCACAGTGTGTGAGCTCTGTGGGTGCTTACTGAAAAAGAGGTAATACATGAAGTATCTTCCTCTCACAGAGTTCCCTCTGCTCACAGGGGTCTATCTTACCCTCTCTTTGTCCTGAGACTTCCTTTTTATGAAATTTTATTTTTTCTTAACACATAATAATTGTGTATATTTATAGGATACAAAGTTGTATTTCAGTACTTGTACACAGTGTGCACTGATCAAGTCAGGGTAATTATCATGTATTTATATTTGGAGCCTTCATGTAGTTCTTCCTACAATATATAATAGGCTATTGTGAACTATAGTTGCCCCACTGTGCTATAAAACACTGGAGATTATTCCTCCTTGATTCCTGTTATCCAACCTCCTTCTCCCCTCACCCCACCCTTCCTAGTTTCTTGTAATTGCTATTTTACTCTCTTCTACTTTGAGATCAGCTTTTTTAGCTTCTACATATAAAAGAGAACATGCAGTATTTGTCTTTCTGTGTCTCACTTATGTCACTTAACATAAGTTCCTCCAGTTCCATCCATTTTGCCACAAATAACAGGATTTCACTCTTTTTTATTGCTGAATAATATGTCACATTTTCTTTATCTGTTCATCTGTCAATGGGCACCTAGGTGGATTCCATATCTTAGCTATTATGAATAATGCTGCAATACAGCAGGTATCTCTTTGATAGGTTGACTTCATTTGCTTTGGATAAATACCCAGAAGTGGAATAGCTTCATATGGTAGATCTATACTTCTACTTTTGATTACTTTTCCATTGTATAATCCTAGGTGAACTGGGTACCTTTGAGGGAGAAGTCAGGCTTCCAATGTAGCAGTCAACTGACCTGGTGTCCATACTTGGTTAAGCAGCATGCAGACCATAAATCTAACCCAAGTTCTGTCCTAAAGTTTCATTACAATGCAATGGAAAAAAAGGAATGTCAAGAATACAAAATGTGCACTGACATCCTAAAATCACACAGCTCCACGCTGTTCCTAAGGTGAGCTGCCTCCTCCATGACTCCTCCAAATGCTCCTTTCACACGCTGTGAAATTTGACTCCTAGAATTGACTTCCCAGGCCTTGAATGATGCTGGCTTTCAAAATTCCTTGCACTCCTCTGCCTCCACCAGGCCAGCCATCTGTCTTGGCTGATGAATTCTGCATTAGCAGGAGATACATTAAGCTCAAAAGCATTTCATTTCCAAGGACATATGCTACATTCTTTTTTCTTCCCCTTCTTTTATATAAATTTTCTTGAAAAAATAAAGTTGAGCTTAAGTCCTGGCTCTATCCGTAAGAGCAGAAAATCTCTTTCCTTACCAAGCATATTTCTTCACTTGCCCTGTAAGTTCACTGTTGCTTGATGAGCAAAGGAAAGGTCTTGGAGAATATCGTTCTAGAATTGAGTCCAGTTTTCCAGATTACTAGCTATGTGACCCTGGGCAAATTATTAATCTTTCATGAGCCTTTGTCTCACCATCTGTAAAATGGAGATGATGGTAATCTTGCTTTGCCAAATATGTGACAGTGCATGTATAATATCTGGTACCTGATATTAACTCAGTCGATGGAGATTAGTATTTAGTATTTAGTCAGAATACAGAAGTGGTTAAAATTTTAGCTTTTTTTTCCAGATAGACCTGGTTTATCATCCACATCAGGAATACGATTTTGGAATTTTTGTTTAAGCTCCAGATTTTGTTTCTATCTCTCTAAAGTATTAGTGAAAATTAAAGTGCTTTGTGTTGAAAAGATTGGAAGTGATATTTCTAAACTCTTAGCCTGTGGCACATGTGTAATAAATGGTAACTGTTATTATCATCCTTGGTGTTACTATTATTATTATCAAGCATCTTCCCAAATGCTAGCTCAATGCTTTCTGTTTTAGCAAAATCACTTACTACATCTGTTTAAAAGGCAACTCATGCCTTGGAGCCCAATTGTTTCTTTTTCTCCACCTTGCAGCTGAATCTTGGGTACAGGGTTGAGAGAGGGTTCTCAGTTCTTGATTTTTTTTTAATTCATCAAGTATCTTGGTAGCATCTCTGAGAAATGTTTCTTTTACCAAATCCAATCTTCAGAGTGGTTAGGAAAGCTGTCAGTCACGGGGAAGGTTTCCTCTTCATAGATGGGAGAGGGGCTTGGGGAACTATGAGGCTTCAGTTATGGAGACCCAAAGGGGCTGGAAACCAGAATATTTCAGTGCTATATGTTTTAAAGGGAACCAATACAGGCTGTTATTGTTGTGTAGGTAATAAGGTCTCTGCCACACAGTGTCTGCTTCCTTAGCTGCCTCTCAAAATTTCTCTTTATGATCTTCATTTTTAAGGCCCAAGTAATATGCAGATCGTTGCGCAAAACTCTAAATTCTCCTCTTAAAAAAGATTGAGCCCAGCCATCTACCTAAGTCTTTACTCCTAAGTCGCTCACCTTCTTGCTCAAAGTTAGTGCTTCCATCACCTCCTCAGACACGCTCCATGAAAGAATAGTTGCCTGACTTTGATGCTCAAGATATAAGCAGGACAGGGAAGTGAGAGTTACCTTTGAAAATGCATCCAGCCAACTTGCCTTGACTCACTTGAAATATGGGAGATTCTGAAAGGGGCCTTTCATGATTAAGTTTGGAAAAGTGCTACTTTCAGTTAAATTCCTTGAACTCTCATAACAAAAGCCAACCCTATGTCCAGCTGAACAGAGGATAAATAAGGAGACTATACTGAAAGCAGTCAAAATTAAATTACTGTATGGAAAGTTTGCACCTCCTATTGAAGCAGAATTTTATGACTGCCGTATTTGCTCATTAGACACTAAAATTTTAAATGATATTTGTGATCATGTCCCATAATCACCTTAAATGTTTGGGTTTCCACAACAGAGCACAACACAAGAAAGAGACAAAGGTAAAAGCAGCTAAGCATGTAGCTCTCTGGGCATGACCTTCTCCAGAGTAATAAGGGTGGGAACATTGCTAATGGGTATCGAGGACCAAAGGATTCATGCCCCGCGGGTGATCATGAATGTGAAAACTAGATCACAATATCTACATTCAAGCTCAGTGATTTTTTTAAGCCAGAACTAATAATCACATTTTATATATGCACATATATTTGTCATATGCAATAATGAGGCCAGGGAAAATCCTCCTTAGCTCTGATACTTGCTGGAAACCTAATTAATAAACAGTATTTTTCAGGCTATTAGTATTTAGTGGTCAATATCTCTGTTTCACTCTCTAAAGTTTTAAATAAAATAATCAAAACAATATATTTGAAAGGTCAATAGTGGGAACATTTGCTATTGATTTTTAATTTGATACATAACTGAATATATACATATATATATACATACATACAGATGTATATACATATAAATCTGTTAAGTTATTTTGGTTGGATGATTATTATCCTCTGCTTGCTTTGTCAGAGACTGAGATTGTTATCTAGCAAACTCTAATTCAACGTCCCGTCCTCACCCACTCCCAGCCCACTCCCAGCAACCAAAACAAATCTACTCTGGCACCAGTTTTCAGTATTCTCAATTAAGCTGCATGGCAAAAATTCAATCTGATCAAATAATCCTATGGTGGCAGTTGCTAAAGTTATGTATAGCAACAAATTAACAGGAGATTTTTGAGAAACAAATTACTGCTCCAAATATCTCTGAAAAGTGCACACACAGCATGCCTGAAAATGAATCCTATCATAGGTCACAAAGAAAATCACAACAAATTCCATAGTAAGTACTGGTGGCATTGGAACGAGCTTCCCACAAGGGTGGGCAAATAGTTAAGTACTCTTTATTTAATTTTCCTTGTCCTTTTCACCAGGGCCACTCTTCTACTCTCTGGATCCCATCCCAAATAACCATCTGTCCCCAATCCTTATTTCAGGCTTTGTTTTCCTAGGAAACCAAATCTAGGCTATGCTCTTTCTTTTGACCTTATTGTCTCCATCTTGCCCAATTTGAATTTTATACCCAGCAGTTTATCCTCATGCACACATTTGTCCTGCAGGGGGAGCTCTAAGTTGTTAGTTTTAACAGTTTCTGGAGGTACAATTCACTCCACCAGTCACCCATAAATTGGAGGCTGCAAAGGAATACACAAGTTTTTCTGTTCTCAGATCTGCCAGTGGCACTTTACTGTGAGACCTTTTAGGCACTTTGAGGGCTTTAGCTCTTGATCTATTAAATACCCTGTAGTTTCAAAACGTTTTCAGCCATGTAGCTGCTATCAAGCAAATGTGTTTACTGTACATAATTCATGCCAACCCATTTATATACAGGGGTTCATGTGAATACCTCCTCACCTGACCTTTATGGTAGACTTTCCTGTTCATTTGGTTTTGCTCTCCTGGTGACATCCCTTTCTACTCCACTGCATTACCTTCTGTTTCATTCCATAGCCACACAATGTGGAAAGGATATTTTTAGTAAATGATCTACAAAATTGGTGCCAGAGAAAAACAGTGGTCATCATGTTACAACACATTCTAAAAGAAGTTGTAAACAATTTGAAGTAAGTGCTAAAATGTAAACATAATCAGAAGAAATAGGAGTAAACATGTGCTTTGAAAATAAAAAAAATTGGTTTTCCTAAGCTTAAAACCATAAAGTACAAAGAAAAAATGATGGACATATCTATATAAAATTTTGAAAACATGGTATAAAAGAATGAAAAAGAAGTTAATGATGAATAGCAGGAAAGAAGTGTACTGGCAGTTAATATGGTTGGCAAAGGATTAATATTTTTAATATATAAATGCTATGAAATAAAACATCATATATGATACCAAGAACTGCACAGAAAAATGAGCATAAGACATGAACATAATTTGAAGTAAAAGAAATACAAATGACTAAAACACATGAGCAATTTTCAATCTCTCTAGCAAGAAAGTGCAAATTAAAATAACACTATACAATTTTTTTTCTGAATTGCTAAATTTAAAAACCAGAAATTGCTTTTTTCTAGCAAGGATCCTGAAGAACTGCTATTTTAAATTATTTTTGTTTAATTTTGTGAATGCTGAGGATCAAATCCAGGGCCTTATGCATGCTAGGCATGTACCACTGAGCCACATCCTTGAGAACTGGCTTTTTTAAGGACTTCTGTTGAGAATTAAATTAGTACAACATTTCTGAAAAGGAATTTCACAATATGTAACAAAGGGTTAAAAAATGTTACTATCCTTTGATCAAATAATTCCACTTTGAAGAATTTAAAGAAACAGAAAAGCAGACAAATATTTGTGACATGAATGTTCATTTAATCTCATCTATACTAACAACACATTGGAATCATCTAAATATTCAAAAGGGAATATTTGCAGTCACTAAGATGTATTATTTGAAGAATAATTTTATATATGTATACATGTATGTATATGTGTGTATATAGATGTATATCTATCTATATCTATATATAAAGCAAATATAATTATATTATTAAAATACTCAAAATATATGCTCATTTTATTAGGGTCATGTGCTTATGTATGGTTTTGATTTCTTCCTTACACTTATTTTCTATTTTTAAAGTTCCCTAATATGAGCAAATGCTACTTTAATGATAAAAACATAAATTAAATAATCAGAACATTGCTTAGCAAAATATATAATCAGAGCAAAAGTAGGCAGTGCATGAAGCTACTTCATATTTGCAAATTTTTGGTAATTTCAACACAGCATCCCTCTTCCCAGGAATGAACCTGCTCCACGGAAAAGACTGTCTACTCATCATGGCATCCCTTACCCTGGGATCCTTCTGGACAATGCCGACTTTCCAATTCACCGTTTTCTAAACTCTGTGGACGCTACTGCCCTTTTCTTGGCTCTCATCTCTATCTTCAAAGCTTGGTTAACGGCATCGCCATCTACACAGACTGTCTTTAACTTCTTCCTGTATCCAGTTCCCATTCCCTGACAAGTAGGACCTTGGGATGCTCACTTAAATATAATATCATCTCTTTTTTAATCTGTTGTTTTAAAATTCTACTTCCCCTGGTTTTGAGTAAAAACTATGTTCTAAAACAGGAGTAATTACATGTTCAAGGTAGTTTGGGGGAGATCTTTATGGTTCAAATGTTTGAATATCTGCCTAATGAATGATGGAATATCATTGTTCTAAAGGGTCCTAAGACTTATGAGTAGAAGAGACAGGGAGGAAAAAAAATTGTCTCATAAAGAAATTTCTGCGGCCAGGGCCATAACTGATTAGTAAAGCACACATTTGCCTAGCATACATGGGGCCGTGGATCTAGTACCACAAAAACAAACAAAAAACCCCAGAATTGTTTGTCCATCAAAGTCTGCAAAAAATGTGGAAAGTTGCATCGTTACAGAAATGACCAAGTTCTTGTCACTGAAGTTCAGTCATATGTGGGATGAGCACTTGGGGTTGATGAAATACAAGTAGAAAAGCTTGGGTAAAATAAAATCTTTAGGTGCTTTGAAGTCTGGGGGGAGTGGTCTTTGAATTCTTATTATTCTGCATAATATAAGGATCCTCTGGGACCTAGAATTTACAAATAATGCTGTTCATTTTTTATTTGTCCTTAAGTTCCTCACTCCGAAAATAGTAAGCCATGAGAAAATATATATACATGTGTGAGTGTGTGTGTGTGTGTGTGTTCTAATACTACCAAAATTCTGCCTTTGTGCTGTTTGACAGAAAAAAAAATTACACATGAGGAGTTTGGATCCTGACTAAAACCTACTATGTGATTTTTCAGGCCCAACCGAGGTGATTGCAAAGGATGCCCTGAAGGCTTGGTGGGAAGCTGACCAGGTGTACAGGGCACACCTGCATTTTAGTCTCTTAAGACTAAAATGTCTCTTAAGAGACTGCCTTCAAGTCCTCAGGCCCCTCTGCCAGCCACTCTGTCACACAGAGGTGCATTTGTAGCCCAGGCTCCTCCTTTTGGAGGTTTCCTCATCAGGAAACCTTGAAGAGACTTTCCCCATTCTACTCTCACCCAGGCTTTTTCTACTTCTAGCCTTCCCCTTCCTCTCCCTCTTTCCAGTCCCCAGATTAAATATGAGTCTAATTATTTTTATAGATGGTTTATTAAATTGCAGAGCATTTTGTTCAAGACTCACTCGACAGTGAGATGACCCCACGTCTGGACTGACCTACTTGATCCTTGACAACATGTTATTCTGTGGGAGAAACTGGAACAGGGGAGAGTCAACACTTTCTCCGATTTAAGCCTCTTGGCGTTCACTATCACAGCGAGCAATTAAAGGTGTCACTGTTACTTATTTTTTGATTTGTTTCTTTAGTGGGCTACTCTGACACTTGATAGCTCAGCTCTTTCCAGCTCAACTGAGCTTCTAACAAAATATACACTCATAATCATCCCTTAAAGAGAATTGGGGTTAATTTTAGATTAAGGATCACACATCATTATGAACCATTCCTGTACCTAATAGTAATTGTTTCCCTGCTTGCTAAATCCACACACAGCAGCCAGCTCATATTTTCTATTATAGGTCAGAACAGCCTTGAAAGCTAGTCTGAAATCTGCCATCCATGAATATGAACTTTACTGCGCTTACACACATGAACATGTCCATTGGAGATTCCTTCATTGCTTTTGCATCTTTTTCATTAAACTTGCCGGGCCCTCCTCCAGAGAGTTCTCTTCCTGTCCTCATGCTCCCTACATTCAGGGTGGTCAATGTGAGGATGATGCTGATCACACTTTAGTCCCTGGGATGGGCATCTAACTCAAGGTGGGCCCATGAGAGGGCTCCAGTCCTATGGCCATAATGATGGCTTGGAGATGGTGGTAGAAATCATACTGAAGCTTCCCAAGGATTTTTCTGCCAGGGCCTTGGGGAAGGGTACTTTTGCTTCTTCCAGGATCTCATGTTCTACAGTCTGTAAGTTCAAGTGCTTTGAAACACCTTACTTAACTGGAGGGGGAAAAAAAAAAAAAAAAAAGCTTTCTGCTGGGATGAATAAGAAAACGCTCAAAGGAAACGGACGATAAAGAGATTGAAAAAATGAGTTTTAAGGTCCGATACTACCTAAAGCGTGCCTACATTTTGTTAAATGAATCAGTAAGTTCCTTTTTCTTTTGCTTAAATCACTGTAAGTTGAATTTGTCACTTGCAACCCAAAGGATTCTTATTAATATATACAGTACCTTATGGTCATGTGTTTGCTTAGCATAAAGTCTTCCTGGATAATTGTGAATGAGATAAGGCCTAAAACATTAAGGTGCATTTGACTGACTCAATCACATATTCATTTGTTCAATTGTTATTTCAGAGGATAAGATTTGGTTGGGCAATTTGAAATCATTTATAACATAAAACTGATATCTGGATCACAAAATTCTAATCTCTATAAAATGAATATAATACTCCTCTTTCTGCTTGGGAAGTAAGTGGCTAATTCTGAATTTTTGCCTTATTATGTACCCAAATCAGTACTTCCACAAATAGAAAATATTAATTCTCATTAGAACCCATTTGAATTCTAACAATAGCTGTGATTTGTATTTGTATCTAATTATACATTACAAAAGGAGTCAAAATTGGATGCAGCATAGATGGGGTCCTGTTGAATTCCGAAGAGGTCAGAGAGTCTACAACAATGAGAGAAGAGTCTGGTAAAACTGGAAGGGCGTGGGTGCCTGAAGAGCAGCACATTTTCACCTTCTGAATGTATTACAAGGTATACACACACGGGCTCTCAGCATTTCTGGGCCCTGGCTTCCTAGTGAAAGTGAGGCTTCTCTGACTAAACACACACACACACACACACACACACACACACACCCTGTTCATAGCTCCTTAAATACCAGGAAGTTATTGGCCATATTTATTATCCAGATAAATAAAAGTATGATTCACAAAGTTACCAAATGGTTAATGTGCCTCCAGATTCACCCAATCTATCTATTCTCTTCTGCTCACTTGAGGACCTCAACATCTTTAAAACAGACATGGGAAGGTTTATTAAAAACATACTATCCCCTGTCCTAAATTTCTGATGGCTGTCTTATGTATTGTATACAGACATCTGCAATATTTTTTCCTACATGCTGCTGGGGGGGAAAGGAAAATGTTTGAAGAAGCTTTAATAATGTCCTTATTCCTCTGGTTCTTGCATTAATTCGTCTCCATCAAGGTTTGTAGTAGATCTTGGTTCTGAAATGCTGCAGAATATCAGTGTCACCCAGGGAGCTCTATTTTGAGTCCAGATGTGGAAATCCTTGTCACTCAAAGTGTGTTTTGAGGACAAGCAGGCTTGGCATCTGCTGAGAGATTTTAGGAATGAATGGCCAACAGAATGGTCTCCCTTTTCTTTATTCCTATTAACCAATCCACTGGCTTCTATTTAATTAAGAACCATTATGGGGCTGGGATTGTGGCTCAGTGGTAGAGCGCTTGCCTCGCATGTGTGGGGCTCTGGGTTCGATCCTCAGCACCACATACAAAGCAAATAAAATAAAGACATTGTGTCCATCTACAACTAAAAAAAAAATTTTTTTTTAAAAAAGAACCATTATGTGGTACACTTAAATTCGATTTATTCTTCATCTGTAACTTACATCAGATTTCAAATCCTGCCCTAGCCCACAAGCAAATAAGACTTCAAACATTGTTTAGATTTAGTTTTATATATTTTAAATTTTTAAATGGACAGTTATTATACATATTCATAGGGGTACAATGTGATATTTGAGTACACGTAGCCAACATGCAATGATCAAACATTCATCATTTGTTTGTGGTGAAAAACTTCCAAATCCTCTCTTCTGGCTATTTTGAGATATACAATGTATTATTCTTAACTATAGTCACACAGCTTCAAAACTTTTGAAAGGTCCCCTTGGATGTCACATCTGCTTTGTTTTCAGAAAAGTGTTCCCCACAGGCCTGGCCCCTGGAGTGTCCTGAGCACCGTCTCTCCTCCTGAATGTCCTGCCCTTTGCTTCCTCCCCAGGTTTGACTTCCAAAGTGTTTGATCTTAGCCATGGTATTGCCATTCATCCTCTGCCACCTCACTTTTTTAAAAATCCTTCCTTTGACAAACTGGGCTCTTCTCTGCCTCTCACCTCTTTTTCTGGTCAGCTTTGATTTTGCATAGCATGGAGACCCCATTCTCTGTAGGCTCTTGGGCTAGCTGCAATGAGCTATTCCAACTTCTAAATTTCATTTCATGGGAAGTGCCTGCCAGGATCTACTTTCCTGGCTGTTCCTATCTGACTTCAAAATTGACGCAAAGGAGAGATTCATCAATAATCTGGACGTTTTAGCTTCCCACTGCTGATGCCTGGTGGCACTCAAACCACCTTCTTAAGGACCTTCAATTTTTCACTTTCCATTTGAATATTTTAAAGTTACATAGATAAGGCAAATTGAAAACACAAAGGCAGTGGTCCGCTTGTGATAATGATGGTGGTAATGAGCAAGCAGTGACAGAATGCAAGGATTGTTATGAATGAATTTTGCCTCAGTTTCTTCATTTCCTCTGTTCCTAAAAACTTCACTGCCATCCTCTTTCAGTCACATCTCCCACGGTCAGTCCCTGGACCAGGACATCATCAAGAATCATCCACCTCCGGGGCTGGGATTGTAGCTCAGCGGTAGAGCGCTTGCCTCGCATGCGTGAGGCCCTGGGTTCGATCCTCAGCACCACATACAAAACAATAAAATAAAGACATTGTGTCCATCAACAACTAAAAAAATATTTTAAAAAAAAAGAATCATCTACCTCCAACACCCTGAGTGCCCATTTCTTACTCTCCAATCAAAAATCCTTTACCTGTGAGCCTCATATTCCCTCTTTCATGCCTGTTGACCTTGCTTCAGACTGAACCAACCAGAACATGAACTCAGCCTTTCAGCAGTTCCCACAGGAAAGGAAATTACCTAGGTGTGCCATCATTCCTGAGGTCATTACTGAAGATTTGTGGAATCACAGAGAAAGGTCACACCGTTCATGGTAAGTGTTACTGCTCTCCACAATCCAGATTTCCCCAAAGAGGTTTTCTTTCTACACTGCTCATAAATGGCACTTCACCCACAGATTCCACTCTCAAACATCCCTTCCATTTCCATCCCTGATGCAAACCTTCTCCCATCAAAACTGATGTTAATATCTAATATGCTGGAAGATTTCAGGAACGTAAGTCAAGAAAACATATGAGTAAGAGACAAGACCAAATAGAAAAGAATATGGAGCAATGGAAGATCCAAAGGAAGAAGGTTTGAAAACAAATCCACTTGAAATCCAAGTGCATAAGCACTGTGTATACCTTGACACCAAAGCTTTCTGGGGATGTATATGAAAGAAAATCATAAGTCAATCTTTCTAATAAACACAGACACAAAAAAATCCTAATCAAATACTATCCAATAGAATTAAGAGACACATATAAAGTGTAACACATCACAATCAAATAGGTCCTACTGCAAGAATATTAGGCACCACACAAACAGCAGAAAAGCAAAACAAACAAACAAAAACGCCATATCTGAAGATATCTGGGGGAAAGTCCCGTTAAAATTTGACATGTTAGCCAGGCGCAGTGGCACACAACTATAATCCCAGCACCTTGGGAGGCTGAGACAGGAGACTCATGTGTTAGAAGCCAGCCTCAGCAAGGGTGAGACGCTAAGCAACTCAGTGAGACCCTGTCTCCAAATAAAATACAATAAAGGGCTGGGGATGTGGCTCAGTGGTTGAGTATCCCTGACTTCAATCACTGGTACCAAAAAAGAAAAATTTTGTTTTGACATATTATCACAAAAACTCTCAGTAGACTAAGAGTAGAGAGCAATGTCTCTAATTTAATAAAAAATCTCTATGAACATCAAAACTAACACTGAAACACCAAAAGTCTATGCTTTGAAATTAGGGACAAGAATATCAGCCAGTACCACTTTGATTCAAATACTTTACTGGAGGTTCCAGCAAGCACAGAAGTCAAAACGAAAAGGATTATAAATTGAGGACTTAAGGGGAAGATTAAACTATCATTATTTGAGAATTATTTGTGTAGAAAATCTCAAATAATCTACAGATTATTAGAACTAATAATATGCAAGTTTAACATGAAAAAGCAATATGCAAAAATCAGTTGCACTTCACAGAGGTAGAAACCATCCTAAAATTAATTTGGAAGAATTAAAGACCCAGAATAGCCAAAGCAATCCTGAGCAAGGAAAGCACTGCTGGCAGCATCACGACATCTCATCTCAAACTATCCTACATAGTAATAGTAACAAAAACAGCATGGTGTCATCATGGAAACAAATGGAATAGGCTAGAAGGTGCAGAGACATGCACATAGATAATCCATCAGCTCCCCAATAAAGATGACAAAAACATATATTGGAGAAAAGATACCCTTTTTAACAAATAGTACAGGAAAAACTGATTATCCATATGTAGAAGAATGAAATTATCTTTTACCCTGTACAAAAGTCAACTCAAAGTGGATCAAAGATCTAGGAATGAGACCAGAAACTTTGCAACTGCTAGAAGAAAATGTAGGCCCAGCATCTCAACATATTGGTGCAAGCACCGACTTCCTTAACAAGACCCCTAAAGCTCAAGAAATACAACCAAGAGTCAATAAGAGGGACAACATCAAATTAAAAAGTTTCTGCCCAGCAAAGGAAACAATTAAGAACATAAAGAGAGACTACAAACTGGAAGAAAACCTTCACCAGCTACTCCTCTGACAAGAGATTAATATCCAGAATATATAAGGAACTCATAAAGCTTAACACCATAATAACAAATAACCCAATCCATAAATGGGCAAAATAACTCAATAGACATTTCTCAAAAGAAGAAATACAAATGACCAACAAATACTTGAAAAAATATTCAACATCTCTAGCAATCAGGGCAATGCAAATCAAAACTACATTGAGATTTCATCTCATTCCACTTAGAATAGCATTCATCAAGAATACAAATAATAAATGCTGGCAAGGATATGGGGGGAAAGAAAGGTACACTATACATTGTTGGGGGTTGGCAGATTAGTACAATCTCTCTCAAAAGCAGTATGGAGAGTCCTTAAAAGCTAGGAATGGAGCTACCGTATGACCCAGCTGTAGTACTCCTTTATTCTAAAAAAACTAAAATCAGCATGCTATAGTGATACAGGCACATCAATGTTTCTAACAGCACAACTCACAATAATCAAGTTGTGGAATTAGCACAGGTGCCTATCAACAGATAAACAGATAAAGAAATGTGGTATATCCACACAGTTGAGCTTTTTTTCACAACTGAATTTTATTCAGACATAAAGAGGAATGGAATTATGGCATTTGCTAGTAAATGGATGAAACTGGAGACTATCATGATAAGTTTAATAAGCCAAACTCAAAAAGTCAAGGATCAAATATTTTCTTTTGTATTCAGAAGTTAGAGCAAAATAAGGAGGAAAAGTGGGGTGGGGGTGAGGAGTGTCTCATGATAATAGAAGATCAGTGAAGGAAAGAAGGGGATTGAGGAGGAAAGAGGAGGGATGAGAAAAGGGAGGAACTGAAGAATGAAATTGACTGAAATATGCTATGTACATATATGAATATACCACAGTGACTTTCACTTTTATGTGTATCTATAAATTACCAGTTAAAAAACAATAGATAAATAGAAGGAAGACCAGTAGAGTATAGGGGAGAGAACAGCAGAAGTCAGGAAGGGAGGGAAAGAGAAAGTACTGGGAACAGAAATGGAGCAAATTACATTCCACACATATACAATTATGTCAAAAAGAATTCCTCTATTTACATATAACTATAATATACGAATAAAAACATTCGAAAAATCAATTGCATTTGATCATCTTGCTATGTCAGAAAACAAAGAAGCACTCAGAGACCAATGGGACAAATCAGAGGGACACAGGAAGTAGCTGATCAAAATTTGAGACAACATAAGCCTTGAAAAGAATAATGACAATAATTAAGTGAAAAGTATTTAGTAAAAATCTGCAAGTACAATGTGTGTGTGAGAGAAAGACACACACACACACACAAGCATGTGCACACACACAGAAAGATAGAAGAGATTTAATAATAAAACCGCCTGCAAGGCTCACCCGGAAGCTGGCAGGAGACTTGCTGGAAACCCCTGTGTAGATGCTGCTAAGCTTGTTGAGAAATCACCCTCAAGGCTGCGGCTGCAACCTGCTGGGTATGAACACCACTGCGTACCACTGGGGCAGGATGAGAAGAAAACACTGGAAGTCCTGCTTGCACTAGGCAGCAATAAAGGTTTACAATGCCAAGCCTCCAGAGGCAATAAGAGTAAATGGGCCAACCCCAGGGGGACAAGAGGGACATACAAATGACTGTGATGGTAGAAGCCAACCACCACGTTGATCATGATTTATTAGGAAAGTACTTTCCAACACAGAGGACTAACTTGTGAATCTCTCTATGCACTTATTTACTTAAAATGAATGTAATTGATCATGTTGCCTTCTGAACGTATCTGGAGCTATTAATTAAAACCCAGCTAAAACATCCTCATTAAAAATAACCAGGAAAGCTGGTCACGGTGGCGCATGCCTGTACTCCCAGCAGCTCGGGAGCTGAGGCAGGAGGATCTCGAGTTCAAAGCCAGCCTCAGCAACTTAGCAAGGCCCTAAGCAACTCAGTAAGACTCTGTCTCTAAATAAAATAGAAAAAGGGGGAGTAGTCTGGGTGCTAAGTTACCCCCAAGTTCAATCCTCAGTACTAAAGAAGAAAGAAAAACAGGAAAAAATATTTTTAAGAGAGAAGGGTAAGCATTATCAGAATAAATCAGTTACTGTAGTTGAGGACACCATCTACGGCCAAGACTCTTGGTAGCTTATGTGTCTCATCTTCCCCACAAGCCAGTGACCAGAGGCCCAGCCAGGCAGAGGGCTGGCTTGCTGCTGAGGCTCCCAGGCAGATGCAACTTCTTTTACATCCCTGGGCCTCCCTTCTTTTCCATAAAGGTGGTGGGAATCACCAGATTACATTAAGGTCATTTTTAGTTCTAGCTTATTGCAATTCATCCTTGATTGTGATCTATATTTTTAAATGTCCCAGTTCCTTGGGAGAAGCAATTTGTTTTTGTTTTTGTTTTGTTTTGTTTTTCCTGGAATTGGTTTGTAGGGGGAATTTGTCACAGCATTCTTTATATGAAGAACATCAAGTAACTCAATTGACAAGGCACTTCCTACAGTTTTGCAAAGAATATAGAAATGTGCATTACAACGCTTTTTTGTACCTTTCCTCTGTAGAACTTGAGGGCAAAAAACTAAGGTAAGCCTGGTGCTTCCTAAAAGTTTGTTACAGTAGTATTGCAAGATGCAACCTGAAAATTTCTAAAAACAGAGGAGTGTGGCAGGGAGGGGCAAGCATCCTGGCATTAAATAAGGGGGAAATTTTGCAATGCTTATTAAGACATAATAAAGATAGGTGCTAAAGACTTTTTTAAACCCAGGTTTTCTCAAAGCTTTTCATTTGCATCAAACCAATTCATGCCTAGTATAACTAGTGTTCTGAAGAATTCACTTTACAAAATGTTAATGCTCCATTTCTCTTTGGAGCATTATGTTCAAGAGCTTTGACTGTTAATGTTGCCTCTACCTTCTTATCCTCCCACTTCAATGGGACTTTTGGTTTCTCCACTCTCACGAAACGATGCTTTTCAACATCTACTTTCATGCTCTCCACCCCATAAATTCGCGTCTGGGCCCATCCTCCCCAGCCAAGGAGCTGAATCCAGCAAGGGCTGCTCCTGCATTCTGAAAGCAAGTGCTTCTCAGAGCATTCATCTCGGTGTTCTAGATTCTCTCTTCTACCACTGTCCCCCTTTGCATTCTCTTCTTCTCCTTGGCCCCGTTAGATTTCTAAATGGGACTGTTCTTCTGTGCACTAGTTCTCATTTCTTCCCCACTCCCTCCATCTTTTCCTTTCCCACAGTGCTAAAGGTCATCTTTGTACTGACAGCCCCACAATTTTATCTCCAGCCCTGCCTTTTTTTTTATCATATCCTGCTCCCCTCTTCTCTCTCTGCCCCTAGAATGGTACACCTCACTCTTTCCTGCTTGCTGTCTTCTGTTCCTAAGATACTCTTCCCATGGCTGTTTCTTATTGCTTTATTTGACATCTTAAATGTCACTTCTTCAGAAAGACTATTCTTGATCCTCCCATCTAACACATGCATCCTGCCAATCATTCACAATCATATTCCCTGTTGATTTCCTGTAAGCACCTGTTACAAGCTGTCAGCATTTTCCTTATTTATTTGTTACTTTGTTGGTTGTCTTGCAAGCACCAAGAATGCAGAACCATTTCTGTTTGTTCTCCAAGTATCTTGCACAGTGCCAGGATCACAGCAGTTGCCTGATAAACTTGTTGAATGAATGAATGAATATTGTTATTCTTTATTTCTTAAGCTAATAGAATCCTCTTGCACTGGTTTGTTGTTGTTTGTGATCTAAGCACAAAGTACAAAACAATTGAGAAAATAGTTAACGGCACTCTAGATGGTTCTCTAAAGGATCATATACTCAAGGGAGGTTTGGGGAAGAACTAGATGAGAGTCAATTCCCAGTGTACTTTGAAAATTTCCCTACATATCAATTCTGGCATATTATATTTTCCAAAGATGATCACAAAACTACTTCCCATCTACACAACTGTGACTTTGATACTACTCCTTTCAACAAGTGGGAGTCTGTATCGCATCCTGCTTGAATCTGGGCAAGCTTATCACTCTAGCAGAAATGATACTGTGTCTTAAAAATTGCCTTGAGCAAAAAATAAACAAATAAACAAGAAACAAGGTTGCATCATAAAAGGCAATACCCCTCCCACTTGGTTCTCTGGGGCAGCTTGTTTCAGCAGAGCAAATTTATGCAGAGGCCATGTTTAGTTGTTTTGGCCAACAGCCTCAGTTGTAGTCCAGATAAGGCCAGTACCGACACCAGGCATGTGCATGAGGAAGTTTCTAGGCAAATATAGTCCTCTTGTTGAAAAGTGGACTCCAGCTTCTGAGTTGTCCTAACTGAAGTCCTTACCATGTCTCAGAGATAAGCTATCCACAGATCTCTTCTGTCCAAATTTTTGACCCACAAAATCTGTAAGCATAATATAAAAAACTTTTGAGGTCAAAGTTTGGGGTTTTATTGGAAGTAGCTAAAATACCACTATTCTTTATTGTTATTTATAGAAGATTTCTAAGTTCTCAGTAGCAGCTAGACAAGTGGCAATATTGACACAATTAAAAATTTGCAGCAAGACCTATGTTTGGAGATGTGCCACAGTACCCTGGGGCCAGCCCACACAGGCTAGCAAGTCTCACTTGTGTGCATCTTCTCCCATCTGACCACGGTGGGAACAGTTACACAATGGACATTGGCAAACACTAGAAAACATGGTCTTCCTGTCCCTCTGCTATCCAGAGAATTGGCTTGCCAGCATGCCACTCAAACTGTGTGGCTTCAACACTTGGTAATATTTTTGCCTTATTGCAAAAAGGTAGGGTTTCAGAGCTTGGCTTTATCAGCAGTTGCTCCACCTAGATGGCTTTAAGGACTGTTCTAAGAGCTACTCACAAGCCTGAAACTTTTCGTTTGATTCCCCCTGCTCTTGGTATTCTCTGCAGAGACTTACGCATGGACTGTCTCAACCTGTCAGTGTCCTCGACACAGATTATAGGCAGAGGTGGAGCAAGTCCAGATGTTCTACAAGGGGCTGAATGTCCCCATAATTCTCCGGGAAAGAGAGATTTTTCCT
Source organism: Xerus rutilus (assembly GCA_028644305.1). NCBI lineage: Eukaryota > Metazoa > Chordata > Mammalia > Rodentia > Sciuridae > Xerus > Xerus rutilus. The sequence goes on from CM053404.1 coordinate 110,117,340, forward strand.
CTCTTCTCTTAATGTGTGTCCATGAAAAGCTCCCCTGCTGGCTACAGCTGAGCCGCCAAAAGCATGGGCAGCAGGCTGAGCCCTGCTGTGGTTTCAGATGGTGAGGCACAGCAAGTGCCCCATACTCCTCTCTGCAGTGGCTGAGGGCCACACGTGAGACAGAGACATGCACAAAAGGAAGAATCAGGCCCGTGAATTGAGCCTTTCATAAAGCCTTGTGGAATCGAATCATTAAGTCAATCTCCTAGCGCGTAAGTGGTACTTTCTGCTGCCACTTTAATAAATTACATCTCCAGTGTATTATTTGCATAGCTATTAAATATCTTTGTTATTAGGACAGGAAATTGGGCGGCAAGGGAAGAAGAATCAAGCTGGATGTGAGTCTAACACAGAGAGAATGGGCTTTTATTCATTTAAACTAGAGTTTGGGGAAGAAACATTTTAAACTCATTAGCAATTCTGCTTCTAACAATTTATTCTACAAATGTATTTAGATATGAACAAATTAGCAGAGTTATTGTAAGGATGTTCATCAAAGTATTCATTGACTACATCAACAGGTTACTAGTTTAAAATGTGGCAATCCATGTAATAAAATATTAAAAAGAAAGATTTTTTAAAAGAGGCAGAAAACATTTCAAATGTTCTCACCACGAAAAACATTGTATGTAGGTATGTGTGCAGGTATATAGTAATGTTATTTGGTACTCCATAAATATATAGTTATAATTTGTCAATGTACAATAAAATTTGAAAAGGAAGTAGATCTATATAAGAACAACTCTAAATACATTAAGTGAAAAGATCAAGGCAAAGACCGGGCATATTGCAAATGAGTAAAAAAAGAATATATTCATATATGTGAATATATGTAAGAAAAACATCTAGAAGAATGTAGAAAAACCTGCTGGAGAGAGTAAGGTAAGTGGAACAAGAAGTTTGGAATGGAAAACAGCCCTACTTTGTGTTATGTAAGGTTCTGCACTATTTGAAATGTTTTACCATGTGCATGTATTTTAAGCTGAACAAATCGTATTGCTAACTCATAATAACACAGTGTAATAAAAAAACTTAATCTGTGTTAAAAGGCTTGAAATCCTTTAAGACAATTTTGTCCTCCTCACTTGTCCTTGAGACGAGCTGGTTACCCCATCTTGCTACCTAATTCACCCCCACCCTAAGTAGGTCACAAAGATATTTTTTCCAAATAAAGATTGTCTATTTTCTTTGTCTCTGGGCCTCTAGCGGAGAGGACAAGATGGTTCAAAATTTTGCACCCCCTGGAGCAAAATGGGGGCAAATGAACAATTGTGTCAGCTGGTGGCTAGTCCTGTGGAAAAATAAAGTGGGGAGGGAGGGTAAAGTGTAAGTATTAAAAAGTGGTAAGGGGAAGTTTTATTGATAAGCTGATATTTAAGTAAAGAGCATATAGCAAAATAAGGCATGAGACTACCAGGTGGAGGAGATTTCCAGGCCTAAAAGTAGCAAATACGAAGGCCCTGCAGAAAAGGGTGCTTGATCCAACAATATGCCAGATTACTTTAAACTTTACACTTCAAATATGCAGAGATCATTCCTGAACTTAACACAAGACTTCAATACAATAGATTTGATCTACTTCATCATTTCGATCATTGCTTAGGTTAAAGACATTAACCAAAAGAAAAAGAAAAACAATTTTACTATCTCAAGCAAATGAGGATTACTATTCTCAGGGAACTGGATTAGGCTTCATTCAGTAGCCCAAAAGAATTGGGGTGACTGGCTCATGAAAGTCAGGGTGATTCCTCTGAGAATGGAAGTTGCTTCTTAACCAGAGGCAGATTTTGCTGATGACCCCAGGCAAAAAGACTTGATTGAGTCTTCTTTTATAGACACAACGCCAATAAGGATGTCCATTCTACTCCTGCCCAATGGAGTCATCTCTCAGTCCATACACCCATGTTCAGGTTCACCTTGTTAATTCTCAAGTCTGATTCGAGTCTGCAGCCACCTAGAATGAAATCAAGAAGTCTCTCTACCACCTGATTCTCTGCATCTCTGACCATGGGACCAGCTTCTGCCATCATTGTGACACCACCTGTCCCACTTTCCCAGCAAGGCTAATTTGTAGGTCTCACTTCACCTCTACATAACATCTGACCAACCCCTTTCCCCCAATTCTTGCCTGTTTCAGCTGTCTTTACATGGTTCCACTACTCTTGAGAGTTCTTTTCTGGTACCCTCCTTCCTGTACTCCTCCCTTAAATGGTCATGTTCCCAGGGTCTGTTTTTCCTCTCCTCTCTGCTCCTGGCACTGGCTCTCACTTAGATGCTTCTAACATTCTCCCAGTGTTAACTCATAGGAAGCAAGGCTATTTCCATCTCTACCCAATAGCCACTGCCATTGCAACCTATAAATAACGTCATGTGCTGAGTGTTGAGCAGAAAACCAATAACACAGTAGATGATGTTAGCCATATATAGAAGGAAATACATTGTGTATGAAAAACAAAATTGATGCAATTTATGTTTACCCAAACTAGATTGACCAGATCGTACAGAGCAACAATTGTAGTGGGATCTTTAACTAAGAATGTGGAATCTGAGCATATTTTGCTCCTCCTGGAGAAAGACTTCAATGGAAGATGTTGTCAGTCGGTAGCCTAGAGAAAGAGCCATGTATAGCCCTGTCTCCATGTCCAATGTACAGACCAGAAGAGAGAGAAGACTGATCCAAGAGCCCACATCATTCTGTAGATCTCTTGAAGTAAGTAGCCTAAAACCATGTTACTTAAAGGAAGTCTCACTTTTTTTGGTATATGAGTAAGAAAGAAAAAATTTAAAAGGCACTGACATTCCAGTCTTCACCCAGATCCTGGGGTAGGACCCCTCCCTGGGTATATGCATCTCTCTCCTCAAGCAGATATAGTTTACTGCAGACATTGTGTTATTGGCTTCTCCTGGGACCAAGGACCACAAACTAAGGACATACTCCTCTCCAGGGGGAGCAAAATGAATTGGTCATCCCTGTAGAATGTGAACTAAGGGATCCGATCACCTCAATTCAAATCCAGCTCAGCCACTTTCTTGGCTATGTGCTTTAGCAAGTTGCCTGCCTTGCTGTGCATCAATTTCTGATCTGAGAATTGTGGGTAAAGCATTTAACTCAGAAAGGTTGGAGGAGCCAATGAGTTAATATAGTTAAAGGATGCAAAACAGCTTCTAAATCATGGTTAAATTCTCAAAATCATCCAAATGAGAGAAGTTGGGGACAGGAGGAATAGCACAAATCTTAATAGTTCTTAGCCTCTAACTTTCAGTATGTTTCTTCCAATTTCTGCTCATCAGAGCAGAGAGGTCTTCTCACTGAATCTTCTCCTCCAAGGCAGTTACATCAGGGACCTGGTGCTTATTGCTCTTTGTTTTTATTTTTTCTAATGCCTAAGCAGAAGAGAGGAATCAGATGACTGTTTGCTAAAACTATTCTATCTTCCTCAGGGCAAAATGTTTAATAAACTAGAACGAACGTTTAATAAACTAGAACATTCTTCCAGCTAGTTCCTGTTTAGAGTACAAAGTTACCATTTGAATTATGATATAGTTTGAGCTAACTATTTCCGTCTAAATGCTAAATGTTTCCATAGCCTTGTGTTTTCCTTTGCTATATACTTGCTGTTTTGTTACATCCTGGGGTAGATTCATTCAGGTCAAGCAATGATATTGACCTGGACTGAGCAGGTAGCATTTTGTCCTTGTTTTTACAAAGGACAAAATCATTTGTAGAAAAAAAAAAAAAAAACATCATAGAGTAGTCAAAACTTCTTCACTGTTTTTATCCTAACTTCAAGATCAGCTAAGTGCACAGAATTCCAAACCACAGTCACAACAAGATCTGGAAACATGTGCCAGAATGTTCCAGACCAATAATTCAATAAAAATTATTCACTTCGTTTCCTGAGCTTGGACTCTATGCTCACCAAGAAGCCCTCTAATTATAATTTGTCTTATCATAATTTATCTTTAGGCAGAGAACATCTTGAGTGAACTTAAGTCTTTGGGAAAATTCTATAGCTGAATTTCTTACTATAAATGAATGAATTGGCACATTGATTATATATCAATCCTTTGTGACTTGGTGGTATACAAATTAGCCCTTAAAAGAGTGGTTACTTCTAGGGACTTTTGCAAGTTAGAATTTCCAGTTCTCTACAACAGTCTTAAGTGCTATGGCTCCACCCAGCTGTGATAATGTGAGGCTCTGACTTCAGAACCTCCTATGTAGCATCTTCTTTTTGGTTCCTAATTACTATAGCAACTACCATATTTACATCTCTGTTACAGATTGTGTCCCTCCAAAATGCGTGTCAAAATCTGAGTCATTGATAATATTTGGAAGTGAGAACTTAGGTGGTAATTAGATCATGAGGGGAAAGCCCTTGTGAATAGGATTAGTGCCTTTCTAAGGAGAGATCAGGGAACTACATTGCTCTCTTTCTGCCATATGGAGCAGGAAGTTGGCTGACTAAAATCTAGAAGAGGGTCCTCACCAGAACCCAACCATGTTGTCCCTGATCTAAGAATTTCAGCCTCTGGAAATGCAAGAGAGAAATTTCTCTTGTTTCTAAGTCATCTAGCTTATGGTGTTTTGTTATAGCAACTCTAACAAAGACAATCTCCTGCTGGGAATTCTATCCACAACTACCAAGTAGACTCTACTTGAATGACCCATATGCATTTCAAGTTCAGCATTTGTGTGTGTGTGTGTGTGTGTGGTTCTGGGAATTGAACCCAGGGCCTTGTGCATGTGAGGCAAGCATTCTACCAACTAATATATTCCCCAGCCCTCAAGTTCAGCATTTCTAAGATGTAATTCAGTGCCTTGTAAGTGCATTCTTCCTGCTACTCCTGAAGGGGTTGGGAGACCATAGAAAGATTAAGTAAAGTAGCAGCAAGATCTGATTGGCATTTCTCCACCTTTTGTAGAGATAGTTTATTGGAGGACAAGAGTGGACATAGGGGTGCCATTTAGGAGGTTCCTGAAAGTCATCTAGGTCAGCAATGACATTGACCTGGACTGAGCAGGTAGCATTGGATATGGAGAGAAGGGGACAACTCAAGTGATATTTATGAGGTACAATGATTGGATATGAAAGTGGAAGAAATGGAGATACCAAAGAAGACTCCCTGGCTTCTGGTGGATAGTGAGGTCATTTACTCAGAAAATGGTGGGGGTTGGGGTATAGCAGGTTTGGGGAGAAAAATCATAGGTACTGTTTGGGACATGATACATTTGGTACATCTCTGAGACACCCAAGCAAAAATGTTGTATAGGGAATTAGACTTAGGATTGAAGTTCAGCTGGGAGAAATAACCAAAGATATAAACATAGAAGTCATCAATGCTTTAATGGTACTTATATTCATGAGAATGTGCAGAATCACAAAGAAAATAAGTGAAGAATGAGAAGGGCAAGGGACAGGGACTAGAACAGAGAGACTCCAAGACCAGAAGTCAGATGAATCTGTAACATCTAGTAAAGGAACCTGAGAAGCAGTACCCAGACAAGCAGATGTCATGAATGCCAAAGAAAGGGAGGGTGCTAGGGAGGAAGGCATGGTGCCAGTGTGGGCTGCTGAGAGGTCAAGTTGAAGTTTCCACCACCTTCTCTTGGGAAAAATTATATGATGGACTGAGAACATGTTTAGTTTTTTAAAAATCCTCTGAAAATGCAGTGTAATTTTCAGTTATATTTAATAAGGAAATTCTGCAAAAATAATTTGTGCAGCACCAAAATGGGGAATTGAAGAAAAGCACATAATTGTTCATCCAGAAATGTGTCATTCCAGTGCCAGACATTTGAATGTTTTCAAATATCTGAGTATTTGGCATCATGTAAACCAAACGGGCAGATGTTTAGCAGCTTTTATTCCCCTATGAATCATCCTGATATTTAGCATCAAGTACAAAACAACCTAAAACTTTCCATTGCTCATTGACCCACATTCTCACCTTTGTAACGTAAAGCCAGGGGTTGCACCTTGATCTTTTTTGGTTTGTGCACTGTTGGTTTCTTAAATCATTTAGAACATCATATGTCAGTGTTCCAAAACTCACAGATAAAACATCACATGTGTTCCCTCCCACCATGAATTCAAATCCAGATAAATGTTGAGTCAGTAGCATAAGCCCTCCCACATCCACATATTGGGCTTTGCCTGTTTCCAAGGTGATGAAACCTTGCAGCTAGTTACTATTCCAAAGCACACAGCCAGATTCCCATCACTATGATATATTCCATTTTCTATTCAATTTCATCCCCAGGAGAAAACTCAGGGGTTATACAGAATTGCACAGTTAGACTTGCCCTTCTGTCAAACATTAATAGGATCATGGAATCATAATGCAGAATGAGGCCTAGGGAACTCATGGAATCTATCTGTTCCCCTTCAGCAGGAGGACATTTAACCTAACCCCAAGGAAGTGAGGAATCCCCCTTTTCAAAAGATCACCCTTCTCCTCTCCAGAAGAGAAGATTCTACAACCTCCAACAAAAAGTCCCAGTGTTTTGCAACCTCTACTCTGTGAGCATCCTGGGGTGACCCAGCATCAATAACTATCACATTTGGAAATTGTCAGTGCAGATAGACTGGGAAAAAGTGACCTAATTCACCTACAGAAGACTCAGATATAATATTTTGAATTGTGGAAAATATTATGAAAAAGGGAAAGCATCAAAGCACAGCCAGTTCACAATATAATGTTTTCCAGATTAGATTACTCATGGTTGGAAGAATCCAGAGGTCACCCAGTGTCCACTTGGGTCAGTTCTTGAGGGGTTGTGAAAATTAGCTGTTGTCACTCAGTGTACCCTTTCTTCATGCCTCTTCCAGTAAATCTCCCAGGGGAAGAAGCAATGGTTTGAATGGAGTCTGATCTGCCATGTATTCTGCCTTTCCTGTGATGAGCACTTCAATAAAATTGTGAGTCTTTTTTAAAAAGAGTGAACATCTTTGGAAATTTTGCTAGTTGCCTTCAAGGAATTAGAAAAGGCATCAGAATGTTTACAGGCCATATGATCAGTTCATCTTTCAGCAATACTTGCGAAGTGCCTACTGTGTGCCAGGCTGAGTGTTGGGTGCTAGGCATGGAAACATTTGTTGTTGTAACATCCAACATTTGACAGGCCCCACGTTAGACAACACGAAATTTCATTGGAAATCAAACTAGTCTGGTCTTCATGCAGCTAACAATTTGGAGGTAGAAGGAGAGAATGATCAAAGAATCACACAAATATAAAACGATGACTTTATTGAAGTCCTCAGAATGCTTAAAATAGGGTGGCTTATTTAGACAGGGAGGAAATAAGAATTGAAAGGTGATCAGATAGGGGCTGGGATTGTGGCACAGTGGTAGCGTGCTTGCCTAGCATGCGTGAGGCACTGGGTTCGATCCTCAGCACCACATAAAAATAAAATAAAGATATTCTGTCCACCTGCAACTAAAAAAATAAATAAATATTTAAAAAAAAAAAAGGTGATCAGATAACCAAGCAGGAGCAAACCAGGTGAAGATGGGCCAGGAAGAGTATTTCCAGTAGAGTAAATGGCAAATGCAAAGACCCTGTTTATGGAGTGGAGACACACTTGGTCCTTTGGAGAACTAAAGAAGGCCACTGTAGTTGGAGCACAGAAAATATGGAAAGAATAAGGTAGTGCTACCAGAGAGGTGGGACACCTGGCCAGAGGTTGGGTATGTTCTGGTCTCCATTCTGAAAGGTATTGCAATCCTTTCATCTATGGAACAGGGCCGGATCTGTCTTCCAGGAAGAGCCTTTCCTCTGGCTCTGGTATGGTGAATGGCACACTGGGAAGAGTTGGGAATGGATGTGGAAAGCCATTTGAGAGATGAATGCAATAAGTTAACCTGGAAAGAAGAGAAGAATGGGCTAAGATAATGGCAGTGGAATTGGAAGCAAGAGGAAAATTTGGAGGCACACCTGGCAAGCAGGGAAGACTGGACTTGGCAATGGACTGAGAAGTGGCTTATGAAGAAAGAGTTTCCAAAAATAAGAGACCTAGATCACTGGCTTCATACTAGAACAGATGATGGCGATACTCATTGAGATAAGTCATGACACAGGTCAGGGTGGAGGAGAGAGGAGGGATGGCAATCGTGAGTTTGGTTTTGTATGACTTAATTTGGAAGTGCCCATTATATGTGCAATAAAGAGGTAAGAAGACAGTAAGACTACACATCTGGGGCCCAGAGGAGATGCCAGAGATTCACGTTGGGAGTCACATGTGCATCAACAGAAATCATGGGCCAGGGAGAGTGTGCTGAGGTAGGAGAGACAGGCCTAAGAATGAACCCCACGGATCTAGTCCATAACACCAAGCATGGGAGACACATCAGATGCCACCAGAGGAGTGGGACAAAAACCAGGGGCCTTTATACCCTGGAACCAGGGGAAGACACCATCCCAAGAAAAAGGGAGAGATCAACAATGTCTAGGAGAAGTGCACCCCACCTGTAATGAAAAGGAAATAGAGATTATTTTTTACAGCTTAGTAAATTTTTACTGGTGCACTGTGGTTACATGTAGTAGTGGAATTCATTATGCCATATTCATACATAGCATAATTGATCCATCTCATTCCCCAGTGCCTTCCCCTGGAAATAGAAATTATAAATGCAGACAACACTCTCAGAAAATTTCTGTGAGGTAGTAGCTGGTGAAAGAGGATGCAAAGTTAAAAACCTTCCTTTTTCCTTTTGGACAAAAAATTGAGTGTTTTTAAACACTGACGGGAGAGATGCTATAGAGTGTTGAAGACACACAGAGAGGAGGGGCACACCATTGGATAATGTTTCTGAGAAGGGCAAAGGAGCTTTAGATGAACAGATTTTTTTTTTTGAAGATAGTTATTAGGGGGGTTGACAAGGTCAAGTTCTCAGATTATATTAAAAACAGCAACAATACAATTTCAAAACCAAGCAGCATCGTTGCCAGCACCAGGAAACCCCAAAGAAACTGTCGGTTTTCATTGCCACCCGAGGATAGCCATTCTAGCTAGGGCACTGACTACTTGCTGGTCAACCATTGGAATGGTTGTCTGAGCCTGAGGCTTAGCTCAGTACCCCAGCCAACCCACCCAGGGAGGCAGCTTCTTCATTCAGTGGCCCATAAGACTTGTAAACCCACAACTCAGAAAAGAGCTCTGGACACCAAGACAATACTGACAGAAGGCAACAAACAAGGTGAGTAAATCAATAAGTGATATGATCAAAGTTATAGTTCAGTGTCCACAGGTGCAGAGTCATGAAGTCTCCCTTGCCCTGGTTTAGGGCTTAAGAAAGACTATCACATCATTTTCAAACTGTCTACTTTTAAACTCTTGAATATAGCTGGCAGTTCTCAGGGGTAAGATGGTATCCTTTTTATCTGTGTCCCCAGTGCCTGGGCCTGGAGGACAGAGTCCATTTCAGGAATAGAAGGAGACTAGAGAGAAGAACCAGAAAATGTCTTAAAGCTGTCCCATGGGGCAACAGCTCCTAAAGCAGCAGTGAAAGACAGCGTAGTGTGGCTTCACTCTGAGAAGCTTACACAGAAGTCTTCATGAGGTCAAGGAGGAGGTGAGGAGATAGACAGCAGAGTAGAAAGGACTGGAACTGGTGGCCGTGGTTTGTATCTCAGAGTTTCAAACTGCATAGCTTGAGCAGGTGCAAAATGAAGACAAGAACTGAGGTGGACAGGAAGATCCCAAGGCAAAGGCCAAGGTCTTCCTTGGGCCAGGCAGAGGAACCTGGACATCTGCAAGATCACTGCACCAGCAATGCTGAGGAGCGGCACTGGGGAAGGCTGGGCAGCTGAACCTCAGAGAAGAAATCTGTCTTTGTCTCTTGGGTAATTCTATTCACTCTTTAAAACTCAACCCTCGTTATCTATTTGAGGAAATATTTCCCCATCACTTCATCCTCTCCCTTCCCATCCTCCCCAGGGGCCTCCGCTGGCTCTCACGGGATCTCATACATGTTTCTGAACTGAGTCCAACACGCTGCTGTCATAACAATAATGATACTGTACTGAAGTCGGGGAGTAACTTGCCTGGATCTCACATCAGTGACAGTCAGGTTCAAAGTCATGATCTCTACCTTATTTGGACCAGATCCTGCAGGATCCACAGCTCAGTATAATGTTGAGGAGTGAGCTCATGAGTTCATGGCAGCCATGTGGACAGGGCCAGAGAGCACTGGGACAGTCAGATGCAGAACCTGATAGAGGTCATGGAGAAAGACTGAGATTTGAAAACTGGCTACAGAGCAAAATTACAATACCTAATACTTTCCACATGTTAGGCACAATCTCAGCTGTCTGTATGCAGCAACTTCTCAGTCCTCATAAAGTCCTTAGTATCCCTGTGATATGAATAAGGAAACCGAGTCTCAGATTCCAAACCTAGTCAGAGGGAGAATATGAAACTTGGGTGGTCTGGCTGGAGTCAAAGCCCAGAGTCCTACACGTTGTAAGCTTTTGCCTCCTCCATGGGTCCCTGGAGGGAAGAGTGAGCTTGAGAAGGGGTTGAGGCTGAAGCTTTCCAAGTCCCTAGACTTGGAAATTACTTATTTAGTCCTTAGCATTACTATAAGTAGGTGACTCAGGACAATTCCCAGAAGGCATGTCTATCCACACAAGGGGCCTGGAGGTCAGTGCCTCCGTCTCGAGTTTCCTTCACTCTTCCAGAAGTTTTTCACGTTCCCCTCGCATTTGACGCCCACCAGGCTGCCAGTTGGGAGTCCCTGTGAGCGGATGGGAAAGTGTGTGACTTAATCTCAGATCTCACCTGTGAAACTGCGGATGAGAGCTTGGAGGGCTCTGAGGCAGGACCACCATTTCTGTTCTCCCCCATCAAAGTGAAGTCATATTTTAATGGGATTATTTTCCAACTCAACAGTTTATCTTTCATTTCATTTTTTTCCTTTTGCCATCTGGTCCCCTTATGCTTGCATGTGGGGCTAGTGGCTTTCTTTGTCTACGTAGATTTGTCAATAGTTTATAATTTTTCTTGTCATGATCATAATATTTATTTTTCACATCTGACACTCTTCTGGAGACTTGGAAGAAAGTGATTTTTTTTTTCATGTCTCTAACCTGAAATTTTTATTTCTGGGGAAATCTTTAAAAATTAATTAATTAGTTAATTAAAATAAATGAACAAAATTTCCCAAACCAATATGTTCTCCAGTTCTCTTTGCTGCTGGATAAGCTAAATGTGTATTTTATTTAAAGGATTGTATCAGAGCAAGCTGGCCTTAAAGCCAAGGTTACTGAGTCACACTGTGGAAGTGACCTAGCATCTCTCTACCTTGAAATTCACATGCAGGCCAATCGCATTTCCTGGAAATGTTCATACCTGTTTTCAGTCTCTTGATTTGGAGTTTTTATCTTAAAGCCTATATCTCCTGTGGTTAAGAAATTTGGCTCCCTCCTAATTACTTTCTGCCTTCTTAATTATAAATTTCTCTCATTCATCAGCAAAATTGATGCCCTTTAGCATTTTGAGATTTTTTATCCACTAAAGGCCTTTGATATTCTGGCCCTACTCTGGCTAATGGTACCATGCAACTACCAGAATGCTTCAAGGAGCCATCTAAAGAAGGCTAGGCTTGGTGAGAAGGCCAGCCATGTCCTCAGACCATGGGACATGATTGACTGCCCTCTGTAACCTCAAGAACACCCAGAAGGCCAAAAGCTAACTGGCTGCTTCCCAATGTCTCTCCACACCAGCCACTGCCTGGCACACTGAGTGTTCGATAAATAGATGGATGAATGGCCTTGTTTTCTCAGACAATATCTTATGCAATAATATCAGTGGAGAAAGAAATGAGCAGTATGGGTGAAATACAATATCAGAGTGATGCTCAGAACTTTCTGAGAAAAGAGAGTTTTAAAAAATCAATATCACTTTGCATTCATAAGCAATCATAGTTTCTAAAGGGCTTCAAATCTACTGAGATTCATATCAATGACCTCATTTGAAGGACAATGGAAGCCTCACAAGATTTTTATGAGAGTTAAGTAGATCATGTGTGCAAAATCCATAGAACAATGGCTGACATTTAAACAACTGGTCTATGACAACTCAGGTCCAGAAGTCAGGTTTCATATTTGCTGGCCTGGTCACAGCTCCTGCCATACTTCAGTGCTCCTCCAGTACTGTCCTCAGGCTCAGATGGAACATCTCTAGAGCAGCAGGCAGGGCACCCAAATCAAATCAGTGACAACTCCTCTGTTCCCATCTTATAGGGCAAGAGAAGGTGGGTAATAAATCTCCATGATTAGAATGAGCAGCACTAAATAACATGAAAATAGAGCACGGAAGCTATGTAAAGGTTTTGGGATAAATACCCTGTGCCGATCAATATAAGGTTGTTATGCTGGTTACCTGTGAATAGCTCTTATGCCAAAAATACAATAAAGCAAAGCTACCAAGACCTAGGAATTAAAGTGGAAGCCCATGCATAACTAGAACACAGTGATACTATTGAAGCTTTAATTCCAGGTAAGACTCACATCACCCAGTTGCCATCCAACAGCTATGCCAACGACAAACTATGCAAGAAAGTTTAGAGGTAAAATGATTGTGTTGTAAGAGCATTAACCTAATCAGTGGATTAATCCACTGACTCAGATTAACTGGGCAATAAATGTAGGCAGGTAGGGTGTAGCTAAAAGAAGTTGTGGGAGGGGTGTGTCTTTGGGATTTATATTTTGTCCCTGGCAGGCAGAGCTCTCTTTGCTCCCTGGTGCCATGTCCTGAGCTACTTTCCTCCTCCATGCACTTCCATCATGACGTTCTTCTGCCTCACCTTGGGCCCAGAGCTATGCAGTCAGCCTACTGTGGATTGCATCTCTGAAACCATGAGCCAAATAAACTTTCCTTTGTCTATGTTGTTCTTGTCAGGTCTTTTGATCATAATGATAAAAAAATCTAACTAAAACAGATGGCATGGGCTCCATCCACACTAAATGGACAATCTGGCTCCTCTACTTATTACTCAGGTGATCTAAGAGAAGGCACTTGCACTCAAGGAATTTAGTTTCCTTCATCACAAACTGGAAAAGTAAACTTCACAGAACTTCACCAAGGTTCAAGTGAGATACATGTTTTAAATGTAAAGAAAAATATGAAAAGGCAGATTCCCTGTGGCCTGAATGATAGCAAGATAGTAGAGTGTTCATTATACTTACCTGTGAGCCACTCATATCACTCTCTTCAATATGGATTCATCAGCATTTCATTTGTCCTTCCACTTTTCAAATAAGTTATAGTGACATGCTGGTGACTTCCTGGAAGTGTTACATTTATGTTGGATTCTCCCTGTTGCCTAAGCCATTTTGCATAGCTCCAGTCACCTGGCTTTTCTTCACACACCCCCCCCAACAGAATGCTCAGGGCTCATGCTGCCTCACACCTGCCTGTCTCTCTACCTGGGCCGCCCTCTTCACTCCATATCCCCACCCAGGGCTGCTTCCCATTCACACCCGGGATGCTCTGAGGACTGTTCCAGATGCTGAGGCTACAGCAGTGAACAGAGCCCACTGAGTGCCTGCTCTCTTGGAGCTGGACTAGGGGTGGGGAGGTAAGAGCAGGCAATTAGAAAATATATCTATAATCTACCAGGTACTGACAGGGTTTGTGAGAAAGAGTAGAGCCGAATGCTGCGATGAAGGATAGTCAGGAAGGATTATCTGATTAGGGGGCCATCTGAACAAAGCCCTGAGGGAAATGTGGAGGGAGTCTGGCAAAAAAAAAAAATCTGGGAGAAAGAGTTCCAGGGAGAAAGAACATAAGTGCAAAGGCCCTGAGGCAGAGAGGGCTCACACAAATATTCCTTCCTGAGAGAACTTTCCCTGACACGCAATTTAAATCCTGTTCCTTCTTGTTTGGTAAATAATCATTGAATGAATCAATAACTTAAAAATGATTATTGATGATACCATGTCATACATCATCTAGAATATTCTTTGCCATTTTGAGAATTTTCTTTTGGGAATCAGTGCATGGGGATGGGAGGAGTCCTACTTGAAGAACTGTTCCTTTTTTTCAGCCCTGAGCACCGCTTGAGTATCATCTACGTGTTTCTGATTTAAGTGCAAGGAATTTAGTAAGGCCCATACAGATTTGGGGTTGGGATATTAACCTGTGCTTTTTCCTGATGATGAGATTGCATTTCTGTTCTGTTTTTGTTAACTAGATTTCTGTTTTGTGTAATTTATCTGAAATAAGAATCAGGAAGGGGCGATATTTCTGTAGATAAGTAGGAAGGATGAGCAGGAGAAATAAAGAGGAAAGAGACTACATTCCTCTTTGAGGTATCACTTGTCACCCAGTGTAATGCTGCTTTACAAGTCAAGAAGGCGAAAGCACCCAGCTTGTGCTGCCTGTGGCTGGTGCTCTGTGTGCACAGGAGCCACGCTAAATGTTCTACAGACATCTCATGTCATTCACCAACAGAGATACAGGGTAGACAGTAACAACCCTATCTTACAAATGAGGCAATTAAGACTCAAAGAGGGGGCATAAAGATGATGGAATATGATGGACATCATAGCCCTAGTTTTATGTATGACTGCATGTATGTTGTGATTCTACATCACATACAACCAGAGAAATGAAAAGTTGTGCTCCATCTGTATACTATGAGTCGCAGTCTGCTATCATATAAACCTAAATAGAACAAATAAATCATAAATAAATAAATAAATAATTTTATTAAAAAAGACTCAAAGAGGTTAAATAACTTGCCTTAGAATAAAGAGGTGTCTTCCAATGGCTTGGATAAGGCTGCCAGAATTAAATCAGAGTTGTTCAGGCCGCCACTTTCAACCACCCCACCAATGTGCCTCCACCTCAGCTGAGAGGAGGTGATCCTTAACCCAGGATGCCATGCTGAGGGGCCACTTTATAGCATCCATTACCTCTTGCTGCAATAACCCCTGAATGCAGGTCCATCCAGTGGCTCTTTGCTGTTATTTCTAAAGACACTTTTTAATAACAAAGGAATTCAGGACACCTATTGTAAGCTGGCAAGTTGAGTGGTGAGAAGACACTCAGACCTGCGATGAGAAAGGTGACAATAATTCAGCGTTGGCAATTCTGAAGCAACTAAAAGAAAACACCCAGGTGTTTGAACTAAGCCCAAAAGAGAAACAGATCCCTCCCCACTTTCACCTTGTAGTCGGGAATTTCTCCCTGCTGCGCAGCGCCAGGGCTAGAGAACCTCAGGCAATCCCCGGAACTCTGGATTCCCTATAGTGGGCGCAGGAAATACCCTCGCCCCATCTCCCGCAAGCGGTCACAAACCACAAACGGGCACATGCGCCCAGCACATACACGGGTGTGTGCAACTATAAATACGCAGCAAATCCCAGCGCATAAAGACACGCGCTACTCCACTCAAGTGCACGCACCACACACAAGCAAGCGCAACACCAGGGTTCACACGCGTTTGTGCACACACGCGAATCCCACGCACATGCGCGCATCCCATGCACACTCGCTCACCCTCGTTCACACGCACCCATCCTGACACACTCACTCGCCCCGTACCTCGCGCGCGCGCGCAGATCTCCTGGTGCACACGCACACACCCTCGCGCTCACCCGTGCACCCCGCGCACACACGCTTGCACGGCAGAGCGGCGAGGGGCGGGGCGGGCGCGGCCGCTTGTGCCCGGCCGGGCGCTGCCGGGAGAGGGCGCGGCGAGGGTACCGTGTTTAGAGCCCGAGTTGTTTGCCGGAGCGGGACGCGAGTCGCTCCAAGGGAGCGGGGCCAGCTCTGGCCGGGCTGCGCCGGGCTGGGCGGCCTGGAGGGAGCGCGGCCGGGTGGCGAGCCATGGACGCGAAAGTGGGCGGCGGCGGCGAGGAGGAGGAGTGTGTGGACTCGGGTGCCGAGACCGGAGGGTGAGCCGCGCCGGGCAGGGCCCCTGGCGGGGGCGTTTTCTTAGTTGTAGTGGCTCCTTTGCGGCCTGGGACCCTCCTGATCTCCAGGGCGGAGCCGGAGCCGCTACGGGAGGGTGGGGTGGGGAGGACAGGGCGCAGTACGGCGTCCCCTGGAATAGCCTAGGGGCTGGAGGACTGGGGGCCACCAACCCCTCCGCGTCGCCTCGCGGTCCTTGGCTGCCCGGGACAGGCGGATCCCACCTCTGGGAGAGGAAAGTGGAAGGACCTGAGGTTCAGGGTAATCCCATCCCAGTCTCGCTTGCCCTCCGCCATCACGCGAGTGCTAGGCCGATGCAGTGTCCCCTTATCATCATCGTTAAAGAGACTAAAATGCGCTTGCACTTGTTTCAACCATCGGTGAGGACTTTTTTCCTCCTGTAGCTCCAGAGCCCCCTGGAGTTCAGCTCTGAAGATGGGGGACCGCATGAAGAGGGTGGGACGCCTGGCAGGCACCGAAGGGTTTCAGAAGTCAGCTAAGAGGATGGCATTTCTCACTTTGTGACTTCAGTGTGGGACTTTATTCTATGCTGCTGAGGCTGCCTCCTCGACTTCCCCCAGCTTCCCACCCCGAACTCTCTTGCCTCACAGGGCACCTGTCCTAGACAGAACCTCTTGCCTTGGGTACCGGTGGCTTGGAGGCGATGCTGTTATCTGGCCCTGCTTGTTTAAAAAAAAAAGGTCCTATTCGCTTCAACGAACTCAAATAATTAGCGCGAACCTTTGGAGACTAATTAATCCTCTTCCGACAACATTGTTTTCCTGAGTGGGACAAAAGGCCGAATGTCTTTTCAGAGATGAATGTCCTTGTAAAGGTCTCCACCTAGCCCCTATCTCTAGAGGATTTTCTCGCGCAGAATCAGCGAAAAGTGCAGGATGCGAGTGCTGACCCGGGAGGAAAGGGTGTCTTTTCCTATCTGGAGTAACCCTGGAAGAGGGCAAGAGCTGCCCAGACTACTAAAAGCCACATTCCTGAGAGGTCATGGAGGTTTCAAGCTAATCTCAGGGTTTGGCAACCTTGTGAGGGCAGGAAGAGTGTCCAGTCCCAAAATGGACTGGGAATTCTGGCCTGACCCTCACACAGCTCTTCCTGCTGTCAACCCCACCCTTCCTTGCCGCCTCCATCATCATCTCTAGCCCAAATCTGGGACTTCACACTTACTTTGCAATGGGCTTTCCTGTTATCCTAATTTGGGATCATGCATGGTGGAGTAACCGGATTACTTGTTTTCACACTTGGTATATGGCATTTATCAACTTTATTTTCATTTATTTATTTTATGGTGCTGGGGATCAAATCCAGAGCCTTACTACGCTAGGCAAGCCCTCTACCACTGAGCCACAGCCACATCCCCAGCATTTATTTATAAACTTTAATAGAAGAACCTTGGCTTCCCCCACCCCTGGACCTTGAATGGGAGAAACAAAGCAAAATGAACCTGCTACTTTGTAGCTGAGTTAAACAAAGTTCATTCCTTTTCAATTTTACCTAAAACAGACCTTGAAAAAGTTTCCAAGGGCTCTGCCTTAGAGAAGGGAAAGAAAGCGCCAGGGGGGTGACATCACTTCAGGAACTGGGCATCAGCCTGACAGCTGCCAAAACTCCTGGGAGGGGCACTGATCATGCTGACACCAGAGCTTCTGTTTTCTGCCTCTGTTACTACAAAGTGTGGCTGTAACAGAAAAAAATTGTTTAAAGCATTCTTACTGCATTGCTAGCATCCTTAAGCTAAAAATAAAGATAAAATGGCATGTTAAATAATATTAATTTCAGTGCATGCTCAATAGTTTTGTGTTTGCCATATATTCCTGTATCTCTTGAATTGTTTCTGGTTTCGACTTTTCTGGAGCTTGCGCCACCCCATTCCCTATCCAACTTTCCTGTAGTGACCTGTGGAGTCCGAGTATAAAGTACATAGAAAGCACCCAGTAAATGTTGGCTATCATTATTATTTTTAAAACAAATCTGATCTTGTCTCTCTCCCAGACTTTTATGACTATTCTATCAAGTGCAAGAATTTAATGTGGCCAATAAACCTGATGTTATGGAGTGGAACCTCTCCCTAGCCCTATTTCTCTACAAGCCCTTTGCACCTGCACCCAGCCACATGTGTCAAGCTGTCCTATCTGCCAGCTGTGCCTTTTCCACCTGGCATGCCTGTCTGCCTGGCAAAACTCTAGTGTTCTTTTAAAACACAGCTCAAGTGACACATTCACTATGTTAGTGATCCTTAATTTGGGGTCCACAAATTGCTTCAAGCATGTGCATAATAATTCCCTTCACGAATTTTTATAAGAAGCTAGTTTTTATCGGATTCTTTAGGTAGCCCATGATCCCTTCCAAATCAAGTTCGGGCACAGTATGAGATGTTTCATGGTCAACTGATGTCTGATGTCTTGAGAGATAGGCAAGTGAAAATGATGAGTCCACAGTGCGGGTGGACCTTCGTCTGGAGCTCAAGGAAGAGGAGGTCTACATGGTGACATGCCTTTGGGAACTGTCTGTCAAATACTGGACTTGAAGCCCTGGGAGAGATTAAATCAACTCAAGGTCAGCAGGAACATCACTTAGCATTTGCTGAGTGCCACCTACTGTTCTAAGCCTCTAAGTGTTTCATTGGCTCATTGACTCCTGCGACAACTCAGTGCCACAGGTGGTCTTTAAGACCAGCCTTGAGAAACCACAGTGTTTAAATGTCAGGTAAAGGAGAATGAACTGAAAGGAGCCTGAGAAAGAATCTACACGAAATAAAAGACGAATATGATATCCTAGAAGCCATGGGAAGTTTGAGTTTGGGGGAAAAGAAGGAGAAATCAGCTGCGCTACTGAAAAACTCTTCAAGATGTGAAGTGTCTGGATTAATGGAGATAGTGAATTGGATATTTGACAGTGGGGTGTAGACTCAGAGTCCAGAGTAGAGTGTCTCCAGAAGGGAGTTGAAAATGAGGAAGAGGTGGCAGCTAGAGCTATTTGTCTGGCAAAGGGAAAGGCGTGGAGAAGCAGTAGAGGAGGGGAGAGTGAGGCCAGGGGAGGATTTCCTCAGCATAGGGCCTAATTAGACAACTGTTGTGATTTCTCAAGGCTGGTCTTAAACAACCAGTTGTCTGCACTGAGCTGTCACATGATTCAAACATCCAACAGAGGGATTCCATAAAAAAGGAAAGGATAACGAGGAAAGATGAGCAGATGTAATGTCAGCTTTCTGAAGAGGAGGAGGCAGGCAGACTTCAGACCACAGGTGGATGGATGAGCTTCAGGTCCGAGGGGTATACATCCCCTTACAAGCAGAGGGAAGGAAGGGAAGATGGGGTTTCCTGTCAGTGTAAATGCAACCCCAACCACACATATAGGACAATGGAGATTTGAGATT
The DNA here is from genome assembly GCA_028644305.1 of Xerus rutilus. Classification (NCBI taxonomy): domain Eukaryota; kingdom Metazoa; phylum Chordata; class Mammalia; order Rodentia; family Sciuridae; genus Xerus; species Xerus rutilus. The sequence continues at coordinate 110,136,693 of CM053404.1, forward strand.
GTTCAGGCAATGCTGAGGGAGGGCCAGTTGAGATGAGTGATTATATTTTTACAGAGACAGGAGTGGATTTGCTATTTATTTTTCTCTGGCCATGCTCAATGACCAAGAAACCTAGGGTCAGGAAAAGAGAGCTGGGGCTGTTTGGGAATCTTCACAGATTGGGGCCAGGGACATTGTTGCTAGGTGGCTGAGACCAAAACAGGAACAATGGTGTTGACTAAGATAATGGTCAGTCCTATTTATCAGATCAAAGAGATAGTTCCAAGCAACTTTGTAAGTCCCACTGGCAGTGACTGTGCTGGTCACTTTGAAGGCTAAATTGCAAGAGTGCCTGCTCATGTTCAAATCCTAGCTCCTCTATTTAGGAATCATGGGACCTGGAGCAGGTTACTTAACCTCTCTCCGTCCTCAGTTTCCCACTCTGTGCAATGGGGCATTGATGAGACCTCCTTCATTGGGTGGTTGTGGGGATTAAATGAGTGTATATATTTAAAGCCCTAAAAACGATGCCTGGAATAAGTCAACCTCGGTCCATGATTCTTTCTTATTATATCATTATTATTGTCACAAAGAGTACTCCAAATGGTAAAACTAGAGTCTTCAGTAATAATGGTGAACTCAAGACCATTTTCTTTATACTCATCTCAGTGGATGTTCTGATGCTTTTAAATACCTTAAGCAATTTGATCATCATTTAGAACATTCAACACACTGCAGGGCATGCCTCACTATTATCTCATTACTGTTTTACAGATGGGGACAGACACTCAGAAGGCACATGGCTCTTTAGTGACCTGAATTGAAGCCTGGGTCTCTAGCATACTTCCTACTTAGTGACTTCACTTCTTAAGGAAGCTGTTTGACCTGTTTTAATTAATTTTTGTTTTCTGCTCATTTTCTTTTGCTTGGAAGGCTGCCTTTGCCACCTGACCCCCCCCCCCCCAATACAGGCCAAGACTAAAAGCCAGCACTAGTCTTCTTCTGTGGTGATTGATGTCACTTTGAAACTCTCATTTTCTAACCCCACCTGAAAACAAGTCTGTGTACTTTCTGTTTGAAAGAACTGGCACACCAGCTGCAGACAGTGTAAGCCAGCTTTAGAAACAGAATCCCTTAATCAAGGGACAGGCAGTTCCTTGTAAATCCAAATAAAAGTCAATGCTTTCTGGTGACTTTCATTAGTCGTGTCTCCAGGATTTGGCCTCAAAGCTGCTCTCTCACATGTGACCGTACCCGATGGATTATTTTCATTCAGGAGTTTGATCTGGCATTAATGGACTTCTACTTCTGTGTCAGCTGTCACTAAGCTTCTGACCCATGGCAAGGTCGTACCATGCCCTGCCTCCTTGGTGACCTTCAACTCATACTTCACTGTGACTTAAGAAATTTTTAAAAATTCATCAATTGAGAGTTTAAATAGGTGAATGGGAAAAAAATTGATGGAATAAATTTAAAAATGGGAAAGTTCTTATGCCATAATTTTCCTGGAAAGAGAGTTTAGGAATATATCATTTTATAAAATTAATGTATGTTTAAATTGGCAAGTAGGCTGCTAACAGAGATAAATTACCATAAGTCCGGAAAATCTTTACATCTATTTTCTACATGTATAATCATATTTTTAAAAATCAGGGGATAACATCTTAACTTTTTATTATTGGCACCGATATTAAATATTTGGAAATGCATCTCTGGATGTATTAGGTGTGAGAAACTATATAATCTTTGTATTATTGTGCCCATCTCTATCATGTGTTCAGAAATTTCTTAAAATTCATGGACTCACTTTTCATGCTTCATTCTGGCAGGCTTGAATGTTATATGCAGAACTGAGAAGGTGAGTTCTCATGATGTGAGAATGATAAACAAATCTCAAGGCAGATAACCAACTGCTGTTCCTTCCCACCCTAAAATGTTGGGGAGTACAAAGTCCTCCAGGCAATCCTGGTCAGACATCTGGTTGTTCTCTGAATTTATTTAAATCTATTATGCATACAATTATTGAAAGCTTTACAGTTTGTCTTTCCCTGGCAGTATTTCCAGTAAATGATCTGTTGGGGTTTTTTGGAATATTAAAAGCTATGAAAGTGGTTATATCTGGACCTAGTCTGTTTTGTTACCCACAGTGATTTTAAGGATAAGAAAAGAAACATAAAGCTATATTCATAAATATCACTCTGTGCTTTATAAAAGTGAACAATCAGGAACAACTGTATAGCCAATAAAAGGGAAATGATTGAATAAATTATAGAACATCACTTCCTCTAAAATGATAATTACAGGAGCTATGCAGCAGCGTGATAGGGCGATGTTAATTGAAAAGAGCAGTTCAAAATTATATCTGCATCATTATGGAAACTGTACAAATTACATCAACTTAGGATCAGAGGCTGAAGAGCAACGTGAGTGTTCTGGTGACTCTTTCCCATTTGCTTTGTTTTGGTAGTGGACAGGGATATAAGTTGGGCTACGGAGCTGGTCAGAGAACACCCATCATGGAGTGAGGAGTTTGTGTTTTAACTAGCAAGCTTGAATTTGATCCAGTGAAAGACACCATCAGATTTGTGCTTTGCAAAGATTGGCTGCTGTATAGGGAAGGAATTGAGCAGATGAATGACTGTTGAAGCCTGACCCATTGGCAGGCCTAACCCAAGCAGTACCTTTCATCCTAAGAGATGTGGAGGGATTCTTGGAGGGGCATCAGTTATGCTAGCACCAGTCCTAAAATACTACCATTGCACTTTAAGATTCTTGAACTACATTTCCAGTGTCAATTTCATTCTGCATACATATCCATCTGTATGCAGATCCTTAAAACGTCTGCATATGTGAATCCCATCTGCTTCAGGAGTATTTGGAAAATCCTAGCTGAAAAGACTGGCACATTTTTAATACAAGAGAAATAGTAATATTGCACATTCTTAGTATATGTTGTATTCAGATAGTCATGAAATTTCTTTAAAGTCTGGCCCTCTTAAGATGATCATATTGCAACAGAATGGTTTCACTGTTGCGTTGACCACAGTGAGTGTTTTGCTGGGCATTCACGGCCTTTCTCCACAGTTCCATTTCTAAGTATTGTCTTAAAGTTTATTTATGCCCTGCCTGGTTCCAGAACGAATTTGAAGTGCCAGTGCTGGGGTTACAAATGCTAGGTTTCAGGAGGTTGCTGATTATTGATGCTTCATTCTCCCTTAGCAGGCATGTCACCGCACCCTAGCCAACCCATCCTACTTTCCAGCTCATCCCTTGCCATCCACCCTGCATAGAGTTTAAACCTTTATCAATCCGCACTTCCTGTCTCCTTACAAATAGTACCTCTTTTGCTCTCCCGTTAAACTGAATTAGATATGTGCAAATGCAGTTCGTAATATATAAAGGGCTATGCAAATGTTCGTAGTTGTTATTCTTTCCAGTTTTAAAATTCAATGATTTTATGACTACTAAAATATTTCATTTGAAAAAGAAAACCACATGCTGTTTTTCTCCCATTTGGTTCCTCTGCAATAAATCAGTACATCATTTGGTCTGAGAGATGCAGGTTATTTTAACTAGTAAGAGGCATGCTTCTTGTGATTTTTTTTTTAAGTTTTGTATGTAGTTTCTTAATGTAGTAAGAAGCTCAGTGGAAGGAAAATTGGATGATTCAAGAAAGGCAACATGAGACCAAGAAAATAAAAGGAGTGTACATCTATAAAATTAAACACAATTAAGCAGTTTATTTGCATAACTATGTCCCCTATCTACCCGGGCAGAATAAATCCCTATGTGCTTAAGTGATTAATTTCCTACTGAGAATAACTATGGGGCGCTGGGGGGAGAAAAGAAATAGCTTCTACACCAAATTCCTTGCCAGAGAGGGAAGTCTTAACAACCACGCAAGTAGGGCAGAAATTTAGCAGAGATTAAGCAAGGCAGATCCTTGGCCAGATTCCCATTCTCATAGCGGCTCAGTGCCAGCCACAGGTTTTTCAACATAAAATCCAAATGGGCCATTCACAGAGCCCTAACCCCGCCTTTTCACTTCCCCACCACTGCCACCATCCAGATACTTTAATATCCAGCAGGATTTCTTCTCAGGGGAACTGAAATCCATGGAAGCATCCTTGTGTCTTTGTTTCTGTGGGCAACTTGGTGGCCAGGGTTCTGTCCCCTCCCACAGGAATCCTTGGCTGACATCAGCAAATAAACACTCCCCATAACATGGTGGAACATTTGAAGGTGCTCATTTGCAATGGATTAGTCTTTAGGGGAATGTGAATTGGTTGAAAACTTTGGGCCTTTCTCCCCAGAAAAACAAACCATTTGAAAATTTGCCAGCAAATTAAGAGGGTCCCGTAGTCTCATCAGAGGAATCCACAGAGCCTATATGAAGGACCCTCAATTTTGCAAGTGCTTTCAAAGTTTTGCTTTCAAATTCAGACAAAACTATAGTTTGCACAGAACGAGCCTCAGCACTGTAGTTTTGCAGTGGTGACATTTCTTTACCAGTCAAATGCTACTCCCCACTGTTTAAACTTGTAGCTTGAATAAGTCGTGCAGATAAAGAAAAATGACGTGTATTCCTACTAATACTGAGCTCTTGTGTTTCAGGTCTGACTACAGCCACCTGTCCTCCACCAGCAGTAAGTATCTTTCAAATGTCTTTCAACATTGTGCTTGCAGTCCCCCTCAGGGTCAGTGCCACAGAGGCCACCTATGCCATACATGTTGAATTGGAAGTAGCACTCAGCAAAGGGGTTATTGACAAAGAACAATACGGGAAGCTCAAACCCTGGGACTGGAGGCGTTTCCTGGAGAATTTGATCATACCTTGCTTTCAGTACCAGTTAAGCCACTCCTGCCCCTATAGAAACTCAGCCTGAAGGATGCGCCCCAGGCTTTACCAGCTGCTTATAGACACTTCTAAGAACACCCACTCAGAGCAGCCTTAACTCATCCATTGGACACCCATCCACCCAGAACTTGCTACCCATGGGCTAACAGGAAACTGAGAGCACAGCCACTGTGTCCTGGGGGCTGCTCTAACTCATCTCTTGGCAGATGTCTTCCCTTATATTTCTGCCTCTGCAAGCAAATGTCATCCTTTCCCACTGTGGAGATGTCCATCTCTGATGAAAATCCAGCACATGCTCTCATTAAGCAATTTAGCTCTTGTTTCTCCACTTAAATGTAGCTAAAAAGAATATAGATCTTTTTATCAAACTATCTTTCTGTATTTGTAATTCCTATCTTACAAGTGATCATTATATGTGGTAAAAATGACTGATAATATGCTTATAGAGATGCTCTGAACATTTTAAAAAAGGTGCTTATATTTAATATTAAAGTACAAGTAAATGTATTCATGAGAAATGATGCCTGGTGTCTATAAAGAATTTGTAGCGATTAAAACCACTATATCATTCAGATCAATTCAACCCTTACTTTAAAATTTAAAAATGTTTTCCTTAGAATAAGAGCTTTGGTTTTTTTTTAAATCAGTAAATACTGAATTGTTCTGCCCAATCTCACTATCCTGTTAAACTCTCAATTCTAAATAGTTCCCCAGTGAAGAGACACTTAATTGGATTATTCTATTTATTGATGTTCTGGCTTAGTTTCCTTTCGCCATAAGGGACTGTGGGAAAGCTGCATGTCTGGAATTGTAATTTAGTGTCAAATTATATTTAGTTATTAGTATAACTGCAATGAGCAATTTCTGATCACTTTTAGCCAACCAGAGACCCAAGATTGCCCTGTAGTTATTAAGAACCATTAGTAATCATGAAGATAATGCTCCAGTGAGGTGCAGTGATCCCCCGGAGCTTTTTTTTGTTCCTGAAATCAGAGGCAGCCTCTTGAACTCTCTCTCTCCTGCCGCCATTTTCATTCCACTTAGTTTGGCCCAGAGGCTACATTTCTTTAAGAATGATTTTTCTAAAACACTTGCATGAAGCCTTTGCTCACTTCATAGCTCTCAAATCAGTCCTCTGGGTCACAACAAAGCACCTCTCTAGTCAGCGAAACTGGTAATTTGGTTTGGGATGTTTTCCTCTCAGTTATTTTAATTGCAGTCTGAGTTAGAAATTCTCTTGGTACAGCTGGGATCAATACCCTGTTATTGCTCTTCCTTTCTCCTTTAAATATTGTAGTTCTGCCTCCCTCTTCAGAGATGAGACTTCTTGGTGAGTGTGTCCATGTGAGTATATGTGTGTGTTTTGGTTAGGAAATGTGTTTGGTTACAAGTACAAAGAAAAAAAAATAGTTAAGCAAGTAAGGATTTGTTTTCTCTATCATTTAAGAAGATTAAAAGCCCAGAGGAGGCAGTACAGGTCTGGTGTAGAAGTTCCTTCAGTCATTCTGCTACTCTGCTCTCAGCTTTGGGCTTCTATCCTCAAGGTTGCCTCAGAGCTACAATAGGGCTGCCTGTACCATAGCCATTATATCCTTTTCTTAGCAGGAAGAAAGAAAAAGGAAGATCAGAGGGCACTTGCCAGCTGGATCATCCCCATTTTTAGAGGAGTTTTTCAAAGACTCTACCCAACATTTACTCTTATCTCTTTGGAAGAGATCTTGGTTACATGTTTATCTCTAGTTACAAGGGGCTCTAGACAACATTGTTTTCTTTGACTGCATTGCTATCCTCAGTGCATTTCAGTTAGCAAAGAAGGAGACTAGATATTGGTGGGTCTTGCCTGCCTCAGCACCCAACCAGGAGCATAAATCCTGTCCCTACCCACATGCAGGAGAAGGCCCTTTGAACAGTCAGTGGAAAGTAACAGAGTGAACTTTCTGAAAAGAAAAACAATAAGTCTAGGATCTTCAACCCACCCTTTAAAACATAGGTTAGACCATGCTGCAATAATATAATAAGTATTTTTCCAAGTACATTGTGAAAATAACATTTTGCCACAAACTAGATGATCATACTCAAGGAGCTAAGTACAGACAAGAGTGATAAGTTTGTTATTTTTCCTGAAGGACACTGTTGCAAGGCCATTCTTCTGTGTGTCCAGCAGGGTTGAGGACTGCCCTGCAGCTACAGGGTACAGACCTATTTGTTGGTCCAGGAGCAGCTCCTGCACCTCATTGTCTTTCCACCTTCATTGTCAGCCTCTCTCGATGGAATGGCCTATTTCTGAATGATTCCTGGTTCCTGGTTGGGATTTAGGCATCAACGCTAATCATTATTTATTAGAAATGCTAATCTTTATTAGAAAATGGGCGTACCTATGTCCATGAGGAGTTCTTACTCAATGTTCCTTTACCTGTTTGTTCATGAGCTCACAGGAGCTTCCTGGGGTCACTAGCCTCAGTAACAACCTTTATGCCCGTTTTTCTGCATCTGGGTTTTCAATACTGGGAATTACCTCGAGAGCTGCCTGCAGAGAACACCAGTCACTCTATTTAGTTCTTATCCTTCAAAATGCAGGGGAGCTGCTTCTCATGCTGCCTACCCTGACAGGAGAAAAATAAAGGACATCTTTAAGAGAGAGGTACAGAACAGTGGTGTGGTGAGATGTTATAAGTTCTCACCCCTCATGAAAGTAGAAGGAAGACCAATAGAGTAGAGGAAAGGGACCAGGGGGATGGAGGAAGAAAGGGAAAGGGAGGTTCTGAGGAATGATATAGGCCAAATTATATTATTCTATTGTGTTCATATATGAATATGTAACAATGAATCCCATGATTATGTATAACACCAGTAAAAAATATGGAAAAAATATAAGTTCTGATTCTGGTTCAACCATGAGTTAGCCACATGATTTCTGACCATTTACCTTCTTAGTCCATTTTCTTTTGTTATAACAAAATGCCTGAGACTGGTCAGTTTATAAAGAAAAGGGGTTTGTTCAGCTCATGGTTTGGGCAACTCAAGAGCATGGCATCAATATCTGTTTGTTTTGGCAAGGTCCTCATATGATATTAGTGTGCTGCATGTGGAAGAAATTGGGTGGTGAGAGTGGAACCCAGAGGGCAGGTTGTTACTCTTTAGTAGCAACACACAACTGGGGAACTAACTGGGGTGCCACAAAAACTACATTAATCTCTAATGAGTATAGCACCCCCAAGGATCTGTTTACCTCTCAGTGGGCTCCTCCCTTAAGTCCTACCACCTCCCACATCCCCACTCTGGGTACCAAGCCTCCTGCACATGAACCCTGAGGTTTGCTCCCTACCAAGGGCAACCACACCCTCTTTGGGCCTCAGTTTCCTCCTCTGTAGAATGAGGTGGTTGGACAGAATGCCTCTAAGGACCCTGTAGAAGCTCTAGGATTCTAAGATATGAACATCATTGAAACTCCTATAAAAAGAGAATGAAGAAAGAGGGAAGAGGAGGAGAGGATGGAGAAGCCTGTACCTTTCCTTTTTTGTTCTCTCTTGAATAAAAATCTGGAGGGCTGGGCATCCTTTCCAATGGCCTCTAATGTTCATCCCTACGTGAGGGCTACTAAGAATCCATCAGAGCTTCTCTGCTCTGTGAGCTACCTCTGAGTCAGTGGTGGTAGAGAGACTGGAGTAAGAGACAATGCCTGCTTTTTGTCCCCTGCCCCTCAAAGAAATGCCTGGGCCTAGGGCAGGAGAGGGACATCATCCTCTTCCTCAGCCTCACTGATCCCGTAATCCCACTTCTGCCTACATTCTCTGTCGCTTGCTCTCCAACACTGGTGGGAGTGGCTGAGGGGCTTGGTTTCGTTTGGGTGAATTTTTTCCAGGCACAACTGGTCTGTTTGCCTTTCTCAGATTACCAGAGAGGTCAGGCTTTTCCTTTATGCCTCCTGAAAAGCTAAACATGCTGTTAGTACCCAGGAGATCTCAGTAAGTCACCATACTTCCTAAGGAAGATGAGATGAATTTATATTCTCAGAATTTTAGGTGGTTGTTCCAGAAATCTGGTGAGAAGATCATCAAGTCATAATGCACAATTTGCATTATTAAGTGATTTGAATGAAAGGGGGAACTTTTATAAGAAGGATAAAAGAAAAACAACAATTATGCCAGAAAAAAAATATCAAGAATGCCACATAATACTAATGAAATTCCCATTATGTGTGACTGAATATTTCCATTAAATAAAGATTATAATCATACTTGGAGAATTCCTGTTAGAAGATGTTGGGAGCTTAAACATTTTTAGGAATATATAACATGTCTTAAGGATATCTAGTCCCAGAACGATGCCGATAGGATGTCATCAGAAAATGACATCCTAGTTCTATCTGAGGCTGTTCTGAGGGAACCTTCTCTACTTGCCCTCCTAATTTCAGTCCTAAAATGATTCCACCTCAAAACTTAGGATAGTCACTAACTCTTTACCTGGCACCTTACAAACTGCTCGTGACAGCAGGAATGCCTTGTGGTTTTGTGCCCTTCATACTAAAACCAGAGTTTCTCTATTGCTTCTGGCAGGTGGAGTCTGCACAAGCTGCAGACTTCTGCAGCCAAGAAACACGCTGCAGCCCTTAATGGTGGGCTGTGCCCTCCAGTGTTGCAGCAGACCCCAGAAGCTCACTACCAATTTCTTCTTTCTGGGTTCTTGTTTTGTAAATTTTAAGAATGAAATCCACACACAAGGATGAGTGTAAGTAGGCTTTATTAAAGTGTGAGTAGAATCAGAAGTCCCCAGGGTGAGAGGAGACCCAGTAGGGGGTTGCTTTCTGAGTGTGCTAGTCTAGGGGTTTATATAGCACTTGGGTCAATGCTCTTGGTCCAGATTTACGCCAATCAAGGTTTGGAAAAGTACTAGTGCAGTTGGCTAACCATGCAATACCATTCAGGTCAGCCCCCACTTCCATTTTCTTACCACTTGTGGGGAAGCTAGAGGTCAAGATCATCACATTGTGGGTGCTCAGGGGTTCTGGGCCCATGGGTGCTATGCAGAGCAGGCATTGTCATCCACTGGTTCAGGCTGCTGCAGTGTAACAGGTTGGTGCACCCTGGCTTGCCTTGGCATGGGCTCACCCTCGCTGCCCTGGTGGGTTCCACGCAGCTATGGTCCATGCTCACTGCCCACACTCCAGCCCTGCTTGGTCCACCTCTCCACAGCTCCAGGACAATAACCTGGCTTCGGTACTTTTCAAAGCACAAATGGAAGTTGGGCATGGTGGCATACACGTGTAATCCCAGCTACTTGGGAGGCTGAGGCAGGAGGGTGTAAGTGCAAGACAAGCCTGGGCAACTTAGCAAGTGTGCCTCAAAATGCAAAGGGTCGTGAATATAGCTCAGTGGCAGTGCACCTCTGGGGATTCAATCCCTGGTACCAAAGACAAAAATCCCCACAAATTGACAAAGATGAGTCAAAGTGATACAGAGTTCCTGAATTTGTTCTTCAACCTGCTTGGACCTCAAATTCTTTCTCTCCTCTCTTTTTTCCATAGCTTTTCCCCCCCAACTTCCTGATCTTTCCTTCCAGTGACTCAGGCCCTGTTCCCTGCTCATGTCCTCACTGCTGCCCCAGAGCTTCCATGGGCTGTATGTCCAATAGTGTCCTACCCTATGGCTTTCCTGGGGCCACCATGTCTATGAACTGCCTTTGAAGTGAGCCCCAAATAGGCCCAGCTGGTTCTCTGGGCCTCTGTACATGCTCTCATCTCAAGGGAAAAGGATCAGGTAGATCACAGGTATTTTTCAAATTGGAAAATCCAGGCATCTCAGCTGATGGTAAGGCCCTGTAACTGGTTTAGAGCCAATAAGAGGACTTGTCAATTCTTCTCTGTTGTGCCTGGGAAAACATCTCATCCCTTCCTGGGGATCTCTTTTCCTGCCTGTGTATCCCTCCATTTAAATGCTGTTAACTCCCTTTAGTTTCTCAGTAGTTTCAACTCTTCTTGCAATTTCAGGATACTGAGACATCATGTTTTGATTTTGGCGTTGACCACATTTGTACAACTCCTTAGTGTTTTGGAGAGAAAAATGAGCTCATTGTGATGTAATTAGGAGTTTGAAAAGCAACACACTAAGACACAATTGCCTACTGTAGAACTTATCACTGATGGGAAATATTTGAACAGATGTGATGTTTCCAAGTTCAAGAGCTAAATACAGTCTTGGTTTAATGGAATATTTGTTATTTTCCTTGTGTTTTTATTAGAGAAGATGATGACTTATCAATAGATGTTGCTTACTTTAGAGCCAGTTTTGATCATGGCTGAAAAGGAAGATCAGTATTTTGGTAGAAGTGACAGTGGTCAGTTTAACTTTGATCCATTTGTAGATATTATAATCTTCATTTTTTCCTTCTGTGTACAATATTTTCTCCTATATGTTTCTTAGAATGAATATTAAATCTAATTCCATAAGATCTAGGCAAAGCTCAAATCTTTTCATTGATCTTCATGAAACAATTTTAACCTTTGAGCTAGCTTAATTTGGTGGTTAGCATGGAGTTGGCCATGTGCTTAGGCTTGTGGGTAAAATAAAAACTCTACCTATTCCATCTGCAGCTTCACACCCTGATGCAGTAAAAGCAAAGGCAAGTCACCAATATCTTCGAAATTAGAATGTAGCCTTGTAGAGAAAGTTACTCATGGAGTATCGCCATTCAGTTCTCTCAATGTTTTCATCCATTTCCTACTTCCCCAGTTTCCAAAAGGCTTATTAATAATACTAAATGATGTTGTTTTAGTCAGCTTTTTCGTCACTGTGACTAAAGGACTTGATCAGAACAATTGTAGAGGAGGAAAAGTTTAGGGCTCATGGTTTCAGAGGTCTCCATCCATAGAAGACTGGCTCCATTCCTCAAGGTTCAAGGTGAGGCAGAACATCATGGCAGAAGAGCGGGTCAGTGGGAAGCAGCTTACATGGTTATCAGAAAGCAGAGAGAGAAGTTTTTACTTGCCAGATAAAAATATGTACCCCAAAGCCACAACCCCAGTTCCCACCTCCTCCAGCCACACCCTACTTCAGTTACCACTCAGTTAATCCCTGTCAGAGGATTAATCACTAATTGGTTTAAGACTCTCACAACCCAACCATTTCTTCTCTGAACCTTCTTGCATTGTCTCCCATGAGAGCTTTTGGAGAACACCTCACATCCAAACCATAACAGATGTTATTTGGCATGCTGTTATAAACCCAACAGTTGACATGAAACAAATCAAAGCATTGGGGAGATGATATATTTATTTCCACATGGAGGAGAGTCATAGGCTTCAAACTGCACAGAGTTGGGTGGTGCAATTTTCAGCACATGAACCCAAATACAAAGTATATCCATTTTTATTGTGTTGAAGGCCATGTTCTAGCACAACAGTTGTGTCTACATGCAGCTTTATTACCAAAAGAAATTCAGGGTGCGCTGCACAGCTGGAACAACTCTGCACAAGTAGCTGGGTATTAGACAATGGAGTCATCTTGGTATATGGCCATGGCTACAGAGACCAGTGAGAAACCACCAAGATACTGTGCACAGGGACAGATCGATCTGATCTCATCCACTCTGTCCTTCAGAGTAACTAAGGGATTGAAGGTATTACTTAGAAGTTTCTATTGCATTCCTTGGCAGAGGCATCTGAAATACCTGCAATGGCTGTGCCTATAGCTGAGTAGGACAACTCCCTCAGGGCTGCTTCGTTCCACACCAGAGGACAGTGGCCACACTCTGGTTTGTCCTAACCAGGTGAAGAGGAATCTGCGGGAGGCAGCTCTTCTCAAGGCCCCACATGTTGAGGCCTTCTGCCACAAGGGTGGCTTCAGGTTCCTGGACCTTCCTGTTAGGAGTGGAGCCATATAGCATGTACCATGTAGGTGACATTAACAAAAAGGCCACAAGCCTGAGGGCACCATTTGTGGCAAGTCTGAGTGTTGCAACCACTCAAGAGGAGGCTTGTCTGCAGCCTCAGAACCACAGAACAACAACAGATGTTTATTGGAGTATCCCACTGGTCTCACATTTTGTCAGCTGCCCAGAGTAAGTGTTCTTAGCTTGGAAGAACACATGTAATTACCAAACTAGAAAACTTGCTGTTCGGAATGTAGACCATGGGCCACCACATCATCACAGAAATGCAGAATCCCAGGTCCCACCTCTGAGCCAGGTGAGTAGTATACACTGAAAGTTTGAGGATCCCTGAGTCAGCACATCTCCTCATTAAGCAAAATTGCTCTTCAATCATCCAAATTTCTCACAGTTAGATTCTAATTTAATGGTATAATCTATGAACTCTAGGATCTATATAACATCTGGATAGAGGTTTCTCATTTGACACATATTTGAATTGTTTTATTAATAATTTTAGAAGAAAAAATTGTGTTTCTTCACTAAGTGTGATTCATTTAAAACACAGAATATGTCTCTTATATTTTGGGACTTTTGAGAAGCAGGGGGCAATATTACTTGTAGGATCCTGCAAGTTGCAATGAGATAAATAAAATAACTGAGGCCAAAAGCATTTGTGCATTTAGATGGTTATTGGATGATGTAGGGTCTATATTTTTCCTGAATGGGAGCCTGAAAAGCTAGACAATATTACTGTTTGACAGTTGATAAGGGAAAAGCAATAACCAAAGATAGGCATCAGGAAATCAAAGGGCGAGGACAATATACCACACAGACAACTCCTTTGATGTTTTGCTACACTGACATCCGTTTCCCAAAAAAATATGGTGTAGTCCTTCTGGCTTCAAAGATAAGTTTTAATTGTGTAATTTCAACTACACAGAAGGTGTCAATTATTACCCAAGATATGAAAGAAAAATGGAGGCAGACTCTCCTGACTGCATTTTCTCTGAGGAACTGAAGTGCTACTTCAGGGACATCTGGTTTACCTGGACAGTCAGTCCCCCAAGGGAGGGAACAGGGGAGAGAATAGTGTAAGTAGCTGCCACCACACCTGCCCTCCATGTGCCTTGTGCATTTATTAATTTTAGAGCAATTTTTATTATCCAAATAATACATGGTAACTATCAAAAATTCAGAAAATACAACTTGACAAAGATACAAACTTACCCAGAAACAAACATTATTCAAGGTTTGGTGTCTGCCTTAATAGATTTTTTTTCTGACCATCTGTATTACCATAGATATATTTATCATTACCCAAACTGGCATTACATGCATTTTATAGTCTAGTTTTCTCACCAGCTATATTGCAAGCATCTTTACCTGTCAGGAAACTCACTTGTATAGCAGTGTATCCATAGAGTACTGTATGTCTGCCCGTGTGGTATTCACCGGTGCCCTAGTGTAGATCTTATGGGTTCTATTCAGTCTTTCACTATTACAAAACTCTATTGCCAAGAACATCTTTGCACTGAGTCTTTGTGAATATCCTGCTTTATGAAGATAAATTCCTACAAGTGAAGCTGCTAGTTAAAAAGATATGCAATTTGTAAAGCTCCCAATATTTTCCAAAAGTGCGATTTTACTCTCCCACTGATGGATGAGCACGCTGAGGTCTCATAAAAATCGTGATTTAATGTACAAAAAGGAGATGTATGTGTGTATGTATATGTGTATCATATATATCATATATGTATGTATATAATGCACTATATATATATGTATATATATATAAATGCTATATACCATGGACAGAATTGCTCCTCTGTGGAATGTTATGAACAGGGAGACTCTCAGGCTTTGGAGATCCTCAGGTTGAAGTCTTTTTCATTTCTCTCCTGGACAGTATGGTATGGACTTCACTCCCAATCTCACCCCAGGCAGCAGTAATGACCATCGCAAAACCATCAGGGCTCTGCACAGGCTTTACGAGAAATGTTTCCACTTATCTTTATTCAGTATCTATACTGCTGTCTTTAATGTCTGATGAATAATAAGTTGGAAGTATTTGGGGAATATTATGCAAAAAAACAAGATCATAACCACTAAGGGCCTCCAACATTCAGAATGGACTAATAATGCTAAGAAGATCCCATTGGTCTCCTTCTGCCTTTCTTTTCTCTTTCTGCATTTTTATTAAATTGCTATTTTGTACCATACAATGGTATGGAAAGGAAGGAATGTTCTATCTGTTTTCACTCCCCCTCTTATTTTTATCTCACCCTAACATCTTCTGACATTATTATGGGCTCATAAAGGTAGTGAGGTTGAGCTGTTCAACCTGTTTAGAAGACAGGTTTTCTTTTTTTGTAGCAAGAATAGTCACAAGAAGCCTTTGCTTTGTCGGTAGTAGGGAGAATTGGGTTTTCTCTGTGATTCCATAGTTCATCTGCCACTGCCTCAATCTGGAGCATAGTGATACTGAAATGTGTGGGGTCAGAAATCACCTGGACTAGATTCCAAGGTCTTTGAGATGATATGTTTAAGATGTCACCATCAGTTGGTGTCTCCAAAAGCCTTGCTCTTAAGATAGAAAGCCTTGCCATTCAGGCTGTTTCCTGTGCTGTGAAATACCTTCAGAAATACCTTCAGAAACTTGATTATGGGGTCGTCTTTCCCATTGTCCCTGAAGCAGTGGAAAGTAGGGTCTCAACAAGCAGAGTGTCACAGAGGGAGTAGGAAATTTCCCAGGAAAAGGACAAGTTCATGAAGTATCTCTACATTTCAAACTGTATCATTTGGAACTTACATTGGTATTTTTCTTTAATCTGTCATGCAAATGCCTTGCCTTCTCAGATAGTAACCTGCTCAAGGACAAGGTCAGGGTGTATCTCCTCCTACATTGTGGTCCTTGGAACCTTTAGCAGGCTTGGGCACCTCAGGACTGGGGCAGCTGAGATATGAAGGTCAGAGCCCCAGAGTGGAAGCTGGGAGATGGTCCGTGTGTTTCTACATGGGCTGTTGGCTAATGGCCAACTTGGGCAAGTTGCCTGACTTTACCTGTAAACCAGGAGCCTGAGTGAAAAGTCTCTCCTGTCTTTAATTTTCTAGTCATGTCCAGTAAACTTGCTCTTCAGATGGGCCCTAAAGTACATATTTCCTAAGGAAACTTAGAAACAAGGACAGGAGACATGTAGGATCATATTCAAATTGGCAAAGCGTTTGAATATTCCACTGAATTTTAGGCCAAAAAAGTGACTTCCCAAATTCCATTTCCTACATTACTAGCTTAATCATGGGCAAAGCCAATGCCAGATTTCATTATTAATTTTTCTGCTCTAGCATCCAGGATGTATCTTATTAGCATAGGCATAATGTCTTTTCTTAGACATGTAATAGGTAATCATTGTTTGGTCTGATTTCTCAACATCCTGCCAGAATAAATCCCTCTTAAAAATAAGTCTTGGGCTGGGGTTGAAGCTCGATTGGTAGAGCATTTGCCTAGCATGTGTGAGGCACTGGGTTGGATCCTCAGCACCACATAAAAAAATAAATAAATAAAATAAAGTATTGTGTCTATCCACAACTAAAATTTTTTTAAAAAAATAAGTCTTCATTAATCTAATTAGTAGGACTCTCCATTTACCTCTAGTGTGAGATCCAGAGGCCTGGAGCTCCCTGATGAGCAAATCCCTGGGAGAGGTTTTGGCTGACATCCTCTTCTTCTTTCTTTTTTTTTCTTTCCTGTTTTTGTTTGGGTAGATTTATTGTATTTCTTAAAACAAAATGAATATTAATTCCAGTCCCGTTGTTTCCAAGTCCTGCTGCGCTACCTCCACATCTACAGGATTGTATTGAGATCTGGACTTTCTCAGGATGACTCTGCTACCGAAGAAAATGACAAGCACATAATGTGGTTTAGAAAGAATAAAGATCACCGAGCAGAAGAAAAGATCTGTATAAAATGTCATGGCTTTTATCGGACCTTTCAAGCTCTTTGAATTTTTATACAGAATCTTAGCATGTTGTTCAGCACAGGACCTTGGTGTGTCTCAGACCTGTGTCACCATCTCAGAAACCCTCAAAATCATTATAGTCCTAAGGACTTACACAGATATGCTAGATGTGTTTAACAGTTTCTAGCTGAATTTATTACAGGCTCATTACATATGAACCTTTTGGTCTTCTCACAGAATCGATGTCAAGCTACATCAGAATTTTTTTTTTTATTGGCACCAGGGATTGAACTCAGGAGTACTTAACCACTGAGCCACACCTCCAGCCCTATTTTGTGTTTTATGTAGAAACAGGGTCTCGCTGAGTTGCTTAGTACCTCACCATTGTTGAGGCTGGCTTTGAACTTGCGATTCTCCTATCTCAGCCTCCCAAAGTGCTGGGATTACAGGTGTGTGCCACCGTGCCCAGCTACAACAGAATTTAAAGTGTCTTTGTTGTGTCTCTCTGGTTGGTGTCTGGCTTTTGTGTCCCCTTCCTCCTCCCATCAGGAGTGGATGTTTCAGGAGCAGGGCTCTGATTGAAGCTTAGACATACCTTGAAAGTGAAATGGATGGTCTATTGCCAACTGGAAGAAAACACAGCTCTCTAAATGCCTTACTCTCTGTATTATTTCTTTCTTAATAGTGCCCTGGTTTTGGAATGTGCTCAGGGATATGAATCAACAGTCCCTGTTGTTGCTTCTACAACAGATGATGAAAACTGAGAGCAGTCCAATAGCTGTAGTTATGGCAAAGCATCTGCTTACAAAAGCTTGAAAGGTCTCAAGCATCAGAAAGATCCTTTAGTGTTCTCTTCTAACAAATGGAAATCCAGGTTTTGGCTTAACCATTTCAGCCAACGATCCATTTTTCAGGTATGCAGAAGATCTGGAAATTCAGACCAAGGGAGGAAAATTTTGTTACTCATGTTATAAACCCAGAGTGGATCCCCTGTCGTAGAACCCTGTATGCCACCTCACCGCCACTACATTCCACAATCCCGAACATTGCTTCTGACCCTGTTGGATCTGACATTGCAACTTTGACAGCCCAAAGTTGCAGGCTGACCAACAACTTTGTCAAATTATAAAACTACTAAAATGAAGAAAACCTGTGATTTTTTTATCTTAAATCTTGGTAGGATGCAGGAATTGCCTACAATTTTCTCATTAGTTCAAAGCTTCAGAGAACTGGCTTTAAAAAAAAAAAAGAACTGAAAAAAAAGCTAGGAAAGCAGGGTACTCATTGCATTCCAGGTGAATAGACTCTCCCAGGGAGGAACTCAGAAGCCCCTTCCAGAGGGCATTTATTTCTTTCATTCTGGCTTCATGGAAGGTGAGGGTGGGGTGGCCCTCTGTGGATTTTGTGTTTCTTGTCCCTCTGGAGCCTTTCCGTCCTGTCATCTGACCTGATCTTGATTCATAGGGCATGCCTGCACACGGAGCATGTCTTGGTTGTGTCTGACCCACCCTCCCACCTCACCTTGTGGGTCTGGTTAGCAGACCAGTATCCAAGGCCTGGGAACTCTTCAATGAGTGGGGCTTTAGAAATGCAAATAGAGAGTTTATTCACCCTTATGCACGTTTTAGGGGCTCAATCCAGGATCTAGGGCCAGCTTCCCTAAACCAGGAGGCCCACAGAAGCTGGATGTGCCCTTGTGCAGTCTGGCAGCCTTCTGGGGCTTTTGCAGTACTGAGGTGTTACCAGTAGTTTGGGGACTGGAAAGATGTGTGGTGATCTCTTCAGTGAAGGGTAAATGGTTATGGCTGCTGCCTTGCAAGCATCTCATTGTAACCACATTGAACATGCATTTGCTTAGTGAACTATCTGGAGCCACCCAGCTTCATCTTATATATTTATTTGTGTATCATCCATCTCCCCTACTAGATTATAAACTCTATGAAGGCCACTGAGCCACATTCACCATTGTATTCTATAGTGCCTGGCACATGGTATATGCTCAATAAACATTCCTTGATGAAATAAATTATTGCAACTAATTTGCAAAGTGTAAGTGACAACTTGGGTTAAGATGACAGTGATATCAATAGTTGCTTAAAAATTCTAGAAAGGTAACTGAACTTGTCATATCTCAATCCCATCGCAATGAGAGACCTTGACCTTCAACTGGACATGCCTGCTATCAGGTGACAGGTGCTTTAGGGACAAATCATTTTGCCAGTTCTAGGAAGTGGACGAGTCTGGGAGGCACCAGATGATGGAGGACAGTGCAGGCAAGGCTGCTGTGAGGTTCCAGGCTGCAGAGGGTGGCAGTGCGGAGCCCTGGTGCAGGGAGAGCAGAGATTTCCAAGTGGCAGTCTGTCATGCAGAAGGGCCTTTGTCCCCTGCCCTCTCCTCCATAACACCCAACCATAGGATGCCTACCTAAGTGAGATGGACCATCTCTTCACTGCAGGATTACCCACCCAACTTGGCTGAAGGATCAGAACCATAGGTGCAGAACCCCAACAAAGCAAGCTAAGATTTAGAGAGAGAAAAAAAAAAAGGTTAATTTTAAGGATGGTGGGGCAGGGGTGACAGAGCGTGCTGCAGGGGTCAGGGAGAGATTTGGAGTTCAGACAGATGTGGGGTTCAGGCAGCTCCTTCTCTAGCCGAATGGCCTTTAGCAATGTAGTTAACATTTCAGCTACAAAATGGAGAGACTATGCCTCTATCATAGCATTGTTTCAAAGATTAGGTGAGAAATATATGTGAAGCATTTAAGACAGTGCCTGGCAGATAGTAAGCATTTAACAAATGTTTGATATTGTCTATACTTTTTTTCTCTGCTGCTAAATGTAGGTGGCCAAAAGGATATGTACAGGAAAGGAGGAAAACGTGACAAATACCCAGGCTTTCTGTACACTTTCTGCTTCAAAAAGGCATGACTGTGTGCTACTTTCCTTAAAATTATTTTTGTTTCACATTAGCAAGGGAAGCACTATGTGTCAATCACAGAGAGGCTTCCTCCTCCTTTTGGAAAATGCACACTCATTTGAAAGCCTGGTTGAGACTGTGTGACTGGCTCCCATGCTCTAGCCAGTGGTGGGCAGCCCCTGCCTGCTGCCGGTCCCTGTCTGGCCTGTTTTCCCCTGACTGAACAGGTGCTCTCTGAGGTCTTTGAAGAAGACAGGTAATAGATATGATAAAGGTGGAACACATCCCATGGATGTGTTGTCTCTGCTCCAGGGAGGCCTAGAAGCTTTTCATGACAATTAATTATTCACATCTTCTCTCCTTCTCCTCAAATACCTGGTTTCCCACCCAGCTCCACAGAGGCATATTTCCCTGGGGCATGTGTAACCCTAGTACCTGGTGACAGTTCGGAGCTGCTTTCTATGGTTCTTTGAGTCTGTGTGTTTCAGGGTCACATGCAGTGGCCAGAGCATACTAATGCACTGCCCATTCTCCTTAGCTCTCCTGGGGCAGGATTTTAGCCACTTGTATCTCTCTGATTCATGCAGCGCAAAGGGGATCGGGCCTTGCTTCTCCTTGCCTGCTTGCTCTTGGCTGCATCCAAAGCTGCCAGGCATGCTGGAGCCTGATGGAATGCCCCACATCCCAGCCCCTGTGCCGAGGCCGGGCATCCTGCCCTTTTGCAGAGCTGTACACGCTCACTCATCGATGCAGGCTTCACCATGGCCTTTGTTACTGCTCTCCGGGAAACCTTTGTGTAACTGCTAGAGGTGGCACAAGGCTGAGCGCCCTGACAACTCTGTTTAAGAGAATCAAATGCCACCTCCCCCAGGGCCTGTTCACACCCAGGTTTCTCCCTCCCCTGGCAGGAGGCTTTCTCAGGGTCGGTGTTCTGCTTTTCTTTAACCAGTGCACCCACTGTGCTGCGCGCCTGTTTGAGTTGCCCTGGAGGGTGGTGCTAAAAAGACCTGGGCAGGTGCCAGCAGGCAGGCAGCTTCTGGCCCTCAGAGACCCAGGAACAGAAGAAAGAGATGTAAATAAGTGTCCAAGACATGAGGCCATTGGCTGGTGGCCGGGAAGGCAGCCAATAAAAAGAGGTGGGAGAGTCATGAAGAGGGGTAGGGTGGTAGCAGTGTGGCCGGGGTGAGAGTGGTGGCACATGCCTGTAATCCCAGCACTTGGGCAAGCTGAGACGGGAGAATCATGAGTTCAAAGCCAGCCTCAGCAAGGGTAAGGCGCTAAGCAGCTCAGTGAGACCCTGTCTCTACATAAAACACAAAATAGGGCTGAGGATGTGGCTCAGTGGTCAAGTACCCCTGAGTTCAATCCCCGGTACCAAAAAAAAAAAAGAGAGAGTGGCAGCTGGTAATTCTGCTGAGAAATGGATTCAGCAGAGAGAGGGGGGTCATGGTACACACAGATCTCCATGTTGCAGAGAGTGTCAAACTAATTCTTACTTCTGTGTAACCTTGACAAGTGACTTCACTTCTTTGTGCCTCAATTTCCTGCTCTTTAAAATGAGGAAAATAATAACACTCCCTTCCAGAGTTTTTGCAAGGATTAAAAAAAGCTCGTGTGTGTAGAACACCAGGAAGGGACTATGTTAGCAAACAGGTCACCCTGGGTCCCTGGCTACACGCACACCCTATGGGTGGGTCAGGATCTTACAGGGACCACTGATGCTCTCACAACTCCTTTTCCCAACACTCCTTCACTCTGCATATCTTTTTTCTTTTTTCCTTGTAGAATTCATCTGTAATTTTCTGAGGCAAATTTCTTTATCTCCAGATTGCTCAAAGCCTTTCTATTCTTTCCATGTACATCCGTTGATGTTTACCAAAGACGGGTCTCCAGTGTTGGGAGTTCAGGGCATCATGGAAGAGGGAATTATGTTGTTGATAGTGGCACCTTCTTCCTTCACTGGAGTTACTGAAGGGGACATTTCCTTGGTTTGCTGGTCACTACTCTTGCTTCCGCTGTACTTCTGCTGATGGTGGGGTTAACATTCAATGAAATGGAAAGAAGCCAGGCAGGTAGAAAGAGCAAGCAAGAGCCAGATAATCCCTGAGTTCTGAACGTTCTCTAAGCCATTGCAATGAATCTTCATGATTCCTGTTAATACAGGGGTACACAATTCCCAGATAACTGTATGCAAACAAGAATGGGGTCTAACAGTAGCAGGTCCTTCTTTAAATTCAACCCATCACCTTAGCAACACAAAGGTCTAATTGCCAAAAGGACATCCCTCCTAGAAGTTATCCACACATCTCAAGCCACGTGGCCAAAATGGGACTCTTCTTTCCTGTGTTTCTGTTTCTGTTTCCTCTCTTGCATCAGATCAATTCTCTCTCTCTCTTTCTCTCTCTCTCTCTCTTTCTTTCTTTCTTTCTTTTTTTTTTTGTACCAGGGATTGAACTCAGGGGCACTCAACCAACTGAGCCACATCCTCAGCCCTATTTTGTGTTTTATGTAGAGACAGGGTCTCACTGAGTTGCTTAGCGCCTTGCCCTTGCTGAGGCTGTCTTTGAACTCGCGATTCTCCTTCTTCAGCCTCCCAAAGTGCTGTGATTACAGGTGTAATCCCACCGCACCCAGCTTTCTCTCCTCCTTTTTCTGCGTAACTCTCCCCATACCTGGGGGCTCCAAGACCTGTCACATGTGCGTCCTAAATAGTCCGTGACTCCATGCCTCTTCTATTTGGCCACTGATTCTGTCTGCATCTGTAAATATACTGTGTAACATCCACCCCCACCTGATTTATGGCTTGGAACAAGTCATTTCCTGCTCCCCGTGCATCCTGGGTCAGCAAATCTAGAGCAGACTGAGCCAGGTGGCTCTTACTGTGTCTCTGGGTGATGTTGTGGGATCAAGACTGGGCTCAGCTAGGGTGACGGCTCTATGTGTGTCTCATCCTCCTCTGGGGACCAGCAGGTCAACCTGAGCATGTTCTTCTGGAAACATCAGAAGCACAGGAGGCCAATGCACTTTCTGCTTGCCATACCTAAGCATGTAGTCTACTCCCAGATCAAAGAGGGGGAAGGACATGTCACCTATTTAGTGGGAGGAACTACAAAGTCACATATCTCAGAGCAAGCATACAGGTAGGACAGAAAGCTCAGGCCAGTAATGCAGACTGTGGCCAGGTCTTTGTTATCCCTTGTCTGGACTCTACCAATCCCTTACCTCCTTATTTTATCTATAGTTAACCACCTTCCTGACTTGATCCTGACATCCCTGTGTTGAAACCTTCCATCACCTACCAAACTGAGCTGACACCCTGTACAATTGACTCCAGCTCATTTTTCCAGTTTCATCTGTTGCTGTGTTTCAGAATGACTTGCCACCCCCTTCCAAATGTGCTTGTTTTTTTGTACAGTTTTGTGCCTTCATAAACAGTGTCCCTCTTCCTACAGGAATCTCTCCCATATTTAAGATTATTATAAGTGAGATGCCATTGACTCTTCAAGATCCAGTTCACAAGGTGCCTGCCTCCTCCAGGAAGCCTTCTCGGAGGTCCTAGAGAGAAAGAGGTGCTCTTTCCTCTCTTAGAATTGCATCATCATGCTTTTATCTAACTCTTACGAATTCTTTCCCAGAGAGAGGGAAGGAGAAAGAGGGACTGTTGACATAGTTCCCCTGCCATTGTATTCTGTGATTATGGGAAAACTGGGACCACTTTAGTCATCCTTATGTTCCAGAAGGCTCTCCGCTCCCAAAAGCCTCTTGTAGAGGGAAGGAAGGCTTTGTTTGCTGAGGGGGGGGGGGTCTATTCTATTATACCCGGCCCTGCAGCAAGCTAACTACTTCATCTGGTATTCAACCCAAGAAACATCTGCACATCTGGCTGTGTTGTCTTGTTGTAGATCAGTATCATCCAAAACTTTATTGGAAATCCAGGGGATTTTCAGTGGTGATGTTGTCTATAGGTGGTCTTTATCTCATGTTGATTTCAGAATCTGACTCCTGCCCCAAGATGCTATTCCATTGCATTCCTTATAGGCATATGTCCGAATGAATTTTTATTTTTTATGTCTGTTTCTCACCTAAATAATGAAATTCTCATCTACAGTTTATGGTTCTTTACAAGTGCTGCTGCCTGGGGTTGTGCAGAGTGCACACTGCACAATTCCAAGGCAGTATGTTTGTGCCAGAGTCTGCATAAACAGACTCCCAGCTGGTCCTCAGTGGTGCCAGCTTCCTTGTATCCCTAGGGCCTTGTACATATTGATTGTTTGAGAAATGTGTGAATGAGGGACTGGGAGAGAAAACGACAACAAAATGAACTATGTTCAAGTGAGATATTTAACAGGATGACAATTCAGATATATTCGATCCAACAAAATCAAAGCCCTGTTATTGCAGGTGCACATGGTGAAATGGACTCAAGCCCACTCAGAATATCTTGTTTACCTACCACACACCCACACACACAAATACCCTTTGATCCTGTGAATGGATTGAGGTTTATAGTTTCTAAAAGCACATCACACTTACAGACATTACTGACCACTGGTGACTCTCTGCCTAACATCCCTAGTGGACATTGTGAGACACATGGGTGGACACAGGTCTAAGTAACAGATAGTCACAATTTGGCCTGAAGATATATGCATTGCTCTTAGATTGGATCCAAAAAATTTATATAAATTTTTGTAAAATTTATATAAATAGGCAAATAAGAGGATCTTTTGAAAGAGCAAGCCTTTTCCAGGCATAATTATCTGAGTAAGGAATGTTCCACTGTGACTGGCACTGTGTCACTCCATGGGAAAAAATCACCAAGTTGTGTAGTCAGTTCCACACTTGCATTGGATGCTCCCAGGTGTTCTGACAGGACAGAGGACGGTAGCTGACCCATTCAGAATGTGTGGGCCTCTGGGAGGACATGGCCCAACAAGAGGCCCCAAAGACAACCTGACCTGGGCACTGCTAGTCCCCTGATGCTCCCCCACCCCTAACCACTGCCCCAGTGAGCTCTGACAGACAGCAAGGATGCTGTCCTTGTCCCCTGGATTGTTCTTCCCCTCCAGTGGGATAGCCATGGACAGAAAACCTCATGTGCCAGACCTTGACTCAGCTATCATTTAGAGTGTGCTCCAGGAAGGCAAGCACTTGCTTTCTTGTCCTCTTCTGTACTCCCCATGCCTTGCTCAGTGCCAGGAATATAGGAAGGAGCCCCTACATATCTGTTAAGGGAATGAACATAAAAGAAAGAAAGAACCATACCAGAGGGGTGCTATGGTACTAGCAATGTTCTAGTCAGCTTTTGCATCACAAAAAAAATATACCATAGAGGAGGAAAAATTTATTTGGGGCTCACAGTTTCAGAAGTCTCAGTCCATAGACTGCCAACTCTATTGTTCAGGGCCCAAGATGAGGCAGCGCATCATGGGGAAGGGCCCAGAAGAGGAAAGCTGCTCAGCTCATGTCAGGGTCAGAAAGCAGACAGGAAGGGAAAAGGATTAGAGGGAATCTACACCCTTCCAGGGCACACCCCCAGTGACCCATCTATCCCCCAGTCACACCCCACCTGCGTATAGTTACCACCCAATCCATTCAAACTAGGATGGTCAGATTAGGTTACAGCTCACAATCCAATCATTTCACCTCTGAATATTCCTGCATTAAGGAGCATTTGGGGCTCTCCTTATCCAAACCATAACCATTTGCAGGGTAAAGCATTACAGTTATTTTAGGAAATACCAAATGGCCTACAGGCGATGGTGCCGCAGCATCTTCTCTTTGGGCTTGTTATCCCTTTCAAATCACCAGAGACTTGACTGTTAACCCACAGAAAGTGCACTCAAGCTGATGAAGTACAGGACTCCAACGTTTCCTTAAGATTCTCCAGCTTGGAAACCATTCCTAGCAATAGCCGCTTCCTCTAGGGATGCTAGGATGCTGCCATAGTAATTTTTTGCATGTGAAGTTGGGATCAGAAAATCATATATCATAGATTCAGTTGAGTTAGAATTTGGCTTCCCTTCCTGCCAAGGTGGTGCTGGTTGTCACTGTGCACCTTAACAGAATAATCACTTTCATTTATTCATTCATTCTTGTATCGGTGCTCCCAGGTGAGCTTTCAGTGGAAGAGGCGCAAGACCCTTTCCTGGTTAGCATCCACATCATCGCAGACCCTGGGGAGTCCCAGCCCCTGCAGGAGGCCATCGACAAGGTCTTGGCATGGATCCACCCGGATCTTCCGCTGTTCCGGGTGTCTGAGAGGCGAGCTGGGCGTCGGCGGAAGAAGTCCCCCAAGGGGGCGCAGCCAGCACTGGCAGTGGTGCTATTCCTGCAAGAGGAGTATGGTGAGGAGCAGATCCTGCAGCTCCACCGCACGCTGCAGCGGCCGCCCTGGCGCCACCACCACACCGAGCGCGTGCAAGGCAGGTTCCTGCCCTACCTGCCCTGCAGCCAGGACTTCTTCACACTGGCCCCCGGGACCCCGCTGTGGGCCATCAGACCTGTGCACTATGGCAAGGAGATTGTGCGCTTCACCATCTACTGTCGTCATGACAGCTACGCCGACAGCCTCCAGTTCTACGAACTGATCCTGCGCCGGAGCCCCAGCCAGAGCAAAGCCGACTTCTGTATCTTCCCCATTTTCTCTAATCTGGATGTAGACATCCAGTTCTCCCTGAAAAGACTGCCTTGTGACCAGAACCCGGTGCCCACCGACTCCTCTGTGCTGGAGTTCCGAGTCAAGGACATAGGCGAGCTGGTCCCTCTCCTGCCCAACCCCTGCAGCCCCATCAGTGAGGGTCGCTGGCAGACGGAGGACCACGACGGCAACAAGATCCTTCTGCAGGTACTGGGGGAGCTCTGTCTGTCTGTCTGTCTGTCTGTCTGTCTGGGAGAACTGTGAAACACATCAGTTAGTTCTGCCAGAAACCCTGATGCCTGTTAAAGAGCCAGGAGTTAGGGACAAGGAGAAATCGGTGGCCTGGTCTGCCCCAGACCACATCATGCTCCATACTCTATCAGAACAAAGAGGAGGATGAAAGCCTCTTCTTGCTGGCCCTTTTTATTTTGCTGCAATGGCACATGCCTCAGTGAACCTAGGCACTTCCTCGGTTGCCCCCTGACTGAGCACCCACTAACTGCCCTTGGCTCCAGGGGATGTCACATTGAAGAGTTTGTACCAATGCAATCTTCACTCTGAAAAAGGAACTTCAGGAAAGCTCATGTGTCTGACAATTGTGAAGTACATGATATTGCCTGGAGAAGACATCTGTTCCCTTCCTCTGTCACCTCCCCTGCCTTCTCCCCTTCCACCCTCCACTGCTGGCAGTAGGTTGTTAAAATTCATGGTCCTGTGAAAAATGACTTTCTTCTCAACATTGAAGGTGTCAGTGATGCCTTTGGAGTTTCTGCATTCACTCAGCTAGGGAGGCGTTGAGCAAACACATTTTAAGGACAGGACACTGGCCCAGTCCTTCCATGGCCAACACCTTGGTGGCATTACTGGCTGCCTTTCTCCTCTCATCCTCTCAGTGGATACCCCAGATTCATTAGAGATAATTGATTATATGTAATGATTCAAAATTCAGCATAGAAATTAAAGAACTTCCTATACCTGGCCTTGCTTGATGAGCTCTTTCCAACTCAGGCCCTCTGTGAATTAATGAGTAAGGCAGTTCTAGGTCCATAGGGCTTTGTTTCTCTGAAAACCCTCTACCTCTGTCATCCCAGTTTTCATGTTTCTCTACCTAAAAAGAGAAAGCTGATAGCCAGTTGGGGGACATTGTCTCCAAAGGTGCTGGTGCAGGTCATAGAATCACAGGTGGTTTCACAGTAAGCACCAGATCTATACTCCTCATGTATCATGAGATGAAATGAGAATTTGGCACATGTCAGATAACTAGTCTGAACTGCAGCCAAGGCACATTGCTCAAGTCAGAATGGTCACTTTGGCCAAGCATGATGGCATACACCCATAGTCCCAGCTAATCAGGAGGCTAAGGCAAAAGAATCACTTGAGCCCAGGAGATCAAGGACAGTGTGGGCAACATGGCAAACTCTGTCTTTAAAAAAAAAAAAAAAAAAAGCAGGGGCTGGGAATATAGCTCAGTTGGTAGAGTGCTTTCCTCACATGCACAAGACCCTGGGTTCAATCCATAGTACCACCAAAAAAAAAAAAAAAAAAATCACCTTGAGATATTCACCTTTTATAGGAATCAGATAATTTTCACTTTCTTTTGAAGAAACTAAGTAATGTTGCTTTATTATTGAGTAGACTGAATTCTAGCATTGGCTCTATAATCCCCTTTGAAATGTGAGAAAATTTTCATCTGCACTCACAGACTGCCAGTTCTTCATGCAAAATATAATACAGTAGCACCAAGTAAAAGTTAATGAGATGCAAAGGATTATGTTTATACTAAAAGACCAAAATGAATGTGATTATTTCTGAAGTGATTTCTTCCTTTTTGTAGTAATGAGAGGGCTTTTTTCTTTTGATCCTTCTAGTAACATAAATGAAAGGACAAAGTATGAAAGCTTGGCCTGGGCTCAACTTAGAGGAAACAATGAAAGAATATTTCAAAGAAGTTGTATACATTTAAACAGCTGTAAAGTTTATACAGGTGCAGGCTTTTGAAGTGAGGGGGATCGGTCAGAGAATAAGAAAAAGATTTGTATCTTGAGACTCAAGAGTGCAGACCTTTGTTCAAAGTAGTAGTATGTTGAGTGGTAGTATGTCAAATTAACATGGACAGAAATGACAAATGGCCCTCTCACAATTCTTGATAATGGCCATTCAAATAGGCTTGCTGTTCATTTGCATGGCTACAGAGAGCAGCCTTCTATTTCACCATGGGATATACACATATCCATCTCCTTAAGTTTACTTTTCAAAGTAAAAAATATATATTTCAGGCTTTAGCAAAGTTAAGAGATTTAGGTCATAGGATAGAATACATTTTTGTCCACATTTTCTTTAGCATTCTATGTTCCCTAAGTCTATTTTCAATTATAATGTTTAATATAAAAATTTTGAAAAAAATCTTGATTGAGTAGTTTTTTGTTGCCTTGTTAAAATTTAGATTGCATCTTACTTCCTCTCCCTGCTGCATTGACTTCACATTCCATATACCAAAGACCTCATCCTCCCCTTTTAATTTTTGTGAAAGAGAAAAGCCAAGATGCTTTTTCTGGAAGCTATTCAACCTTTTGTAAGAATTAAGAGATGTCTTTTACTAAGATCAGATAAGAGGGGAAGAAAGCCGTTCTGCTGAAACTCATCTCTCTTTCCTTCTTGGTGTTGCCTGGTCCAGAGAAAAGGCAAGGAGGCCATGGGGAGTCCCTGTCTTCATCACTGGCCTGATAGCTGTCTGGAAAGTGCCTCTTAGAAGTTTGCATTGATGCTTGATGATATTAAACTACAGCTATGTGAAGTCAAAGGCTGTGATGAATCTTTCCACCTCCTATACAACTGAACCAGTGTTGCACTTTGAACCCAATAAGTTCTCTTTCTGTTTTTATTTTCTTTTGATTGAATACTATAAATAATACACACACTGAAAAGTGCACAAGTCATAACCATACAGCTCAATAAATTTTCACTAACCAAATATTTATACAGGCAGCACAAAGTTAAAGAAAAAGAACAGAAACTAGAACAGAAACTAAAACAGAAGAAAAGGCCTCTTCTCCTACTCCTGGGCCTCCCTGCCCTTGAACAAACATGTTATTACTACTCACTAATGTACAAAAGTGAGAGATAGAAGTATCTAATTTTTAAAAATAGCTTGGGAATCTCTCTCTCTCTCTCTCTCTCTGTCTCTCTCTCTGTCTCTCTCTCTTTGCATTTGTAAGTGGATCTCACACTTTAAAATAGATTTAAGATGGCTGATAAAAAATATACTGGACAAAAAGATTAATAAAAACGAATACAGAAGAACTTGAAGTAAAGCGCAAATGTGATAGGAAAATAAGATAAACTCAGTGTGATATCCAAAATGCATGTCATTTCCTATATATTTTCTAGAGTCATGCCCTTCGATGGTAGTCACTAGCCACATGTGGCCACTGAAATTTAAATTTTAAGTTAAATTTAAAATGCCATTCCTTAGTCACACTAGACACATTTCAAGTGGTCAGTGGCCACATGTGGCTAATGGCTACCATATTCAATAGTGCAGATATAGAAAGTTTCTAACACTGCAGAAAGTTCTGTTTGAGAGTGTTGTTCCTAAAATAGGCTCCAAATTTGACTTGGAGTTTTCTATCAACAAAAGCAAAATGGAAAATTATCAATGATGTGATGCAGAATCTGTAAGGGGAAAAAAATTAACCCTTTTAGATATACAAGCATCCCTGGTTCTGGGTCCTGGAAGCAACGTCCTCCTGTTTTCTCATGTCCACAGTGGTGCCAACAGCCTGTCCTCACCTGCTCTCTAGAATCACTAGAGCAGGGGCTCATGAAGTTCTTATGTGATGTCCCAGTGCAGGCCAGGCCTGTCATCCAAGTGCAATTAAGAAAAGCCACTGCACAGACAAGGTGGTCCTTGTCTATAGTTCCTGGTGGTTTTGCTAAGTCCCAAAGGGAGGAATGCACCATCAGATAATCCCCCAAAGTTTGTTTCCAAGCCAGCAAATAACAGTTAGTTTGCCTTTCTGTTCTCAACCAAGTGACTGGAGAACACCTGTCCCCTGCAGGTAAAAGACAGTCACGCACTGCAACTCATTCAAACTGAATTGTGCACTGACATCCCCTTGGGGAACTCTGAAAAGGATGAAAAGGACACAACCCAAATGGAAGTCCATTTGCTGCCGTGAGAGTGTATGAGGAAGGCCAGAGTTCTCCTTAAGAAGCAATTCCAGGGGCTGGGGTTGTGGCTCAGTGGTAGAGCGTTTGCCTCATGTGAGGCACTGGGTTCAATCCTCAGCACTACATAAAAGTAAATAAATGAAGATATTAAAATTTTTTTTTTAAAAAAAGAAGCAATTCCAGGGAACTGGAGAGTATCATGCCAAGTGAAATGTGCCAATCCCAAAAAAACCAAAGGCCAAATGTTTTCTCTGATATGTGGATGCTAATTGACAATAGGGGGTGAGGGGATTAGGGAAGAATAGAATAGACAATAGATTAGACAAAGGGGAGTGAGGAAAGGGAAGGGGAATGGGAATAGGAAAGACAGTAGAATGAATCAGACATTACTATCATATGTGCATGTATGATTACATGACCAATGTAATTCTGCATCATGTACAACCAGAAGAACAAGAGGTTATACTCCATATATGTATAATATGTTAAAGTACATTCTACTGCCATGTATAACTAATTAGAACAAATTAAAAAAATAAAAAAGAAGCAATTCTGGGTCTATTCAGGCATGTAGACAAAAGCACAGCTGAGGACCCAAAGCTCAAGTCCACAGTGAGAACAAGGCTGCAAATTTAGGCTGGAAAACCTTGAAAAGCAAGTTGTTTAGATAAGCTAGATAACTAATAACTTAGTTCTACGGACTACTTCTGTGGAAGACAGTCTCTGCTCTTCTCTGTGTCCTCCTAAGGCCAAAGGAGAAATGACCTTCAACAGAAGATTTCAAGTAAGATTTAAAAGGGAAGCTGTCTTGACACCAGGACTTATTATCAATTGAACAATCTCTTAGACAGAGTCATAGGACTTTCTCTGAGATCTAGAAGAGAGCTTCTAAGATCTCATCTGTATCAGCTGGTTTGCTCTTCTTATGCACCAAGGCAATTGACTGGACAATCCCTACTGGAATACTGGGGACACCAGTTCTGTGAGACAGATACCACTGAGGATGTGATGTAAGGATGGAGTGGGCTCTAGAGATTTATTCTTTAAATTTTTTAATCACGGTAAATTATACATACAATTACAATGGCAAATATAGTTTACCACTGTAATTATTTTTAAACACAGTTGTGCAGCTATCACCACCTCCATCTCCAGAATGTTTCATCTCGGGAAATCCAGAGTCTGGACCCATTAACCCCTCTCTCTCCCCATCCCCCCTGACCCACAATCACCATTTTATTTTTCTGCCTTTCTGACTACTGTGTCAGGCAGTTTTTCATCCCTGTGATAAAAATACCTGACAAGAACAACTTAGAGGGGGGGGAGTTTATTTATTTGGGGTTCACAGCTTCAGAGGTTCAGTCTGTAGTTGGCCAACTCTATTGTTCTGGACCTGAGGGTGAGACAGAACACCAGGGTAGAAGGGTGTGGTGGAGGAAGCTGTCAGTCCCTGGCAGCCAGGAACAGGAAGGGGGGGAGGGGGTAGAATATGAGAATGAATGAATGAGCAAGAAAGAGAATGGGGGGGGGCAGGGACAGATACAGTTCCCAAGGCCATTGTCTCCAGTGACCAACATCCCCCAGCTATACCCCACCTGCCTACAGTTACCACCAGTAGTCCATTCAGCTATCAAAGGATGAACTTTGTTGTATTAAGGATCATGCTTTCAAAATATGATATTTGGGGGGGGAGGACATCCCTGATCCAAATCATAACAACTCTCCGGATACCTCAAGTGAAATCATATAGTATTTGTCTTTTGGTGACTGCCTTATTCACCTTTGAAGCTTTTAGCATTATGTCCTCCAAGTTTATCTGTGTCAGAATTCCCTTCCTTTTTAAGGCTCGGTAGTATTCCATTATATGCGTATGTCACATTTTGTTATTCATCCATCAGTGGAGACTTGGGTTGCTTCCACCTATAGGCTATTGTGAATAACACCACTGTGAACATAGTATACCAATATCTCTTTGAGTCTCTGCTTTGACTTCTTCAGGGTGCATACCCAGAAGTAGAATTGCAAGATATTATGCTAATTGTTCTTAAATTTTTGGAGAAGATCTGCCACACTGTTTCCCATAGTAGCTGCATCATTTTACATTCCCACCAATTCTGCCCGAAGGTGAGGCTTGTTTTTCAGGGAAATAGAGAAAGATTTGCTCTTAGGGAAGGCACATGGTTTTCTGTACTGGCAGGTGACAGTGGGTGGATAGACTAGAGTGAACACTGAAGTGAGGCTTGTGTTGTGCTTCACCTTGTACATTCTAGGTCTAAACAGGTGGTACGCATCATCACAAAGGCCCCTCAGATCCTGGCTCTATTATGATTAAGGCTTTCCAAGAGCTTCCCAGGGCCCCTGCCATGGACCTTCACCCAGGTCTAAGGCTTTCCATCAGCTAGCAGGTCACTGCTTACCTCTGGCTTCATTCATCTCCTCTCACTCCTCCCACATGGGTCTGCTTTCTGTAGTAGTTCCAGTGTAGCTAAGATCACGATGGATATGGAACTGAAATGAGCAAAAAGCGGGGAAAGAATTTAGGGTAATAAATACTAACACAGTAAGGACTATTAAGAATTCACTGCTGTCGTCGTCATCATCACCATCATCACCATCATCAACATCATCACCATCATCACCATCATCACCATCATCAGAACCTCTAAGCCACTTGCCCCAGGCCTCAGAGCTAATTATGGCCCAGTAAGAATTCCAATGCACAGAGACAACTCCACCGCTGCTTAATTCAGTGACTGGCTATGGCTCTCAACATCAGGATCCTCTTTCCAGACCACAGAAAAGCACCTTCCCATCTGAGATAAGAATTTGAGATGTTTGATTGACACCTGTGAACATGTGCCCATCTCAGTCACATACATGTGATTTATAACATTCTTGGAAAGGGGCCACAAATTACTTCCAAGTGGTTCAGCAATAAAATGGTACACAGATTCACCTATGTCTACATATAGATAAATGATACTATATATGTACATGTGTAGGTTGAAATAAGAGAAATTAGCCAGGCACATGCCTATAATTCCAGGGAATTAGGAGACTGGGGCAGGAGGATGGCAAGTTCAAGACCAGCCTCGGCAACTTAGCAAGGCTCTGTCTCAAAATAAAAAAGTAAAAAGGGCTAGGGATGTAGCTCAGTGGTAAAGCACCCCTGGGTTCAATCCCCAATACCAATAAATAAATAAATATAAGATAAAATACTTTTACATAGATGGTAGGTATAGGAATATTTTTCGCTTTGTTCTTTCAACATTTGTAGATATATGAAAAGTTTTATAATAAACATTAGAGCAAAGAGCAAATATCTTCGGATATGTTTAGAGAATAATTCGGGGGAAGTTTCAACTATGGAGCCTACTCACTAAACATTGCCAGATTTTTATTAGAATTTATAATAGCTATCATATGCTGGGTAAATAGAAAAAAAATTTTTTTTCTGCACTCCTAAGATAAACACCTAAAGCTGTGCTTTTAAGGACCAGGCATCTACCTGTCCATCCCCAAAGGTAATTCAGTGATGCTGTAAGAATGCATGAGCAGGTGTTGGTTTGTGGGAGAACTTGACAACTAAATCTTGGAAGGTGACAAGGCCTCTTATGAGCCACACAGACTCATGGCTTGCTAATAACAACGCTGCAAATTTATAGCAACTGTAAAAATGTCTAAGTAGGAGCAGAAGTGGCAAGGCCAAAAAGATTGAGCATCTCACTCTAAAAGACAATGCCACCTACTTTTTTGGGGCGAGGGCTACCTCTTGTGTGGCTGTGTGCCTTGTCCTGGACTCACACAGGGCCCTGGCTGCCACCATGCACGCTGCCCACATATTGACTTGGGACCAAGAGAAGTCCTGCCACAGCATCTGCTACTGTAATCAATCCTTATGGCAGTTGCTGGCATCACACAGACCTGTAATATTTAGGTCATGAGGAATTTATATCATGCCTAAATTTAACCGGTTCTTCACTCAGCCAATTTATAGAGTGCCTGCTCTGTGCCAGGTACTGTAAGCTCAGAATACAGGACTCACAGAAGTTCCTGCCCTCGGGAAATTATATCCTCACAGGGGGAACCAGGTAATAAACAAGAGACATCACAAAAACTATGTAGTATGTTGAGAGGTGCTATGGGGGGATTCAATCAGCTTTCTAAAATGTGCAGGGTGAAGCTGATCTGTTGATCAAAACACTGTTTATTAAGCCATCCAAGCCTAAGGATTTTTAGTTACTTTAATCAAGTAAGAATTGTCCTCAGCCAGGCACGGTGGCTCCCGCTTATAATCCCAGCACTTTGGGAGGTTGAGACAGGAGAATCGCAAGTTCAAAGCCAGCCTCAGCAATGGCGAGGAGCTAAACAACTCAGTGAGAGCCTGTCTCTACATAAAACACAAAATAGGGCTGAGGATGTGGCTCAGTGCCCCTGAGTTCAATCCCCAGTACCAAAAAAAAAAAAAGAATTGTCCTCATACAGGTTGAGATTCCCTGATAACACAAGCCAGAAAATTCTGCAAACATGTAGATTAACCTCCTTTGGAAGAAAGTCCATATTAATATTCATATTCACTCCTTTTACATATAATATATGGATATATTATACATTATTTTGAAATTCCAAAATGTAGGTCCTTTTCGTCTTATCCTCGTGTACTGCTTATCTGAAATATTTGTTGTAGGAATTGCAAATACAATTTTACCCCTTGAACCACTAAAGAGAAGAATTACTTCCTGAAATTGAGAAACCAAGAAAATACCTTGAACTACAAGGGCTGAGTTCACGCCTAACATTAGGCTGTTGGCCTGTTCATTTTGGAGCAATTAGATTTCACTGGTTTCTTGTCACATAGCTTTCATAGAAATAAGATTTTTTAAGTGTTCTCTTCTGATTCAAAAGACACCCATACAATGTAAATGATGAACATAATTTAGCTGTTTATAAGAAACAGCTACTGTTGAACCATCTAAACTATAGTCTGAGTGTAAGAGCAAAGTTGCCTTTCTCTTAATATATTCAGCAATGGTCAGCTCCATATTGTGGCCCTCTTCCCAGCAGTCCTCTGGTAAGAGTACCTTTCCCTATTCATGAAGGTACAACCAAAATGCCATATTGGAATGGCCAATCCTACCTCCCTGGCTGTAGTTGATGTACCCAGGCTATCTGTGCACCTGATATCAGTTTGATATTTGGGAACTGATATTGGGAAAGAAAAGTTGTTCTCTCTCCTGATGGCTGAAGCTCCAACATGTAAAGCTTGAGAGTGGTCTGCAGCTGTGTTTTCCATCAGGAAGGAAAAGCCATTCTGTTTTGAGAACAAGGAACTATACTGGCCTGCAGAGAGAAAGCCAGAAAAGAGAAAGAATGTAACACATGCTTCACTTTAGCTTCACTTATCCTGTGTCCTGGTTGCAATTCTGCAGTATGGGTGTCTCCTTAGTGTTGATCTAAATTTAATTTTATGTAAATTAAATCTTCCTTCTTAAAGGTATGTATTGAGTTTCTATCTTTGATAATCACAAGAGTAGTATAGTATACTTGGTCTGAATGGACAGAATTCAGTGCTGCTCTCCATCCTTTATCTATAAGAAAGGATAGTGAAAACAGTTGAAGAA
Source organism: Xerus rutilus (assembly GCA_028644305.1). NCBI lineage: Eukaryota > Metazoa > Chordata > Mammalia > Rodentia > Sciuridae > Xerus > Xerus rutilus. The sequence continues at coordinate 110,172,699 of CM053404.1, forward strand.
ATAATAATAAAGAAGAAGTTTTCAGGGCTTGGTCATTATTAAATAAACAGTTTTATAACTTTCTCCTAGAGTTATAATAGGAAGATCTTTAATCTCCTTTTCACCAGAGGAAACTGTGTTAGGTCATAACCAATCATTTTCCTGTTAGATACAGCTTTAGGCAGCTGCTGTGTTGTTGATGCGACCACCTTCCGCAGTGTGCCTGATCAGGAGGGAGAGTCCACTTGGCTCAGTCCAGTCTTTAAATGTTCTCCCTTAGATCAGATGTCCACCCTTGACTTTGTCACTTAGGTGGCAGGTGCAGAATGGTGTGACCTAAACATATGATACTAGGACCTCAGGAGCAGACTCTTTGGAGACCTGTGGACCTATTAGTGGTCACAGAGGACACCAGGATGTAGGGCCATGGAAACCAGTAAAGGAAATTGCTTAAGTCTAAGGGGGTTAGTTGAGTTATGAGCAGCTGGATCATCCCTTTCCTAATCCTGCTTCTCCTTTCAGTTGCCTAGCTGGTGTGGGGTCCCTCCTTTAGAACCATATTTGAGTGGGACATTTCCAATAGCTGGGCCTTTCAGGTTCAACCCCATCCTTTTCTTCCAGTAACCCAAGAACACTGGTTATCAGAGGGCTACAGAGGTAGAAAAGTCTTCAGAGAAATGTAGAATCCAGCTGAAATCTCCTTTAAATGTTAAGTATCTTAGGAGAAAAACATGGAGAGCCAATGGAGCAGTAAAATGAGCCACAATCAAAAAAGGTTGCAGAAGCCTATTAGTAGAAAGAAATTAGATAATGATTAAAGTCCAGGGAGATGGGCCAAGGCAACAATCCCTTTAAGTTCTGAAATCCTTGTTATAGCAACCTTAACAGAGGATTCGCCTTGTCTCTCCTTGTTTGGATACCTCCCAGCCAAAATCACTATCCAAGTGAAACTTAGTCAGCTAGAAAAGCAATCCCAAACTGTTTAGAACGATGTAATTGTCTCCTTGGTGGACACTTTTCTAATCTTCACACAAAAAAATTAGAAAAATTCAGAACTAAGATTGGTTATAAGTACTGTAAACAAAACTTACAATAGCAACATTTTTCTGTTAGGTTAAAAATAATTTGTTCATGTCTGATATTTTAAAACTTCATTGTTTTAGAGAAATTGACCTCTTAGAAGAGGTCAGCCTTGTTATTCTGAATTTGAAAGTAGTTTAGAACTGATTTAGATTTGTACTTTTAAGTTGAGGGATATAAGAGATAGAAGAGGGATTTTAGTCAATTTGTAACACTGAAATATTTAAGAGGATTTAATGGCCACTTGCTTATATGTTTAATTGATTAAATTTATAAGAGTCATTTAAGTATTTCAAAAGTTTTGTTTATTAATGAGACCCATTTAAAAAGAAAGTCAAGGAGCTTGATGTATATCTCAGAGGTAGAACATGAGGCCCTATGTTCAGTCCCCAGCAATGCAAAGAGAGAGAGAAAGAAAGAAAATTAATACACAAAATATATAAATGCAATTTAAAATGTTGAGGGAAATTAAGCTGTAAAAGCTCCTTTAAAAAATAATTTTTAGGGGGCTTGGATTGTGGCTCAGTGGTAGAGCGCTCCCCTCTCATGTGGGAGGCACTGAATTTGATCCTCAGCACCACATATAAATAAATGAATAAATAAAGGTCAATCAACAACTAAAAAAAATTTTTTTTTGGTACTGGAGATTGAACTCAGGGGTACTTGACCACTGAGCCACATCCCCAGCCCTATTTTGTGTTTTATGTAGAGATAGGGTCTCACTGAGTTGCTTAGTGCCTCGCCCTTGCTGAGGCTGGCTTTGAACTCGTGATTCTCCTGTCTCATAAAAAAAAATTTTTTAAAATAATAATAATAATAATTTTTAGGGCTGGGAATGTGGCTTAATGGCAGAGTACTTAGGCTCTGAGTTTGAAATCCAGAACTGTAAAAAGAAAAAAAGAAAGTAAGTAAGCTAATTGTTAATATTTGCTAGATTTATTAAAAGAATAATAAGACTTATGAGTTGTTCAAATCAATAAAATAGACTTGAAGTTGATAACTAATTAAATGAATACTATTATTATTATTATTATTATTATTATTTATAGTTCTGGGAATTAAATCCAGGCCCTTGTGCATGCTAGGCAAACATTCTCCCATTGGAACACATCCCCCGCCCTGAATATTAATTTTTTTAAAAGTAACTTGTGGATTTTTTTCTGTGCATGAAGGCCCAGACATTGACAGAATTTTAACTATGTAGACTCTCACCCTGAGTAGTGGAGGGTTAATTTAATCCCAGTCTGAACTAGTCCAAGTATGGTCAGGGCTGGGCACCAAGATTGTAGAAGTTCCAAGAACCTGATTACTAAACGAGGAGAGTTAAGGATCAGTGAGACAGTTCTAGGGGCCCATTCTAATCCACAATGTTCCCAGAGAGATCCTGTTATACTCTGGACTCTCTCATATTCTATGGAAACGGGCATCTGGCCTCTTGAAGGTCTTCTCCAACTCCAGAGTGAGCTAACTTCAAGTAGGGACCCCAGATTTAGATTTGTTCTCCGGGCCTCACATCTGCCCTAGGTTAAAGTGGTTGGTAATTCAGGAAGATGGCCAACTGCCCACATGTCAGGTTGTCAGGTTATTGCTATATTTGAAAATGTAAACCTAAGATAACTCATCATTTATATTACATTCACATTACAAAGATACTCACTTCCCACCTGTCCTTGGCACAGATGCTTAGTTAATGGACACCATTGAACATGTGTTGAGTTCTCCCTTGTCATTAGGTTCTTCTGTTTCTTCATCTGTGTCTTGAGCAGTAATCACTTCAAAAATGGGATTTTAAAACTATTTTTACTTAATGTTTTTCCTTGCTTTTTACCACCCTAGAAAGCCCACACAGAATCCTCAGCCAGGAGAGAATGTCAAGACATAGTGAGGACTGTTGCTTTGTGAATAACAGTAAAAAGTGAGTTCCTGAAAGATTCCTGGCATGCTTCTTATTAATCTGGGACACTTTGAGGCACTGGCCTAAATTCTGTTTGCTGAGTAGAGGTATTGTCATTACAAGACCAATCTCAACACTCAACACCTTCCCCCAGTTCAGAAGGTTTATAGGAGAGATTAGATCTGTCTTTACTGTTTAAAATCTACAATGGCAATGACGTCCCTGTTTTCTGAGTGAGGCTGGAAGGAGCTTTTGTTCAGCCTGGGCCTTTGTTCTGTGGACAGTCAGTTGATTTCCTCTGATGCAGGCAGCCTTGTGTTTCTGGAATACACATTACAAATGTATTCAATCATTCTCCATTTTAAGTGAGTTCACAGATAATACTGCAAAAGCAAGCTTCTTCAAGCGATAGAAATGGTCAGAACTGATGAGGATTCAAGGCTAAAGAGCAAATTTTGTTATGGAAACCGATTTGCAGATAAGAACAAAGTAAAAAAATTTATTGAGAGGGAAACATGACAGTGGAAACTCATTCTCTGGAATTTCCATTATCCGTATCATTTTCCAGGCAGAGGTTAATTGGGAAGACAAGTTCAGTATACTTTAGCCAAAATAATTGTATAAAAAGAGGGAAGAAAGTAAATGAATTAACATAGTATGGGCAAGACAAATATTTCTATGTGCTGACTTTGCTTCTCCCAAATTACACAAAGCATAATTTTCTGAATCTTAGTCTCACAGTCGTCCAGAAGTACAGATTTGTAAAGCTGGAAGATTGCAAGAGTTTACAGAAGGCAAGAAAGTTCTGAAGAATATATATTCATGAAAAGACATAGTCATTCAAAACGTCCTAATTTGAGTGGCTGTAAAAATAGGGGTAGACTCTTAAGTCAAAGAGAAGAAGAAAGGCTAAGCCTAAGGAAAAATCCAAAAGTTGGCCCAAAGCAGAAGTCCCTGTTCAGTCTGAACATTAAACTTACTTGCCTGGGACCCACCCAGAGTTTTGGTTTTGGTTGTTCTGGAGTCGAGTATTTTTTCATAGCTTTCCAGATGATCCTTAGGTGCAACCAGTATTGCCAAGTACTGGCTCATGTCCCAGAATATATTCTGCTCTCATTCCTGTTCCTCTTGGCATGTTTGTATGACAACCTCAGTCTTGAGGTCTCTTTGCCAGTGTCTTTTTCTGGCAAATACATGTATATTCACTAATTCAAAAAATTATGGGGTTGGTCAAAAGTGAGGGTGGTAAGGAGGGGACTGAGGTGACCATGTCATGAAATCATTGATATAAACTTGCTAAGGCCAGTGAAAAAGATTTTGAAGCTGTTCTCATGATGGTGGTTCCTCCTTGGTGGTACCTCCTTGGTGGTACCTGAGTTTGAGTGTGATTCCTCTTCTGATATGGTCAGCTAGTTTAGCCTTTCAGTAGTACCACTTTTGAGTTTCAATGACCCTTTTTGACAACTCAGTTGTCACTGAATTAGTCGTTGGAGTCCAGGCCAAAAAAATAAAAAATATGTAAGTGTCCCACACTTGAGGTTCGTAGAAGCTCTACTCACCAGACCAGCCTCTTCCTTCTCAAAGGCAGGCGGGGTGGCCCAGGTCAATAGAACCAGACCTCCTTCCAGCTCCATGTGAGGTGCTAGGGGCATGTGAGGATAATAGGGTGTTTTTGGAAATGAACATCTCCCTGCTCCCTAGGTTAAAAGAGGTCCTATTTGGGGGGTCACTTTGCTACCACCAGCTCAGCCTTTTCCCAAACTGCTTGAAGAACATCTGCTTTAGCAGGGGATTGAGGGAGTCCCCTCTAGAAAGAACTGGCAGGCTAGGGGCTATCATATGTGCAGATACTGAACACTTTCATCATTGCCCAGACTTAACTACTTTTTTGAAGAAATAAGACTCAAGGGTAAAGGTAAGTCTTATCCCCCGTTAGAAGTTTCTGTAGAACTACTTTGTTTTGAAAACTGTTTATGTATCAGTTTATAAACTGATACTTTCTTCCTGCACCCTGATGGTCTCTGGTCTTTATGATTATGAGCCACAGAATGGCCAAGACTCAATGCAGCAGGCCTGATGTTGCCATGGCTCTAAGGAAGAGCAAGAGGGAGATGACTAAGTTGAACAGGAGACACACCAGGGCATGCAGTGTTTGTGCACAGGCGAGGACATGGTGAAATTGTAACATTGGCTTAAAAGCCTGCATGAAAACAGTTGATAGGAGTTAACAAAGTCCACAGGTCAAATCTGGCCCACCATCTATTTTTGTACATAAAGTTTTATTGAATACACATGTGCACACACACAAAGCAATGGACACAGCCAGATTGCCACCTATTTTGTAGTAAAGTTTTATTGGAGCCGGGCGCAGTGGCGCAAGCCTGTAATCTCAGCACTTAGGGAGGCCGAGACAGGAGAATCGCAAGTTCAAAGCCAGCCTCAGCAACGGCGAGGCGCTAAGCAACTCAGTGAGACCCTGTCTCTACATAAAACACAAAATGGGGCTGGGGATGTGGCTGAGTGGTCGAGTGCCCCTGAGTTCAATCTCCAGTACCCAAAAAAAAAAAGTTTTATTGGAATGTACACACACATACACACACACACACATATATACAAAGTAGTTGAACTCACAAATCAGCCACCTCTTCCTCATTTCATCAGATGATGGGATGAAGCTCATTCTCTCTAAAAAATGGACCAGCCAACCTAGACCTAAGAATGTTAAGCACAGTCAAGGGGAGGAGTGCTTTACTGAGCCCGGGAAAAAGAAATGCAGTTCTGTATCACACTTCTAGGATCACTGTGATCCCACCAGCCCAGCCTTCTCCATGGCTGGGTTTGAGAGCACCTGCCCTGGCAGGAGATTGAGAGAACCCCCTCAGGAAGGACTGGCAGGCTAGTGGCTACCACATGTGCAGATACCGAACACTTCTACCATCGCCCAGAGTTCTCTTAACTGCGCTACTTGAAGAAATAAGACTCAGGGGTTAGGGTAGAAACATTTTATCCCCCAGTAGAAGTTTCATAGAACTACTTGATTTTTAAAACTCTGTTTATGTATCAGTTTATAAAAATAAAAATTAAATTAAAAAATAATAGGAGGCATTCCCATAGAAGTTTGACCCCCTGAGCTTATGCAAGGATATTATGTTTCCATAATTCAAAAGTGATTAGCTGTGATTCCCACTCTGGGGGATCTGCACCTGTCTCCCACCTGGGAACACATCTGGAGACATATTTTGATTGTTGCAGCCTGGAGGTGGGGCGCTACAGGTAACTAGTGGGTAGAGGCAGGGAAACTGCTGGACATCTTCACGGGACAGCCCTCCACAGGAAAGAACTGTCTAGCCTAAGATGTCAGTTGTGCTGGGCTAGAGAAACTGAATCTCTAGGATTCTAGCCAAGCTCACAGATATATATTTGTGTAATTTTTTCAACTTAAAAAAATAATCCTTTGGCCTGGAATATGGTAATTAGCTGAAGTTCAATCCCACAAGTCAGCATTATACCCTCACTAAAAAGGCAAACAAAAATGAAGAAGATGTTATCTGGAGTATTCCCACATAAAATACCCTTTCTCTTAATTATTGTTCAAATAAAGAATGAGATTTTGACCTGAGTTGTTATTACCATTTCAGGCAGCTACTTCTAGGATCTGGGCAATGAACCATGTCAAAAAATATTTCTGAAATTTTTTAAAATCAGTGATACATAATGAAATTCTGATGATCTTTTGTTCATATAAAAATCGGCTCTGTCTAGTCCTGTGTTTTGCCGCCAGTGGACAGGGTAAATCACACATCATACTGACAAAATCCAGAGGAAAATACAGAACTCACACGAAGAGAAAGACTTGCATCTGGGCACGATGTTCTTTCTCAAGTCTTTGCTTTCTGTTTGACAGATCCTGTCCTTAGATCTGTTGGCTGCAGATGCCAATGCTCAGATATGACCTTGATTTTCTTTGTTGTTGCTCTTTGAGGGACAGCTTCTTCCTATATTGTGTATCGGATCAGTAGCCTGGTTGGCTCCTAGCTCTTCTAAATGCCCAGTCCCTTTCTACTTCATATCTCCTGTGACACTTGCCACATTTTTCCTAAGAGCCGCTCCTGATATTAAACAAAGTGGGTCCCTGAGGCACTCCCTCAAGCATTGTTTAGCTAGAGAAATTTCTCTTTATCATTAGATATTGCTATAGTTCATAATACCAGAGTGTTTAGGACATTTTTCCTATCACAATCAAATACCTATTGCTACTTATGATTTATTTTATATATATATACATTTACACATTTTACACCTTAAAATTCCCTTGACAACAAGCACCTTGAGAAACCACATATTTTTTAGATAATATGTCTTTATGCGTTCTTTAATTCACTTGGCAGGAATTTATTCAGTACCTGTCACATGTAAATATGAATGTTTGTTTTAACACTTATATAATTGCAGGTACCCAGCTTCTAAAAACCTCAGAGCACTATATGAAGTTTTCACAATTAACTCAATTCCTCTAAAGACAAAAATGCACATTTCTGAAAAATGTCTTCTTTATTTATTGTTGGTGATTTGTAAGCTCAGGTTCAAATGAGAATGACAGAGACTTTAAAAATAATGGCTTTAAAAAACAGATGCAGGCATGGAGTTGTGGCTCGGTGGTAGAGTGCTTGGCTAGCACATGTGAGGCACTGGGTTCAATCTTCAGCACCACATAAAAAATAAATAAATAATGAAGGTATGATGTCCATCCATAATAAAAATATTTTTTCAAAAACAGATGCATGTTTCTCTCTCCTCCATGTGGTAGTCCAGAGTCCTTAGGGATCCAGACACTCTTCCCCTTGGTCCTTCACCCCTACTTCAGATGGGCTACTAGATGAAGTGACAAAGAGTTCCTAAAACAGCACAACAAGTACGGACCCTGAAAGGAAACAAAACTGGGGCTGTAGCTCAGTGGAGGAGCACTTGCCTGGAATGTATGAGGCACTGGGTTCGATCCTTAGCACCACATAAAATACAGTAAAGGCATGCTGTCCATCTACGACTATAAAAAAATTTTTAAATAAATAAAAAAGGAAACAAAGGCAAATTATTAAATTATTTTATTAAGCTTATCAAAAGAAACCAATAAGAAAATAAAAAGGAGCCAGGAATGGTGGTGCAAGCCTGTAATCCCAGCACTTTGGGAGGCTGAGACAGGAGAATCACAAATTCAAAGCCAGCCTCAGCAATGGTGAGGTGCTAAGCAACTCAGTGAGACCCTGTCTCTACGTAAAACACAAAAAAGGGCTGGGGATGTGGCTCAGGGGTTGAGTGCCCCTGAGACCCAGGCTGAAGAGGTAGGCCAGGTCTTGTAGCGCTTACTAAGGAGGGAGTTTTCTGAGGGGTTGGATTTTAGAAAGATCACTCAGAAAAAAGAAAAGAAAAATGCAAGCTACAGGCTGACAGTTATATTTGCAATGCATATGGTTAAGACATACTGAATTGGGAATATGTATAGAGAGCAGGTATTTCACAAAAGAGAGTATCTAGATGGCCAAGAAACACGGAAGATGCTCCTTGTCATCAGTTGTCAGGGAAATGCAAATTTAGACCATGATAAAAAAACATTACCCACCAAAATGGCTAAAATTAGACATCACCAACCCTTTTTATTTTTTTATTTGAAGCAAGATCTCACCAAGTAGCAAAGTATGGCCTCAAATGTACAATCCTCCTGTCTCAGCCTCTCAAGTTGCTGGAATTACAAGTGTGGACCATCACACCTAGCCTGGAAGTATTTGAAAGCATCCATCTATCAAATCGAAAAATATGCTCACTCTATGCCTAGAAGTTCCACTTGTTCAGTATGTGCCCAAGAGGAAGAAGTGTATATTTATTCTCCAAAAGTGGGAGTGGGGGAACAAATAAGACTTCACAACATAACCTTGAACTTTGTCTCAGAGGATGGGCAGGTGTTCTCTGAGCAGACCAACATTGGGGGCACCATAAAAAAGTCATGGAAAGGAAGGGGAGAGGGTGAGGGTAGGAAGGACAGTAGAATGAATCAGACATTATTACCCTACGTGCATGCATAACTATACAACCAGTGTGATTCTACATCACGTACAACCAGAAGAATGAGAAATTATACTCCATTATACATGATGTATCCAAGTGCATTCTACTGTCATGTATAACTAATTAAAACAAAATTTTTTTAAAAATTATATATAAGTTCCAAAACACACACACACAAAATCATGGAGATATAAATGAACCTGATGTTTTTGGAAATGACATAGTTCCCTATGACCAGAACATGTAGGTGAGGATTCCAGAAAGACCCAGGCTAAAGAGGTAGGCCAGGTCTTGTAGCACTTACTAAGGAGAGAGTTTTCTGAGGGGTTGGATTTTAGAAAGATCTCTCAGCTGCAGTGTGAAACGAGGGAGGTTCTGGGACTCTTGGCAGAAAGCCAGCTGGGGTGGGTGATTATCGCTCTGCTGCCGTTTTACCAATTGTGCAGAATACTTTTCTTATGCCCTAAATGATACCACCTGCCATTCTGTGACAAGGAGAATTGGCGTGTTGCTCTAACTGATGGTTCTGTGGAAAGCCTCACATTTCCGTAATGGCAAAGGTAGCAAAGGGGGCGGGGGGCGGTGAGCAGAGGACAGTCCAGCCACAATTGCCAAGAATCCCTTGGACAATCGCACATCTTCTATTTAAAACCATCACTGATTTTACAAATTGTGCACAGACTCTGTTCACTGAAGTTTACCCTAGAGGAAAACCTCTAAATCTCCCTCCTCTCTTTCTGCGATCCATTCAAAACAGACAACACAGGCTTCTTTCTTGGACAGTATCTTCAGCAAAATGAAAGGAGAAGCAAAATATGATGCTTTGCTTTAAAGCAAAAATCTGATTTCTCATTTGAACTCATTGCCCAAATTCCTTGAGACGGCCCCTGATTGTTATTCCTTTGGGTTAAAGGTCCATTGCTGGCTCATTAGGCAGCAAACAGTGCTACTACTCCTGTTTCTTCCAAGGACAGAACAGGAATGGCCTTAGAAAGAGAAGGGGCGAGGCAAGAGAACTCCTTGACCTTGAACATGCCATGAGGCGCTGCCAGGGCTACTGGAGGAGAGGCAGAATCACCTTTACTAGGAATATTAGAAGAAATGATTCTACCCATGTGCCAAGGAATGAACCTCTTGATATCCAGACCCTTGAGAAAGATGCTGTGGCTCAGTGGCCCCTGCAGATCTCATCACATCCCCACCTTCAAACTCTCTGTGCTCAAAGTTGCAGGGAAATTTCAAGGACACACACTGAATCTCAGTTTTCTAGTGATGTAAGAGATATAATCAGCCAGGCGCGGTGGCACAAGCCTGTAATCCCAGCAGTTAGGGAGGCTGAGACAGGAGAATCGCAAGTTCAAAGCCAGCCTCAGCAAGGGCGAGGTGCTAAGCAACTCAGTGAGACCCTGTCTCTACATAAAACACAAAATAGGGCTGGGAATGTGGCTGAGTGGTCGAGTGCCCCTGAGTTCAATCTCCAGTACCAAAAAAAAAAAAAAAAAAAAAAAAAGACATAATCAGATCTTCCTGGCTGGTTGCCCTAAGCAGATTAATTTATGTAATACTATACTGTTGCTTTGAGAAAGTTCCTTAAATAGCAATGAAGACAACTTCTAGTTTCCAGTGAGGCGGCTAGCCTGCCCTTCTTCACAGAGAGAGAAAGGAAGCCATTGTCATGGCCATTGCCATTGTGAAGAGCTCAGGAGGGCAGCCCTAAGAGCTGAAAGCCATGTTATCACCACCACAGGGAGGCCTGAGGAGGTCTCTCCAGAGGCAGAGAAGACCTCTACTCAGACCTTCAGGTTCTTGAACATGTTACAGAAATAAATGTAAGGACATGTCAGATTTTAGCAAAGATAGAATGCTTTATTAAACAGCAAAAGGTAACAGTAAGCATTCTCGGGGCACAATGCAGGCTATTTCAGGAGCAAGACACGCCACCAGGGCTTGAGGTTTAAGTTTTTATTAGGATACATAATTAGCTAGACTATGTCTGATCCACAGGGGCTGGGGTTTCCTTGAGATTGGGAAATATTAAGCAAGATGGTATTTTCCCATTGGGGAGGGGGGCGTCTGATCTGCCATGTAGCTGTCAGCTCCCAATGTCTCTGCAAATTGGCTAAGTGGTCTCTTGGTTGTGGATCTGGTGACTGAGCCAGAGGGTCATGGTCCAATCAAATGTTAGCCCCTAGCTTCACTAGTTTAATGGTCTCTTTCTAACCCTTAGGCTCCTTTGTGCAATTCATGAATTGTACACAAGCCTCCCATTCCATGTTCTAACTGGGGTATTTCTCCTTTACAAACTCAGTGTTCTCTTCATATTCCTAAGTATCTATCAGTGTGAGCAAGACACAAGTTCTTGTTTCACTGTGGAAGGGTCCATTGGGGGAGAGTCTCTGGAAACATCTACTGTGACTCATTCTCAGCCTCTAGTGTTTCTGCTCAAGCAGACAAAAGAGGCAGGAAACAAAATCACTGCCAGGAGATGGCATAGAAAGAAACTCCATCCTTCACACATGCCAGTTATCTTTAGGTCAGATAAGACCACACTTGTAAGAAGTTGATACCCTGCTGCCACTGGACAGAGCCAAGGAATACCACCAGGTCAGCTCTGGGCAGATCCAGCAGGTGCATCAGCCCTGGACCTGGATGGAGATGGGAGAGGGAGATGCCAAGTCTCCCCCACCCACAGCTCCTGCCCCACCATTATCCACAGCATGATGCCAGCCCCAAGTTCCACCCACCCAGCAGGCACTTCCACTGTGCATGTGGGCAACCCCCCCGTGAGAAAGACTCAGGTGCCACCTCTCTTCCAAGCAGTAGAATAGAGGTTCCTCTGGACTCCTGTCTTCATCATGCAGGAAAAAACACAGGGTACAGATGGGTTTCTGTTAAACAATCATAATCAGTAAAATCACTGCTGAACCACGACGTATTTGTCCTCTGCCAGTCATGCACAATTTTTAAGCTGCTGTGTTTGGCAGTGGAAAGTTTTATGAGCTGATATCATGGCCATGCTGATATCCTTTGGAGAAGCTCTGGAGGGCAGCCCCCAAGAGCTGGAAGCCACATTGTCACCATGAGGAGGTCTGAGGAGGTCTCTCCAGAGGCCGAGCAGACCTCTACTCAGAGCCTTCAGGCTCTTGAACATGTCCAAGGAAAGAATTTAAGGGCACATCAGGTTTTAGCAAAGAGAGAAAAAGCGTTATTAGACAGCAAAAGGTAAAGGTCCCCTAGTAGTCTCTTGCATGGGAACCTTAACCTTTTAAGTTTCATGAAGCCGTACCCACAGAGGCTTCCTTTTTCATGCAGATTTAGGCTGCTAACATCCTCACCAAGAGCATGTTCTCTAATAAGACTAAAGATGGAAGTTACAAGGTGGCACATACTAATGGATTAGAAAATGACACTGGGGCCCAGGAGAATTCATCTTTGGGAAAAATAAATTAGACATCTTAGTTAATAAACATTGCCCCTTCCCCTGCCCCCTAAGCAGCCTCCATCCCCAAGGACTTCCTTCTCTCAATAACTTCACCCCTTATTTTCCTTTATTCAGACAGACTCAAATGATGGAGAAAATTGGTTTGTCTAACAGCCACCCAGCTGTGACACCTCCCAGGCACACCTGGGCCTTCTGGGGCTGCTTCTTACCCTGTTACAAGGAGGCAACTCTCCATTTTACACTTAAGTTTCTGTTAGGTGCCAACCACAGGGCCAAGTGTGTGCTCAGCAGGGTCTCCCTTGCGGAGTCCGGAGCCTCGCAGAGAAGACAGAGCATTAAAAGGAGCACCAAGTACCATCACAGGGCTGGGTTGGGAGTCTCAGGGACAATGGAGCACAAAGTAACAAGCTCTGGTGAGCAGGTCATCCCCTAACAGGACTCATCTCTGCCCAGACCTTCCCATCACTTATTCAGTGAGGTTCCAGAAAGTCTAGAACTGTTCCAAAGTGAAGCTTCATAGTGATCATGGCTTATGAAGGGAGAAGATGCACATCTTGCCCAGTACCTGCCCTAAAAGCGTTTTGTGTCATCTTATTTAAGGATCCATAATTCATGCTATCAGAAATCTTAATACTCTTATTAATAAGTGTTTTACTTCTTAAGCTGCCCTTAGTAGAATGACTTGGGAATTTCAATATGCTAAGCAAAGCCTGAAGGGAGGGGCTGGTCTCAGCAAGATATGGAGACGAAAAAAACCCACAAAAATACAAACAATGCAGAGGCTGAGGATTGCAGAGAGGATCAGGAGTGCCCGGCAGAGAATTCATAGCAAATACTGAACATCTGGTGCCACGATTGAGAAGAATCTCATGCAAACAACTGCAAATGTGGCTTACTTGTCTCAAATCGTAAGAAATGAAAGACGTCTGCATGCCTTCTATGTAGTATCTCCATCCAACCCATTCTCCTCCACCCAGCTGTGTGCCGCTATCTCGCTATAAAGCCTTCAAGATTTGAAGTGCAGGTTTCTTATATTTGCATGTGACCCAGGATCCATATGGTTCAAGAGTCATGACTGATTCCTCTTGCTTCTTTGGAGTCCCCTCTTGCTCTGGTTCATGCCCCCAGACCTTGCTCAGGTGTTCCTAAGGTCTAAAGGCTCTTCCAGTAATGTACCCACTACTTTTCATGCACCTGGTCTCCAACCAGACCAAATTGTTGCTGCCTCAACAGGACCCTCATTGGCCTGCCAACCCCCAGCCTCAGCTGCATTGGCTTCTCTCCCCAGGGCACACCTCCACTCATGCCATCCTCTAGGAGCACAGATGCTCACCCCTGAAGGCTCCCCTGCAAAGCCACCTCTCCTGAAGACAGCCACCTCCCACTAGGTGGGTGTGGTCTCCCCCTCAATGCCCCTTATGATATCTATCATCACATTTTGTAGTCTCAATTATGTCTTTTTGTCTTTGATCCTTTTGATGAAGTGTACATTTCATGTGATCAAACATAGAATGTTTCTCATTGTATTTTCCCCTCCTTTATCCATAACAGAGCTAAATTTCCTCTATGTCTATGAGAAAACCAGGTTCCTGTGAAGGTTGTTATCTCAGTCTGCTGAATATTCACTAGAAGGAAATAGCCCTTCTAGTAAACTCCAGTCAGAACCCTTTTATTACTTCAGGGATTCATAAATCAGATGGTTCTATGCTAAATAAAACCAGACCTTCTGTCCTCAAACCCATTATTTAATTGAAATTTGTATCATGAGGTTGGCTGTAGGCTTGGACACAGACCAGAGGGAGAATTTCAGAGAAGCAAAGCAGGTGAAAATGTGCACTGGAAGAGAGAGCTAGTTGCATGCAGCAGAAGCAGGTTATGCCACAGGAGGGAGGGGTGAGACGTTGAAGGTGAAATTATTTGCCCAACTGAACATCTTCAGGATTCAGCAGTAATTAGCAATTCTCTTAACCTGCACCTAATTCCTGGAAGGAAAAATATATGGAGGAATCAGTAGTTCCTAACAGCAAGTAAATAAATGCTAATCCCCTGATAGCCCCTCACTCATGGCACAGTGACTGTCCTGAACCGTGGGCCACCCCTTGCATTGTGTCCTGGAATCCAGTCCCATGTCAATGTGATCTGATATTATCTGTGCACATCCCATCCTGATCACTTCCAGATGGTGTCTACAGGGCAGCATGTGACGAGCCCCATAAACCCTTCACACACTCTTTCTGCATTCCATGGTAATTCTTATCTCCATGCACATGCGCAGCCTGGCCCTTATTCTTTTTGCTAGTTTGTTGGGCACTTCACATGGGTACTTTAAGTGGCGTTATTTCCTGTTTTGAAAAGGACTAGCTGCATCTAGTGGCTGCACTGGTCTGCCCGAGGCTCAGAGCTCTGCTGCCTTTGCCTCTGCTTCTGAATTTGGAGAACGAAAGTTCTGGTAATGCTGTGGTGCAGAGACGTTGCTGAAAGTTTTCAATGATTAGACATTTCATGCTGCATTTCACAGCGCATCCCTGTCTTGACTAACAAGGTATGCCCTCTGCCCCCCACAGGCACAGAGGGTGCGCAAGAAGTTTCCCAAACCCAGCAGAGCACACTGCTCCTCCGAGAAGAAAGCTCATTCCATCCCTTCACCAAGCGCCACTGTACCAAGCCATATACCAAGTGGCAGCCAACTGTTCCTACATGACAACTGGTTTCTGGGGCCTGGCCAGACAGGCCTGCCTAATGGGCACCAGCAAGAATTTGCCAGACAAACCAGCAGCATCCCCAGCGCCCCCTGGTCTTTCCAGAGAAGCAAGTCCTTATTTTGTTTGCCCACAGGAGGGCCTTCCCCAACCTCCTCAGCTGAACCACAGTGGTTTTCAAACACAGATCCACCGGAGCAGAGGGCATCAAACTGTAGGCATAGCCACCTCCTCTCCATTGATGACTTAGAGGGCGCCCAGGAGACAGATGTGGACACAGGCCTGCGACTGTCTTCCTCTGACCTGTCGGTGGTCTCTGCGTATTCTGCACCCAGTAGGTTCTGCAGCATAGCAGAAACCTCCCTTCCCTCTGAAAGATGCAGCAGCCATTGGTCAACACACAAGGGTCCCAGAGAAGGACCACTGCCTGCTGTCAGCGGGGTGACCACAGAGGCCTCCTGGGCTTCCCTCCCTTTCTTCACCAAAGGGTCTTCCAGATGCTCAGTGACAACTATATCTGCTCCCTCAGCTCCTAGTGCCTCCTCATTCACAGAGTCATCCCCAAAACCCCCTTGTGATGCTCCCAAAGCCACACAGACTGGCCAAGATGTGTCACCACCCCAAGGATTGGCTGGTCCTGGGGATAATGACATGGAGGAGTTCTACATCTGAACTTTTCTTGTTTTCCAAATACAAATGCAGACAAGACTCAGGCCCCCACACCTCTCTGCTCTCTCTATACACCAATGTTTCAGCCCTGCACCCCAAGTCGGCCTGGAACTTTATTATCCATCTCAGGGGGATCATTAGCACATTTATGGTGCCACTCGTTTATAGCCAAGACGTGGTACATTTCTAGGGACTCAGTAAAAAAATACTGACATTTTTATGCAAATAAATTCTCAAGAAACTTCAGTCATAAAGTATATTTTTTGAACACTCAGTTTGAGACATGGTTTAGTGCCCTTATACAATTTAGATGCTTCATATAATTATTTGAAATGAAGAGAAAACCTAGTCAGCCAGAGTCAATTTGGCAATTTTTCACGCTGTGAAAGAAAAACAATTAAAGCCAAAATGTTGAATGTGGGGAAGATACTAAGGACTTGTATGAAAGATCACTGCACAGTAAGAGAATGCACACCTTATGGTTCTCCAGATATTTACATTGCCAGGGAACAGTGGCCCAAGGAATTTTTAAGCCCTGCTTATTATGGACAAGTCAACTTGATAAGACAGCTATCAACATCTATAAGACTGCAGAACACCTCACTCTGAAGCCATGCAAGCTGAAAATCTGATTTATGCAGAAGTGACTAATATGTTTTGTTAGAATTTAGCATGAGTAATGGACTCTTGGTGCATTTAAAATGTGATTTGTGTTTCAAAACCTAGATTTGCATACACCTTTCAATAACACATTCATAGTAATGAATGAGGAGCTGCAGAAGACAACATCTGGGTGGATTAGGATGATTGAGGAGGACTTATTCCTTAACTTCAAAGAATAAGAAGATATTAGGTATAATGGGCAGATAGGCTTAATAGTCTCCTACTTGAAAAGCACAATCTAAGGGCTGCCTATATGTCTTTATATACATAACAGGAGCCACATTTTACACTGCTTTCTCCAGTAAGCACTTGTGGCCACACATTCTATGTTTTTCATTTTTTAAATAATTTGGAACACTTTAGCTGGCATTTCGATTGCACAGATGCACAAAATGCCCCTCTCCCTCAAATGGGAAACTATACAAAATGTTGTCCTGAACAAACATTGGTGCACCGCTAGCCTTTGGTAAGTGCATGCGAGCCTTAATTAAAGCTGGCGCTGTAGCCCGACCTTGGCTTTTCCTGTCTGTTGTCTGCTTCTGTCACAGCGTGAATGGTATTTAAATCCCCCAGTAAGGGTATGTTTACAGTTCCAACCTCAGCAATGCCAAGTGCTGGCATCTTGGGCAATGCCAAGCTGTCCCTGGATGCTGTTTATCCTTGGGGAAGAAGAACATGGATCTGCGTTGTTCACTTCCCAGCCAGGTGCTCCTCGCCTAAATTACTCATGGCACCGTTTTCATCTCTCTGGAAGTACCCAGATACCATTCGGATACAGCCTCAGAATCCTTTCCAACACGGCTTCCAAGCAGCCATTACCAACCATCAGACTTGAGCTGCAGCCTCAGGTCTGCCGTCCTCGGAAAGAGCCTTAGATCCTGCCTCAGACATCCTGGACTTCCCAGGTCTCGGACTTGTAATATTCTACTCCAATGTACATAACAAACATGTAGTCTCTTCTAATTCTGGACCAGGCATAAGCAAACTTTTCTGATGAAGGGCTAGAAAATAAATATTTTAAACTTTGTCAGTCATATTGTAAACTTTCAGTCTCTGTTGCACCTGCTGCCGTTGTAACATGAAAAATAAAATGTAAGTGAACATGAGTGGCTGAGTTGCAATAAAACTTTATTTATATCCCAGTGGCTTGGGAGGCTAAGGCAGGAAGATTGCAAGTTCAAAGCCAGCTGCAGCAACTTAGCAAGGCCCGAAGCAACTCAGGGAGACCCTATCTCTAAATAAAATACAGAAAAGGGCCGGGTATTTTGCTCAGTGGTTAAGCCCGTCTGGGTTCAATCCCTAGAACCAAAAAAAAAAAAAAAACTTTATTTACAAGGATAGGCGGTAGGCCAGATTTGACCCAACAGTGGTAGTTGGCCAGCCCTTGAGCTAGCCTCCTACGTACAGTTGATTGAAGATTCTAGCCACAGTCAACAGCAAAAACCTAAGTCTTTACACACTTTTTCTGGGGGTTGTAACAGCAAGAAAATGGGCTACTCAGGTCAAGCCAATGATTATAGAACCACTGGATGTAGAACAATAGGGGCTTCTTCCTGCAGAGCCAGTTCCTAGAAAACTACTCCCAGTCCACTTCCTGCCTGGAAATATGTCTCAAAGTCAGTAGCTGATGGTGAAAAGCAGCACGCTGACATCAGATGCAGAGAAAAGATAACTTAGAGACAATGACATTACTTCCAGTGAACAGGGGAGCAAGCTCATCAGTAGCAAAAGTCAGTGGGACAAAAAAAAAGTGGACCAGCTATCAAGTGATGGCTCCCATCTTCATTTTTAGTGGCTCCCCTATTTTAATATACTAGCTGTCCCACTAGGATTACCTTAGAGCTCAACCCTCATGCTATCTGGTCCCACCCTTTCTCAGTGACCCACACTCCTCACAGTTCGGTCTACCTAAGTGACCCCAAAAGATGTCTAAGATACCATTTGTAAATGCACCCATAACACAAGAAGAGAAGGGAAGGGAAGAGAAGCCCACTAAAGACCCCATGCACGCATGGCTGTGGTGTACTCAGGAAGTGGCAGTCACTCTGGAGGAGTGACAGTCATGAGTTTAAGAAATAGAAGATTGTGGCTTCCATTTCTGGCTGTACCACCAGCATCTTCCCCATCCAGGAGCACTCCTGACACCCACCATTGGATCCTTACTCTTGGAATACTATCCTTGTAATAGAGGTTGGCATACTATAGATGTGCAATAAATGTGTTCAATCAAAAAAATATTGAGGTTGTATAATAAGTTATTCCTGTCCTAAACTAGGCTCTGTAATGTAGAAAGTCTCTATTTCAGCCCTGGCTTTATGTGGCTTACTGGAACCCAGTCGCTTCATGGCCTTGTACTTCTCCCCAGCGTTTCCTGGAAATCCAGGTTGGTAAGTGCTCTGGTCAAGTTCACATCCCTTCCTTTATTTGCCTCTTTTCCAAGTTACTTTTCAGGGTTCCACCTCAGCCTACACTAAGCACCACCCAGTGTCTTCTCTAAAGATTCAATGTTTCTCATATGTCCCCAACCAACCTGAGGAGCCCTACAAAAATCATCTTGGATCACCTTGATTGGTTAAAATGAGCACGAGACGGGGCTAGTGATATGGCTCAGTGGTAGAGCACATGCTTCGAATGCGTGAGGCCCTGGGTTTGATCCCTGGTAGCACAAAAAAAAAGTATCAGAGGGACCCATGGGGGCAAGGGATGAGCCTTTGAGAAAGTAGGAGAGGTGACATTTGGCAGAACAAGTTGGATCTAGTGCTGGTGCTCCTTGAGTTCCCATGCCCCAAAGCAGGGATGTCCAGTGAAGTATTGAACTACAATGTCTGGCATGTCCCCAGAGAGACCACAGACCAGTTGGGAAAACTCTTCAGTGTGTGGTTGTCTTTAGCACCAAGAAATCAGGAGAAATGCAGAGATCTTCCTGTTCCCCACCTAACCATAGATACACAAATTCTCCAATCTGTCAACTAAAGGGCACCTGAATAGACTGAGAATTTCTGAAGAGAGTTTTTAAGGGAAAATAAAACTGACCATAGTGGGCTGGGGATGTAGCTCAGTGGAAGAGTGCTGGCCTAGCATGCATGAGGCCTGGGTTTGACCTCCAGCACCACAAATAAAAAAGAAGAAGAAAAGCAGAGTTTCTATCTCTCACAACCTCAAAAGAGAATTGACAACCAGTCTGGCCAGTGGACCCAGATTCAGATCTCAAGAGAGCAGTGAGAATAGCTGAATACTGGGTGACCTTCTTCTTCAACCTGGGCCACATTGCTCCATGGGCCTGGTTTGGACAAACATGCACGCAGGCACCTATCTCCCTGCCTCATTTGTCAGGTAGGGTCCACTTCTCAAGCCTCTGGAAATGCAATTGATCAGATCCTACAAAGCCTTCAAAGAACAACATGAGAAGTCCTTGTGAAAAATTTAAAAGAAAAGGATTTTCAAGGGAAACACATTTTGTCACACTTAATTATTATAACAATGATCAAGAACCTAAGTGTAAAGATGGTATGTACTTTTCCAACTTTTACCAAAGGCTTTTGCTAATTTGGAGCATAGAGGTCTAATTAGGAAATGACTATTTAAATGACAGTTTTTCTGAATGAATAATGGAGACAAACATAAATGGTGGTGTCTACACACTGGATCTTGTTAACAATTTCTATTTTAGAGGTGTCGATAACTACTGTCCAGTGGTTTGCCACTATTAGAGCCATATTAATTTCAGATATAAGTCACTAGAATATTTGGTGAAGGTGAAAAGTCTCCTTCCATGCCCCATGACCCTCCCCGAACTCTCCATTTGGGATGAAATTCTCCCCTCCAGGTACCTGAGATGGGATTGAGAAGTACAACAACTTCACAGTCCCTGACGGCTCTGTCCCTGGTGGAAATGGGCCTGGTTCATTGGAAATATCTGCACCATTGATCTTAGAAGTTGAATGTCTGAAAGAAGCCACACCAACTGCCTTAAATCAGCTCTTCCAGTCCCTAGGACTAAACCCAGAATATTCTGGAGTGTCACCAAGTGTGAGAAGCACAGTCCAAGAAAAGGCGGCAGCACAGAAACGTTTTTCAGGCCAAACCATGTGGCTAAAGACGTTTGTGGGAAGACTTTGGTGCCACCTGGTGGTCACTGTGCCCAGGAGGGTCAGTGCCTGCCCCTTTTCAATCAAGAAGATTCCACCAGGTTGAACAGGAGGGAGGCACTTCACTTCCATTTATTTTTCTGCATTTCATTTTCCAATGTGTTTATTTCTACAAAATTTTGAGGCCATTTAAATCACAATGAAATAAGACAATGTAAATAGAAAGTTCAGGCAAAGAGGAAGGAGTCTGTAAATATGTCAACCATAAAGAAGATCATAACTGCTGTCGTTGAATGTCCTAGAAGCCAAGGCAAAAAGGGAAAGGTGCGTAGCTTTGGAGCTCACATTTATGACTAAAGAATCTAACAGTGTCTCAGTTCATTGTAATTGAAGTTACCTCAGAGGAAACCAAGTTTTTCTTCGGTTTCTAAAATTACTTTCTCATCAGATTTTCAGTAGAGATTTTCTCCATAGGTTACTACGGTGGTCCAGGATAGTGATTTTCCAGCTTAGAGGATGCAATTAATAACACCTGGAGAAAAGGGAGCACCCATGTGTCTTGGATGTGCTTCCCCAAAGGTCCTCCAGCCATGCTGTGGGGAGACAATGGCAAATTTTGCCATTGGCAGAATGCTTGGGAATTGGCTTTCTCCTGAGAAGGAGAAAAGGCTTTTCTCCTTAAAGCCATATCTATAAAACCTAGAGAGTAGAAGGCAGGTGGTGAGGCTGACGTCCCCTTGGGAAACTACAGGCGCCTAGCAGTGGTTGTAGCCTGCGTGGATGAAGGGTTCCCATTACTGGAGCCACCTTTACATCCCTGTCCACACTCTGCAGTTTTAAAGCCAACTCCAATTTTCTAAACTCTCCTTGTTAAAAGAGACTGCAAGCACTATGTGTCCTCAGATGAGTTATGAATCCCTTCACCCCACGCTCCTGAGATGCCTGACAATGAACCGGAATTTCCATTTCAGTGATAGACATCCTACACCTCTTTATTTATTGCTCTCAGTGGATTTGCTTATTACCATTCATTTGATATTCAACAAGAAGTTACTGTGTCCCAACGATGTGTCAGTCAGCAAGCTAGGTGCTAGGGACCCAGGAGTGAATGGGAGGGACATCAATCCCATCCCTGTGGAATTAACTTCCTACTCTGATCATTATTATTTACCATTTACCCTTGAATTTTAGAATCCTCCTGATATATCTAATGGTATTAACCACTGCTAAAATAAAAAATGGAGTCTCAGATTTTAGCATCAAACAGACCTGGCTTCCAATTCAGACTATCATTCACCCAGAGCAAGTGATCTCATTCTCTGAGCCTCAGCATCATCAGCATCATCTGTAAAATTTAGACAGTAATCCCTACCTTGAAGAGTCACTTTAAAAATGAAATGACATGGGGCTGGGATTGTGGCTCAGTGGTAGAGCACTTGCCTCACATGCGTGAGACACTGGGTTCGATCCTCAGCACCACATAAAATAAAGATATTGTGTCCATCTACAACTAAAAAAATTTTTTTAAAAATTAAATGACATAATTTGTGCAAAAGACCCTAGATTACCTGTACATAGTAGGTGTTTTGTAAATATCGATGATCTTTTCCTTCTCTCAGGCTAAAGAATGGTCATACCTGGCTGGGGTTGTGGCTCAGTGGCAATGTGCTTGCCTCGCATGTGTGAGGTATTGGGTTCGATTCTCAGCACCACATATAAATATATAAAATAAAGGTCCATTGACAACTAAAAAAATATTTAAAATAAAAAAAAATGGTCATACCTTTTCTAATAGGCAGGCTTCAGGCTTCCCTTTCCGGACATTTCTAGTGAAGAGGACAGATAAGATTTTGCTTGAATCCGGTGTCCTACCATCACCCGTCAATCATTTCCAGGAAGAATTCCACTCAACAGGAAATCACGGTGAGGACCACCTCTCCACTCATCACACTCTCTTTCCTCCATTTCAAACTACCTCCAGCAAAGCCAGACCCATTCAAAAATCCCAAGTGAGGCACCTAGACAGCCAGTAGAAAAAAAAAGCTTGGGAGTCACAAGAAAAGTTGTTCTTTCTCCCAATCCTCCAACTCAGAGCTCCGGTCCCCTATCCACTGCCTTTTTTCTCCCTGCTCTCCCAATTCCTCAGGACTGAGGAAATTGTTTCACCTTCTCTGAGCCTCCTCCCTGTCCACCTACTTCCCCTGGTTTCTAGATTTGCCTGCCCCACCTGGCATACCCAAAGCTGACCATTGATTGCCCCTCGCCCCTCCTGTGGGTCTCATCTGCCCCACACATGGACCTCAAACCCCTCTTTACGTTGCTGTTTCCATCCTATAACTTCCTGACCACACTATGCTGAGTCACTTCCACCATCCTCTGCTGTTTGGGCTAATTTTTATTCATGTCTTATAGGCTTAATGATCCAAACCTGTTCCAACTTCCCAAGTACTCTCAAACCACCTTGTGTTTCTCTGTTCTCAGAAGTTAACCTTGTGTCCCATTCAGCCAAGGCCAGGATTGTATATGCCCTCCTCAGTCTCCCTCTTTTATCACATAAGGTAATGAGGTAAGAAGCAGGAAGAGACTAAAGAGTAGAACCATCTATTCCAGGGCCTTTGCCTTTGACAGAGATCTGAAGACTGAAAATGCAATCTGGCAGAACAGAAGGAACTAACTTGGGTAGCAGGAGACTTCCCCTCCAATTTCTTCTCCAAGAAATGTTTCACTTCCTGCAAAATGAGCCTCCGTTCCCAGTACAAGCTAACTCACCCCATGCGAGGGGCTCTGAAATTCTCCTAGGCCATAAAGCTCAGTAGCTGTCAGGGCCTGTGTTCATCACTTGAGCTAGTTCTGCGAAATTGCAGAGGCCCCTTGGCTTTTTTGGTCGGTTTCAGAGCTTACAGCCTGGTCCCAGGAGTCTTTCCTGCATCTCCGGCTTCACTCTTGCTGGAAACAGTGAAATGGCTACACCCCTAGACATCTGGCAGCAGGGTCAAGATTGTGACCTACTACACGTGACCATCTCTTGGAACTCTGCTGGTCACGTTCTGTTCTGGGTCTCACCCAGCCTTTGCTCTCAGAGATAAATACTGGTGCTTTCCATTTGCTGTGTCTGGCCTTCCCGCTCTGTCCTTCATGCCCGCCTGGCCTCTCCCACACACTGGGTCATGCTTTCTTAAGAGCTAGACCTGAGTTTGCAGCCTGCTACATACCTATGATTTCGGGTTTGCCTGTGCCCCAAAGTCAACCTACACCAAAGCATCACACAAAACTGTCCACCCCAAAGCATCTCCCCTGCCCCCGCCACTTCTCCTCCTCATGAATTTCTCAGTTCTGTTAACGATTTCTTCTCTCCTCCTCCTCATTCATTCAAAACTCCCAAGTGAGGCACCTAGATAGCCAGTAGAAAGAAAAAGCTTGGGCGTCACACTAACCTGGATTTGAATTCCACCATGGAGACTTACTGTGACCTTAATTAAGTTAACGTTGGTTCTCAGTCTGAGTTTCCTCATTTGGAAGGGAGTTGGGGGAGGAATAGCTGGGGTGAATGGTTGAGGAACTTGCCTCAGGAACAGATCTTCAGAGATGCCAAAAGCTCAATCACCAAGATGAGTATGATTTTCAGCAGCGTGACCCTCTTCATAGAGTCAGTCTAAGGAATAAATGAGATCAAGAGACAAAGCCAGGCACAGCAAGCTGTCGTTTCCACCTTTCAAATTAGCAGATTATTAACTTTATCATTGAAAAGTAAAGATAATAAAAGTGGAGAAACCCAGCCCCCTTGAGTGTTCTCAGTCTTCACATCAAATCTGCTCCCACTTCTGCACATTTGTGTTCTGCAGGTTTTCTGTGCTTATGTTCCTTCCTTCCCCTCCCACCCTAGATACACGGGCAGGGTAGACCAGTAGGTAGAGCAAGGGTCTTCTAATCCTTAACCTTAACAAGTTCCTTAACCTTTTGTGACTCAGTGCCCTCATCTGTAAATTGAGGACATTTGAATACTTCACTTCTTTGGGTATGTGGCTTCACAGTCCAGAAACTACCATGATGGATCTCTGCCAGCTGGGACAGCGAGGACGTCAGCAGGAGGACCACAAAGAGACCAGCCTATGCTTACCTGCCACATAGTCCTCCTAGACTCTGGTGTAGCCCTCTTTGGGGGATGGGGATCCCCAATGAAGACCACAATGGAATTCCCCAATGACACAAAGGATAATGACTTTGAGTCAGAGTTAGTTTGATTTAAAGGAAATGAAGGATATTTTAACCACTGGTTTTACTGCTGGAGAGTCATGCCCGCCATTCAGTATCATTATGAGGTGTGTTCTTGCTCTCTTGGGCTATGGTCATCGACTCCAAGGCCTGGGTATCAATCCACCCCTGTCTACCTACACACAACTGCTAATTATTTATTTAAGTACTTGTCACACCCCACCCCAGCATAAGATCCTCCTCTGGCTCCCACTTGCCAACCAAGTGAAAATTCCCTCTCTTCCATGCACCCTCAAGTCTTTCACCACTGGCCACCCATCACCTGTTCCATCTTGGCATTTATGATTCTATACTTCAACTAAATAGGCTCTTAACTCTCCATGAAACATATCTTGTGCTTCCCACCTGCTCAAGGCCAAAGCTCAAGCTATTCCTCCAGTTCACCCTTCCTGCCTATCAAACTCCTACCTTCTACCAAAGTTCAGAGCAAAAGCCACCTCCTTCAAGAAGCCTTCCTGGTTATCCCTACCAGAACACCTTTGCTACTGCAAAACTGTGCTTATCCTTGACTCAGGACAAATCACAGAACACTGATTCTTGTGGTTATTTAGGCATCAGACATATCTATCCAGGCAAATCATAATCTAGTCTTTAGTCCCTCATAGAACCTCAATAAACAAGATTTGAGCAAATGCATGTGTGAGTGACTTGCCTTTATGTAGCTAAGTCTCCCAAGTGCCTTGCAGGTGGGCTTTTCATGAAAAAGCCTCTTTTCACATTTCCAAGTCAAGGCCCCTGACCCTGACCAGCTGCTCATTTCATGATACTCAATCCAAATGTCCTGGAGGGTTGCCAGGGAGAAATTGTGTGCAGTGAGAAAAACTCCTGAGGTCACAACTGAGTGTGTCTGTACTTAACCTTCACCCCAGTTGTTTACTTTGTTTACAAGTCTGTCTGCCTTCATCCTTCTAGACCGAAGGGTCCTGGCTTTTCTAGTCTGTCCAGGTGGAATTTTCTCTCCCTGTTTCCCCCTTGCTTCTTTTAAAATTTCAATTAATTTGTTCTTAGGCCTTTAATTCCCCCCATGATGTATTTCTAGGTCACTCTATCCAGACCCCTGTATGGATCCAGACGCGCCCTGGTCCAGGAGTAAGACTAAGCTGTTTGATTTCTAAAATGTTTCTTGTCTTTACTAACATTTGGAGGTCAAACATTGAAGCCTCTTGCTTATGGAACCTTTTCCAACCTAGAATTTACCCACAATCCACTGCAGATATCCTATGTATACATAACTATCTTTAAACTTTTCACCTATGAAACTATGGGCAAAAAAAAAAAAAAAATCACAAACTGAATGGATTCCAAACCCAACTGGCTTGAATCCACATGTTTGGAAAGGAACACTAATGTAGCTCAAATGCACTATTTGCTCTCTTCAATATTTATCAGGTTAGAATTATAACTTTGCAGATAGGACTGAGAGTTCAGATACTTGACCTGATTCTTTGCCTCAGAATTAGAAATTATTTCCACTGTCACTTTCCACTTTCCACCTTTTCCCTCCAGAGTCACCTGCTGCACCACCAAAGCCATGTATATCACATAAAACAGCAAATGAGGTCCCCTCAGTGGAGAGGGGCTATGCACTGAGATCCTCTCAGAGCAGCAGGCAGTTACCTGGAGCTAAATTCCAAAATTTTACATTTTTGCCATATCTGTGCAATGACTGAAATTAGTTACTTATTTTTCAAAATCAAATGGAAAATCCACAGACTCTCCAACACTAGGTTTCCAAGGAGGCTGTGATGGGGAGGCCAAAGGGAGACAGGGAAGGTGGTGGCAGCCTGCCTGATTCAAGGTGAGCAGCTACTTCTCTGTGCTCAACACTCTGGCCAGTCCTCTCAGCACATCTAGGCTTTGAGACCACCTTCCTCAGAGCCTGGTGGAGATCTCTGGAGGACCGGTGTACCCTAGTCTGTCTAAGGAGAAGAGGTGTCATGAGACCACCTGAAAGCATAGCGTAAGGATCCCCTTTCAAAAAGACAGATGCTTCTGAGTCCCATGATACAGCCACATTACAGCAGGAAAAAATAAAAAGGAAAAACAAAGAGATGAGAGAAGGTGACAAAATCTGTGAATTGGGTCATGTCCCCATCGCACTTGAATTCCATCAGGGGCTTCCATGGCCTTTGAAATAAAACTTTGTCTGCCCCAAGACCACAAAGCCTTGCAGAATCCAGCCCCTCTGTCTCAATCCAACCTCATCTTCCACCTTCTGCCTTGCTCTCTGAAACTTCCAATCTCACCAGGTATCAAACACTTGGGAAGATTTCTGCACTGCAGTTGCCTCCACCAGGTGTATGCCTTTCCCTGCTCTTTGCTGCCATATCTCCTTCACCTTTTGGTCTCTGTTTCAATGTCATCTTTTCTGCTGGTGGGACTGCAAATTGGTGTAACCACTCTGGAAAGCAGTATGGAGATTCCTCAGAAAACTTGGGACTGGAACCACCATTTGACCCAGTTATCCCACTCCTTGGCACATACCCAAAGGACTTAAAAATCAGCACACTACATTGATGCAGCCACATCCATGTTTATAGCAGCTTACTTCACAATAGCTAAAGTATGGAACCAACCTGGGTGCCCTTCAACAGATGAATGGATAAAGAAAATGTGGTATATATACACAATGGAATGTTACTCAGCCATAGGGAAGAATGAAATTATGGCATTTGCTGGTAAATGGATGGAACTGGAGACTCATGCTAAATGAAATAAGCCAATCCCAAAAAACCAAGGCCAATTGTTCTCTCTGATACGTGGATGCTAACACACAATGGAGGAAGCGGGTGGGAATAGAAGTTCACTGGATTAGAGAAAGGGGAATGAAGGGAAGGATAGGGGGATGGGAATAGAAAAGACAGTAGAATGTATTGTTCATAACTTTCCTGTGTTCATATATGAATACATGACCAGTGAAACTCCACAATCGTGTACAAACACAAGAATGGGGAGTCATACTCTATGTATGTATAATATGTCAAAATATATTCTACTATCATGTATATCTAAAAAGAACAAATAAAATTTTTTTAAGAAATAAGTATCTTTTCGAGGAGCCTTCCTTGACTATCTGTTTCTATCACTATCTACCTGTCCATCTCTCTACACACTCATGCGTGCCTCCCCCCTTTGATTCTCCATCTCAGCTTCTGACCTCTCTTCCTTTGTAATATTGGTCACAATTGATCAATGCCTTTATCTATATAGGGCATTATGTTTTTATCCGACAACAGAGGCTGCCTCTAATTCTCACACCATTGTTCTTCAAGGCCCCGCCTTTGGAGCTGCTCATCAACTTTGTGTTAAAGGAATGAATGAATGTTTTAATTAGTTTTTTCATTGCTGTGACCAAAACACCTGATGAGAACAACTTGGGCTCATGGTTTCAGAGGTCTCAGTTCATAGACAGCCAACTCCATTGCTCTGGGGCTAAGAGAAGGCAGAACATCATGAGGGAAGGACCCAGCAGAGGAAAGCAGTTCCCCTCATTGTGGGGTCAGGAAGCAGGTCAGCGGAAAGGGCCACAGGGAAGATGCACTCTTCCAGGGAATGCCCCCAGTGACCCACCTCCTCCAGCCATGCCCCACCCATCTATATTACCACCCAGTCAGTTCATTCAAACTAGGATGAACAGATTAGGTCCCAGCTCTCATAATCTAATCATTTTACCTCTAAATATTCCTGCATTAACAAAAGCTTTTGGAGAACCCCTCATATCCAACCCATAAAAATGCCTGAATGGATGAGGAAGCTTCGTTTATAATTCTAGATCAAAATTCTAGGGTACATGATACATCAGATTATTCTGTCTCTACAGATCAACTGAATTTCCCAAAACAATCACTTGCTGCTCCCATAGGGAATTTGGTCCCTGCCTTCACTGCAGCTCCCACACCCTATCTTGGGATCATATAGTCATCTGGGCTTATGCAGTAGTAGGAATTCAGGGGAAGGACCAGCTGGTCCAAGGTGGTGGCCTCCATGGCCACTAGTGTAAAATTCTGGCTCTATATTTGACAGGTACTGTGCCCAAGGCAGGCTCAAAAAGAAGGCCTCAGAGCTGTCTATTCCACTGTCCCCAAACCCTCCTGACATAACATAGAGACATAAAAATTATCAAAACCAGATCCATACCTCTTAATGGTTGTCTTCCGGTAGAAACAAACCTTTAAATACACACTTGCCCCACAGTAAGGTAATGCAATAATACAAATTAGAACAGTCCTGTGCTGGCCAGGTGCAGTGGTGCACACTTGTAATCCCAGTGACTCAGGAGGCTGAGGCAGGAGGATCACAAGTTTCATGCCAGCCTGGGTACCTTAGCAAGGACCTCTCTCAAAATAAAATAAAATGGGCTTGGGATGTGGCTCAATGGTACAGCGGCCCTGGGTTCAAGCCCTAGTATTGGGGGGAAAAAAGAACAATCCCATGCTGCTAGTGAAGTCTTGGTAGGGATCAAAAGCTTTCCAGGGGAAGTAAATGTGCTTGGTCTGGGAACATAAGGGAGCGTTCACCATTCCTTGGGGAAATTGGAAAAGTTGCAGAATGTGAAGGGGAGAAATATGGAATTCAGCTCTTGCTTTAAAAAAGAAAAAAATCTGCAATGAGAAAGATTGCCTCCATACCATCATTAACAGATTCTCACCAAACCTACTTTGACTATTGACCTAAGGGTTTCAAAGTGATTGATAAGGCCTGAGCTGACTGGAAAAAAATGAAAACAGAGAAATAGGTATGAATTTTACCTCCTTAGAGAGTCCTCATAAAAGAGCAGAGTACCCAAAGAACTCTCCAAAGGTGTGCAGAGTTCCGCCAGTACCATATGCACTCTCCTGATAGCAGGTGCAATTATGTTGGCTGTAGATCAAATTTATGGCAAGGTTGAGTTGTATTTTGTGGGTACATGTTGAATGTATGCTTGAGAATATATTGGACCCTTCTGGAAACTACCCATTATTGTACATAGAACTTGAAGCATCATTTTGCCAGTTGAAATGATTCTAGCTTTATTGCTGTTACTTTGCTTTTATGGGATACTGTTGATTATATCTAACCCTCATTTACCACTGCACTTTTGGTCAGCAAAGAAACCCCCTACCAGGGGCTAGGATTATGGCTCAGCGGTTGAGCGCTTGCCTCACACATGTGAGGCACTGGGTTCGATCCTCAGCACCACATAAAATAAATAAAGATATTGTGTTCATCTACAACTAAACAAAATATTTTTTAAAAAAGAAAGAAAGAAACCCCCTACCTTAATGTATCTACTGAAATGTTAATGTTAATCATGATAATAAAATTTTATTTATTAAAATGACATTCATTGTGAACTCAGTGTATTGGGCCTTATGCTAAGTCCTTTACCTATATGATCTCATTTAATCCTCAGCATTGGAGGCTGTAGTATTAACATTTCACAAATGAGGAAACCAATATACAGAGGATAGGACATTTCTCCAAGATCACACAACTAACCAATAGTGGACTGTCATCATTCATTCATTCTTTCTTTCTTCTAAATAAATATATTAAGTATGTTCTGTTGCTTCTGAACATGTGAAGTTGTATGTCACATGGACTCTATGCTTTAGGAGCTTATGATACAGCATGTGAAGTAAAACAACACAGAGATCTCTAAAAGGAAGAGTGATGTGTGTGTTGAGTGACCTGAATGCTTCATTCTCATGGAGAAGTGGGAACCGGCCTGTGAGGCAAGTAACAACTGAGCTGGATTTTGAATGGTGGAGGGTAAATTTTTAAGAATAAGATGTGAGCGAGTCTTTCTAAGGAGAAACAGTTCTTAAATCAAGCTCTCTTAGTCTGTTTTATGCTGCTAAAACAATACTATGGACTAGATAACTTACAATGAACATCATTTATTGGCTCATGGTTCTGGAGTCGAGAAGTCCAAGATCAAGGGTCTTCTTCCTATTATGAGGAAAGGGCAAAGAGAGAGGGAAGAAGAAGAGCAAGTACACCCTTTTATAAAGAGTCCACTCCCTCAACAATGGCATTAATCCACTCATGAAGGAGGAACCTTGTGACCTAATCACCTCTTAAAGGCTCCACTTCTTAATACTGTCATAATGGGATGATTAGTTTTCCAACTTATGCTTTTGGAGAACACATTCAAAGCCATCACATGCCTCCAATCACAAGTAATAAAACCAGCATTACCTATTTTATTATCATTTATTATCCTTTTAATAAAATATTAATATATTCATTTATTCACATAGTCCATGGTATGCACAATTCACAATCCTGTTCTTCTCAGAGACAACACATTTACTAAATGAATCTGATGGTAAAAATATGGTAGAAGTAGCACATAGTTATTTAGAACTAAATTCAGGTTTCAGAAGTTCTAGACAGATTCCATGAAAACTCCATGCCTATGACTTAGTTATGGTCATTAGCAAGGCTAACTGTCAACTATCTTTTTTAAAATAGGAAAGTCCTGCTTGTGGCCAATGGCAGCAGGAGTGCTCCTGGTTTAAGAGTCTGAATTATTTCATATGACACGAAAGAGTTTCATGAGAGTCAAATATGCAAAATCGCAGGCCTATCCTTGGTCAGTCAATGTAATTAGGGACACAGAATCTGGTCCGACAGGAGACCAGCTTCTTTCCTCTGCAACCAGGAGCACCTGAGCAGGGCCTCTAGGGGGCTCCTCACCTTCCTGGTTTGAGGTGACAGAAAAGAAATGTCAAGAGTCAAATTTTTCTACAACTTCAATGTTTGTAGCAGGACAGAGGAAAGGGAAATAAATATACGGAGGGCAAGAAGGACAGCAAGAGTGGTGGAAGAAATCAAAAGCTCCCACAAAGTAATTAAAGAAACCACCAGTCTTCACTCTGTCCACCGTATCCTGGGGACAGGGGTAAAGAAGGCTCTGCAGAGTCCCCCAGCATGATGCCACACTGTCCTTCAGAGGTAGTAAACACTCACACCCTCTTTGATTTAAAAAGGAGACGAGATTTATACATCCAAATGACCCCATGGGATACATGAAGGACCAATGTTTTAAAACCCTTGTCACGGGGCTGGGGTTGTGGCTCAGTGGTAGAGCACTTGCCTAGCATGTGTGTAGCACTGGGTTCGATTCTCAGCACCGCATATAAATAAATAAAATAAAGGTGCATCAACAACTAATAAAAAATACTTAAAAAAAAAAACAACCCTTGTCACAAAAAGAGTCTGGGCACAGCCAAGATCCATCAGTTTATAAAAGTCAGATCTGTATGTTTAACCTGCTTTAAACATTACACAGTATATACAAGTACTGAAACATCACCTAGTACCCAATAAACATGTACATTTTTATGTTTTTATGTACCACTTAAATAAATTTAATTTAAAAATTGTTCTGGGGGGGAAAAGTCAGATCTGTAACACTTCGACTAGGTCAAGGGATGTCCTAAATGCACAAAACCAAATTAATATTAATCATCTCTATCTGGTAACTTATAATACTCACCTGAAATTAGGGAGGGCCAAGGGGTAGGAGCAGAGTGGAGAGCTAGGAGGATGGAGCAAGTCTGTCATCAGAAGGAGCGACAAAGAGAAGCCGTTGGAAACACGCAGACAAATGAGCCCTCCGGTCCACAGGTGGGTTTCACTAAGAAATGAAGGTCATTTGCACAGATCGAAGTATGTCAGACTTCCCTCAAATCATCACAGTTTGTCCAGTTTTTCCTTGGCTAAGAAAAATCAATTTAGGAATGTATTTGACTTTATGTAACCAACATGGATCTTCAAAGCACTGTCCTGCCTGTCTGGATTTTTGTCTGTCCATTTAATTATGCCGTCTGAGATTCCTTCCTGCATCATTTCACCTCTAGACAGCACAGAGATGGCACCAAAGTTATGACCATTCTGCTGAATTGCAAATGTCTTCCACCGCATTTGGCAGCTCACTCCCCACCATGTATCTCCAGCAAGGCACCATAAATCAGCATGTTCTAAACAGCTGAACCAGAAATAACCCAAAAGGATATCTGGACCAAATGGAAAGGAAGGCCAGGATGAAAGATTTAAATGCTATGGAAAAGTTCCTGATGAGGGGAAAAAAAGAGATGTAAATAAAGAGAGGCTGTTTTTATATTACATGCAATAAAGTGTTATATTTGCAAAAGTCTTAGTGAAGACATGCCTGGTACTAATGTCTGTATTTTTCTACCCTGATCCACCCAAATTAATATCTGCAGGGCCACTGGAGAGGTATCCTAATTAGAGCCAATGAAAGGTAATGTCCAGTTTAGGATGACCATACTACATTCTGGAGAAACAGCACTTGACCCACTACTGATTTCCAGAGGATTCAAATG
Source organism: Xerus rutilus (assembly GCA_028644305.1). NCBI lineage: Eukaryota > Metazoa > Chordata > Mammalia > Rodentia > Sciuridae > Xerus > Xerus rutilus. The sequence goes on from CM053404.1 coordinate 110,205,878, forward strand.
TCCCCTGGAATAGGACAGGTGGGAAAACCACCTCTACAGGGTATAGAGAAGAAGCTTTTACCTCCACCATCTCCAATCCTTCGTTTTGCATCTTTGTGCAGAAAAATTGTAAAATAATCAAATGTGTCGATGGAACGAATGTATTCTCACCTTGCTGGAATAGCTACACTTTCATTCACTGAGTGCCAACTGTATGCCAAGCATTGTGATAAATGCTTTACAAATGTTCTTTTTAACCCTCAGAGCTATCCAACTTGATTGGTTTTGTTTTACTTATTTATTTTATCCTTGAGAGAATGGAGACTTGGTAAGAGGAAGGAAGCTGCCCAATGATGTACAGCTAAGTATAAGCAGGGTCCAGTTTCAAACCAAGATCTGTCTTAATGCAAGATCCTTCTCTAAATCAGTACACAGTACCATCCTCCCACCCTTTAGTTTGAAGTAGTTCTTAGTTGTAAAGAACAGAATTCAGCCTCCTAGTTGAATATAGAAAGACATTTTGTAAAGGAATGCCAGGCAGAATCTAGAGTCTCTGAAGGGACAAGTCAGGCTTGAATGCCACCCAACCAGGAATAATACAGCCAGGTCTGATGCTGAACTGTTCTTTGGACTGTTGCCAGCAGAAGCACCACAGGTGCTCTGACCCATGGATGGCCTGAGCATGGCTAGAATTGGGCATCAGATTTTCCACCAGAATTGCCCCAGAGAAGTCAGAAGCCTCTTCTCCCATGTTTAGCAGGTGGGTTTCCCTGCATTGAATATCAATTTTCACTCATGTCTTGTGTGAGAGCTTCTAATTAGTTAACTGCACTTAGTTGCAAGGGACTCTGGGAGATGTCATTTGGGAATGTTTTCCTTGGGATGATAAGACACACTGGGGTGGAGGAGTCGGGGTAAGCAGAAAAATTTAGGTCCTCTAAAAATAGTGTTGTCAAACATTTCCTGAGGGTCTGCTATGGGCAGAACATGGTGCCAGACTCCAAGATTGCAGGTACATGAAAAAATGATTTGCACTCCGGTCCTTGGAGGAGTAGAATCTGATCATATAAAGTAAGGGATCAACTACCCCAGGCAGCCCATGTAAGGGCAAAAGAAGCAGTTCAAGAGTAGATGGGACTGGATTCAAAGTTGTCTTCATGAGCTGGAGTATCAGTCTGTGATGGATGAAAAGATACGACCAGATTCTTTGACCCTGGAAGAGACAGGTGTTATCCACAAAGCAGAGGGGTCAGCCTTCCCCCTATGTGACCCAGTGTGGACGGGGCAAAAATGAAGGATACATCCTTGCATGGGGCAGGACAGGATCTAGGATTCCACTCCAGCCAGATGGTGGAGAACTCAAAAATGCAAGAACTTACTTACCATGGAGTGCTGGGTCTTCAGTAATCTGTGAAGGAAGTGGGAGTAGCACAGGAGAAGGAAGCCACGGGCTGGAAAAAGAAAGCACAGCATTTTGACCATGAGAGCGTAAAAGAGGCAGATCTCCAAAGGGGCTTGCATTTTGGACAGTGGCCTAAGGAAGACAGGTTCTAACATTGCACCAGGCAGGCATAGAATTACAAACAACAAAACTGACTCCAGCAAGCTGTGTTTCAGCTGCAAGGTTTTGTAAAATCGTTAGCTCATTTAATCTCTGGGAGAGCCAATGGGTCAGGCAGAACCTCTGCCCAGACACCAGCTGTCTCTTGTTGCTGCTGAAAAACAATCTCACAGCCTCCTCAAATTTTGAAGTTCTTCCCCAAGGCCAGACCACCACCCTTTCTAGAAAGTGGATTCCACAGGTGCCATCTTCTTCCCTCTGCTCTCAAGTAGGAGTGACTTTTTGGGTGACTTTTTTTTTTTAGTACTGGGGATTGAACTCAGGGGTACTCGACCACTGAGCCACACCCCCAGCCCTATTTTGTGTTTTATGTAGAGACAGGGTCTCACTGAGTTACTTAGCACCTCGCCATTGCTGAGGCTGGCTTTGAACTCGCGATTCTCCTGCCTCAGACTCCCAAAGTGCTGGGATTACAGGCGTGCGCCACCGCGCCCGGCTTGGGTGTCTTTTCCATATGCCATGAACCAGTTTCCAGGAGAGACTGGGAAATGAGCTCTGCCTTTTCCCTTGGGGAATCATGCCAAGCATTATGGGAAAGGTTTGGCCAAGACCCAGTGGCCAATTCACAGCAAATGTCTACCACAGAGGCATGGCGTGAGCTGGCCTCTTGCTTCTGTCAGAGCACATGATATTGGACTTGGCTTGGCATTTCCTCACCAGGAGGCAGCATCTCCTGCAGCCATAGAGAGAGCCTGAAGGGCCCTGGATTCGGTGGTTGGAGGAAGATGTCTAGGGGCAATTAGACCTGGAGGAAAACTGAGCTCTGAAAATTGATGGTAAGCTTACTTATCCTGGGAGGGGGAAATAAATAACCACCAATGCTCATATTCTAACTTCCCAGGCATAGTGCACCTCAACAGAAAATTGTGGTAGTGCTTTAAGAAAAAGGAAAACTTACCTTAGCCACTTTTTTGGCATCAGGCAGTCAGTGGGACAAAGATTTATAGTAAACACTTCCAGTTACCTGCCCAATATACAGTCTCCCTTTCTTCCATATTTACTGTATTTCAATTTTGGTGGGAAGGAGATAGCAAAATAGCAATGTACTGTATAAAATAGCCACTCCCTTGTAGCCTGGGTGACCCGGTTTTGGCCTTTGTGGTATAAATAAGCAAAATCTACTGCAAGAAGATTTCTAAGGAAGCTACCATTTTGTTAATGAAAAAGGACAAACTCAACTGACGTATCACTTTTTTTACACTGGCCTTCCAAAAAAAAAAATGTCTTAACGTAGTTTTAGGTTTACAGTAAAACTGAAAGGAAAATACAGAGATTCCTCATATGTTCTCTTCTCCCACACATACACGGACTCCCCAGTTACCAACATGCCCCACCAGAGTGGCACATTCATTATAATCAATGAACCTACATTGACCTATCGTTATCACCCAGAGTCCATAGTTTGCACTAGGGTTCACTCTTGGTACTGTACATTCTGTGGGTTTAGACAAATGTAAGATGACATGTAGACTTCATTGTAGTGAAAAGTTTCAGTATCTCTTCTGGTTTAGATATGAGTGCCCCCAGAAGCTCACGTGTGAGACAATGTAAGAAAGTTTAGAGAAAAACTGATTGGCTAGGAGATCCTTAATGGAATCAATGAATTAATTCCCAGACAGGGATTAATTGGCTGGAGGAGATGCCGGGGGCATGACTTTGGGGTTTATATTTTGTGTCTGGTTTCTCTGCTTCTGATCATAATGTCCTGAGCTGCTTTCCTCTGCCACACCCTTCCCCCCAAGATGTCCTGCCTCACCTTGGGCCCAAAGTAATGGAGTCAGCCATCTATAAACTGAGACCTCTGAAACCATGAATGCCAAATAAACTTTTCCTGCTCTAAAATTGTTCTTGTCAAGTCTTTTGTCACAGCAATGAAAACCTGACTAAAACACCATCATAAAGTAGTTTCACTACCCTAAAAATCCTCTGTGCCCCACCTCTTCAGTCCTCCCTCCTTCCAACCACTAAGAATCATTGGTTTATTTTATTAGAGCTTTGTAGTTATACATAGTAGTTGGGCTCATCCTGACAAACTCATACAAGCATGGAATTTGATTTCAGTCCATGATCCCCCCTTTGCCCTTCCCTCCTCCCTCCTCTCTCCCATTCTCCTTCTCTACTCTGCTAGATTGCCTTTCACTTATTTATTTATATTTGATGTGTTCTTTTTACTTATGCATAAAGGTGAAGTTCCCTATGGTGTATTTATATATGCACATAATGTGATTTTTTGGGGGGGTACTGAGGATTGAACTCAGGGATACTTAACCACTGAGCCACATCCCCAGCCCTGTTTTGTGTTTTTTTGTTTTTTGTTTGTTTGTTTGTTTTAAATTTAGAGACAGGGTCTCACTGAGTTGCTTCGCAACTCGCTGTTGCTGAGGCTGGCTTTGAACTTGCAATTCTCCTGTCTCAGCCTCCCAGAGTGCTGGGATTACAAGCGTGCGCCACCACGGCCAGCAACATGATTTTTTAAAGAATTCATTCTCCTTTGTCTCCCCTTACCCATCCCTCCATTCTGCCTCTTGATCTCCTTCTTCTACATCACTGATCTTCCCTTTATCTTTATGTTGTCCTATTCTTTCCTCCCCCTTTCCTTTATTTTACTCTAGCTTTTCATATAAGAGAATATGTTCAACTTTTGAGTTTCTGAGTTTGGCTTATTTCACCTAGCATGATATTCTCCATTTCTATTCATTTACCAGAAAATGCCATAATTTCATTCTTTTTAGTGGCTGAGTAGAACTTCATTGTGTGTGTGTATAACATACACACACACACACACACACACACACACACACATATCTCACAATCTCTTAATCCATTCATCTATTGATGGACACCTGGGTTGATTCCATAATTTAGCTATTGTTGGTGCTGCTATAAACGTTGAGGTGGCTGTATTGCTATATTATGCCAATTTTAGATCTTTGGGGAAAATACAAAAAAGTAGGATATCTGGGTCATATGGTGGTTCCATCCCTAGTTTTTTGAGGAATCTCCATCATGCTTTCCAGGATGGCTGTACTAGTATGTAGTTCCACCAACAATGTACATGTATGCCTTTCCCCCCCAACCATGCCAGCATTCATTATTGTTTATCTTCTTGATAATTGCCATTCTGACTGGAGTAAAATGAAATCTTAGTGTAGTTTTGATTTGCATTTCCCTGATTGCTAGACATGTTGAACATTTTTTCACATATTTTTTGGCCATTTGTTTCTTCTTTTGAGAAACTTCTGTTTAGTTTTTTTGCCCATTTATTGATTGGTGGGTTTTTTTGGTATTAAGTTTTTTGAGTTCTTGGTATATTCTAGATATCAATCCCCTATCAGAGGAGTAGATGGCCAAGATTTTCTTCATTTTGTAGGCTCTTCACACTCTTCATCATTTCCTCTGCTGTGAAGAAGTTTTTGAGTCTAGTGACATCCCACTTTTTGATTCTTGGTTTTATTTTTGTGCTTTGAGGGTCTTATTAAAGAAGTCAGTGCCAGCACCTACATGATGGAATGCTGACCTTAAGTTTTCTTCCAGCAGTTGTAAGGTTTCTGCTTTAATTCCTAAGTCGTTGATCCATTTTGATTTGACTTTTGTGCAGGGTAAGAGATAGGGATCTAGTTTCACTTTTGTACATATAGCTATCCAGTTTTTCCAGCACCATTTGTTTAAAAGACTGTCTTTTCTCCAAAATATATTTTTGGCATCTTTGTCAAGGATCAGATGACTGTAGGTATGTGGATTTGTCTCTGTGTCTTCTGTTATGTTCCATTGGTCTTTGTGTCTTTTTTGGATGACCATACCATTCTGTTTTTGTTACTATGGCTCTGTAGTATAATTTCAGATCAGGTATTGTGATACCTCCTGCTTTGCTTTTCTTGCTTAATATTGCTTTGGCTATTCTTAGTCTTTTATTATTCCAAATGAATTTATAAATTGTTTTATCTAATTTGGTGAAGAATGTCACTAGTATTTTGATGGGGATTTCATTGAATCTGTATATTGCTTTTAGAAGTATGCCATTTTGACAATATTGATTCTGCCTATCCAAGAACATGGGTTGTCTTTCCACCTTCTAAGGTCTTCTTCAATTTCTTTCTTTAGTGATCTATAATTTTCATTATAGAGCTCTTTTACATCCTAGGTTAGATTAATTCCCAAGGTAGTTTTTGTTTGCTTTTGTTTTATTTTTTTGAGGTTATTGTGAATGGGACAACTTTCCTGATTTCTTCCTCAGCTGAATCACTATTAGAGTATAGGAAAGCTATTGATTTATAGATGCTCGTCTTGTATCCTGCTACTTTGTTGAACTCATTTATAAACTCTAAAAGTCTTCTGGTGGAGATATTTTTCAGTCTTCTAGATATTGGATCATGTCATTGGCAAACATTACTTCTTCTTTTCCTATTTGTATCCCTTTGGTTTTCTTTTCTTGCTTGATCACTCTAGCTAGTGTTTTAAGGATTATAGGAGTAGTAAGAGTGGACAGCCTTCTCTTGTTCCTGATTTTAGAGAAAATGCTTTTAGTTTTTCTCCATTCAGTATGATATTGGCCTTGGGTTTGCCATAAATGGCCTTTACAATGTTGAGGTAAGTTCTTTGATCTCTAACTTCTCCAGCATTTTTAACATAAATTGGTGCTGAATTTTATCAAAGGCCTTTTCTGCATCTATTGAGTTGATCGCATGCTACTTGTTCTTTCTGTTTTAAGTGATGATTTGCATATGTTGAACCAACCTTGCATCCCTGGAATGAAACTCACTTAATTGTAGCGATGTGTTTTGAATGTAGTTTGTTGATTTTTTAAAAAAATTTTTATTAGTTTTTGATGGATCTTCATTTATTTATATGCGGTGTTGAGAATCAAACCCAGTGCCTCATACATGCTAAGCAAGCACTCTACCACTAAGCCACAATCCCAGCCCCTTTGCTAATGTTTCATTAGAGATTTTTGCTTCTGTGTTCATCAGGGATATTGGTCTGTAGTTTTCTTACCTTGATGCATCTTTATCTGGTTTTTGTATCAGAGTTATACTGGGTTCATAGAATGTATTTGGGAGTGTTCCTTCCCTTTCAATTTCATGGAGTAATTTAAGAAAAACAGGTGTTAGTTCTTCTGTAAAGTCTAATAGCTCTTAATGCTGGGCCATGCCCTCCAGTGACACAGCAGACTCCAGCAGCTCCCTGTCAATTTCTTCTTCTTTTTTTTTTTTTTTTTGTTCTAAACAGTTATACATGACAGCAGAAAATGCCCTTTGATTCATTGTACACAAATGGAGCACAGTTTTTCATTTTTCTGGTTGTACACAAAGTAGGATCACACCATTTGTGCAATCATACATGCACCTAGGGTAATGATATCTGTCTCATTCCACCATCTTTCCTACCCCCATACTCCTCCTCACCCCTCCCTCCCCTTTGCCAAATCCAAAGTTCCTCCACTTGTCCCATGCCCACCCCCATTATGGATCAGCATCCACTTATCAGAGAAAACATTTGGCCTTTGATTTTTTGGGATTGGCTTACTTCATTTAGCATGATGTTCTCCAACTCCATCCATTTACCTGCAAATGCCATATTTTTATTCTCTTTTAATGCTGAGTAATATTTCACCGTGTATGTACACCATAGTTTCTTTATGCATTCATCTATAGAAGAACATCTAGGTTGGTTCCACAGTTTGTATTGTGAATTATGCTGCAATAAACACTGATGTGGCTGCATCACTAGTACGCTATTTTTAAGTTCTTTGGGTACAGACCGAGGAGTGGGAAAGCTGGGTCAAATGGTGGTTCCATTCCAAGTTTTTAAAGGAATCTCCATACTGCTTTCCAGATTAGTTGTACCAATTTGCAGTCCCAGCAGTAATATTTGAATATGGCTTTTTCCCCCACACCCTTGCCAGCACTTATTGTTGCTTGTGTTCTTGATAACTGCCATTCTGACTAGCATGATGAAATCTTAGAGTAGTTTTGATTTGCATTTCTCTTTCTGGGTTCTTGTGCATTTAAAGGATGAAATCCACAGACCAGGAGGAGTGAGTACAAGACTAGGATTTGTTGAAGAATAGAAACAAGAACAGAACTCTTGCACAGTAAGACGGGACACCATAGTAGGTTTTCGCCATCTGAGTCTACAGGTTTACCTAGCTCTTGGGTTACTGTTATTGGTCCAAACTTATGCCAATTAGGGTTTGGAAAAGTACTGATGCTATTGGTTCAAAATTATGCTAATTAAGGTTTGGAAAAATAATAATGCCATTGGTTAGCCCTCAATACCTTTCATGTTTGCTTCCATTTTCTCCGCATTTGGGGAAAGGGGAGGTTGAAGTCACTGAATTGTGCAAGCTCAGCAAGGTGCATGGAGCTGCAGTGCTTGGAGTGCACCTCTGCAGCAGGCATCTACGCTGTGCAGAACAGGCTGCTGCAGGGTGACAGGTTGTTCATCCTGGCTCACCTCGGTGCTGGCCCACTGAGCCTCAGCCTGCCCCACGGCTGTGCCTCAGATCTGCGCCACCATTCTGCCACTTCGGCACTCTTCTGCTGCTTCTTGGCAGGGACCAGTGGGATGGCTGGCTGCATGGCTTGGGAGCCATGTCAATATGTGCCTAGAAATTTGTCAGTGTCTTCCAGATTTTCTAGTTTATTGGAGTATAAATTTTCAAAATAGGTTCTGATAAATCCTTCTGGATTTCAGAAGGGTCTGTGGTGATATCTCCTTTTTCATCTCTGATCTTGTTGATTGGGGTCTTCTCACTCTTTCATTTGGTTAGTTTGACTAAGGGCTTGTCAATTTTATTTATCTTTTCAAAGAACCAACTCTTTGTTCCATTGATCCTGTGTATTGTTTTATTATTCTCATTTGCGTTGATTTTAGCTCTAATCTTCATCACTGCCTGTCTTCTAGTGGTTTTGAAGTTAGTTTGTTCTTCTTTTTTGAACACCTTGAAGTGGAGCTTATTTATTTGGGATCTTTCTAATTTTTTAAGTAAGTATTCAGTGCTATAAAGTCTCCTCTTAGAACTGCTTTCATACCATCCCAGAGCTTTTGATATATCTCTGTTCTTGTTCATCTCTAAGAATTTCTTTATTTCTATTCTCAGTTCTTCTTTGATCCCTTCTTCATTTAAGAGAGTGTTGTTCAATCTCCATGTGTTTATGTGGTTTCTGTAATTTGTCTTGCTGTTGATTTTCTAGTTTCATTCCATTATAGTCTGATAGGATACTTTAAAAAAAACATATTCTCACTTTGTTGCCCAGGCTGGCCTTGAACTCACAGTCCTTCTGCCTCAGCTTCCAGGGTATCTGGGATTGCAGGCATGTGCCACCACACCTGACCTCAGCGCACTCTTTCTTTATTTGTTCCTTTTTCTTTCTTTCCCTCTCTCTCTCTCTCTCTCTTTCTCTTTCTCTCCCTGCCCCCTCTTTTTCTTTCTTTTTTTTTTGAAGTGCTACAGATCAAACCCAGGTCCTTACATGGTTAAGCAAGCACTCTACTACTGATCAGTAGCACTGATCTTTTTACTGTCCATAGTTTGACCTTTTCCAGAACGTCACATGCTTGGAATCTTACAATATGTAACCTTTTCAGAATGGCTCTTTTACTTAGTGATACACATTTATGTTTCCTTCACGTCTTTTCATGACTTGATAGCTCATATTTTTTAGTACTGAATAATATTCCATCGTCTGGATGTACCAGTTTATTTGTCCATTCACCTACTAAAGGACAACTTGGTTGCTTCCAAGTCTTGGCAATTATGAAGAAAGCTAATATAAACATCTGTATACACATTTTTGCATGGACTCCAGTTTTTTTATATATATATTTTGTTTAGTTGTAGATGAACATAATATCTTTATTTATTTTATGTGGTGCTGAGGATCAAACCCAGTGCCTCACATATGCGAGGCAAGCGCTCAACCGCTGAGCCATAACCCCAGCCCCTGGACTCCAGTTTTAATTCCTTTGGTATAAACCAGTGAGTGTGGCTGTTGGATCATGGTCCATCACATTTGCACTTTGCCTGTTCCCTTCAATCCTGCCTGCAACTTGGGGGCAATGCCTAAGGGTGAAGAGCCTCTCCTGACATCTGGGGCAGAAGCAGTCTGTGATGAAGAAGGAGGAGCTTGAAACAAGAAAGAGCCTGGGTCCACAGAAACTTCCTTGAGTGGTACCAGCTCTAAACTGCCAGACCCTTTTACATGAGAATGACAGGTCCCTTTCTGGTTGTGCTACTGTGGTCCAGTTTCTGTTTCAGCCACACTTGGTCCTAACTGCTACAGAAACCATCTTGATGTTCCTGAAATCACCTGGAATTAGCACCTTGTAGGCAACAGGCTTGGGTCTTACAATACTGTCAGTCTAGGAACTACTGTGGAGGTCCCTTTTTATATTTTAATTCTTGATTTAAATTCCATCTAAATCTTGAATCTTTTACCTTTTGTTTAAAATAGACATCACTGCTCTGAGTAAATCTCAAAGAAAAAAATAAATGCCGCATTGGCAGTGTTGGTGCCAGAGAGGGAGGGAGAGCTGGACCCCTTCCTTCCCCATTAAATACCCAGTTGGGAATGTGAACACACCATCTGTATTTCAGTACCTGCTGGGCAGAAGATGTGCATTCTGAGCAGAGAGAAAATCCATTTGCTTTTATGAGAGGGTTTTTTTCCCCTTCCTGTGAAAGTCCTATTATAAAAACAATTAGTCTCGTTGAAGGATTCTATGCTGCAAAAGAACTAATTCTCTGCACAGCTGCTCATCCTTAGAAACCGCCTAAGTACCAGGGGGAGGGTGATCCTGATACTTCTGCAGAATCAGCTTCTGGAGTCAGCTTGGCCAAGACAGGGGCCAGCCTCATCCCAGCACCTCCATAGAGGAGTGGGCACCATCAACCAGCATGCATGGATCCTGCCCTCCCAGCCAGATAGTGAAGGGAGACCCCCCCCAGGAGCCAGAAAATAAGACTCAACAGTGCTGCTTTGTGGTCAAGAGGCCACAGTGGCTCAAGTCCAGGGGTAGAAAGGGCTCAAGGCCAACTGGATTACATTGGAAACAATTCTTTGAGACCCCCAACACTTCCTAGCATGATCAGCAGTTCTCAATTACAACGGACCAATTAGAGAGAGAGAGAGAGAGAGAGAGAGAACATTTCTTTTCTAATATACTGTTATGTTTTACCAAATTCAACTTTTTCTGCCAGGTAGCAAGCCCTCCAAATACATTTTTCATCCTTTAATAGCTTTTCAATCATTTTCTATGATTGAGATAGTCTAATTTTAGTTATAAACTTTAGTCTGGTCCATTTTTAAGTCTCAATCCACTTTGACTCACATTCTTGTTCCCATCCACATGTGTGGCCCGCTGATCCTGGGAACTTGGGTTTGGTAGTGTGCTGACAGATGCTGAATACCCTAACACCCATCTCAGCTTGTGTGGAGCAGGTGGCGGTATTAGCCACTAGACAGGTACATTTAGGGGCAGTCACCTATGCTGGAGGTGGGGAACTGCTGCTCCTAAACGTGATTATTAATGCTCCTTCAAAGTTGTGTGTGTTTGTTTGTTTTAGATAAACACTTTCTAGAAAAACTTAAAAGAAATTAGTCAAAATTGTGGAGTCATTCTGACTCACTCTTTTTAGGTGACCTAGAATACCCTTTGCTCATTGCAATACTAAATTCTCCCTGCAGAGGCATTCTTGTCCACGATATTTTTGAATGTGTGATATACGACCTTGAACTGAGCATGCTCAGAAATATGCCCTCCCCTCTCCTCCATACCTGTGATGATGAGTCTTTCCTATATGAACATGTGTCAGCTTCCCCAATAAAAGCCCCTTGCTTTCTTTGTTCAGGAAGACTCCACTTTGAGAATTAGCTCCAGTGCACCCTGACCTGCTGCAAGGAGCACAACTTCCTTTACTCACTCTTCTTGTTGTGCTTATCAGCTTTAACCTTACCAAGGTGCAAACCCATAGCATTTGGCTGCAGAAACCACCCTAGGGTGACTTCTGCTGAAGCTGGTGGTTAAATATTCCCACCATGGAGGATCTCAAGCTACTAAGGTGATGTCACTCAACAGAGTTGTGAAGCAGTGGCACAGTCAGTTCTTACAGGCTGATGACAGCAGAGGAGCATGACATGGAACAGATGGAGAGATGTGGTCCCTTCCCCCCCACCCTCCGCCCATGAACCTGCTCCTCTGGTGTAGGGACAAGAATGCCAAAGACATTTCCCCACGGAGCATTTACATGGTGGGACTGAAGTTATTCTTCTTCTTTTATCAGTCATCATCACCAATCTAACTTGTGGTCCCCATAGCCTGCTGGCAGGAACCACAACCCCAGGCAGCTTCAAGACGACTGACGGTGACCCCCCGTAGCATGGCTGCCCTTAGCTGGTGACTTCTCATTGCCAGGCAAGCATTTTTGTCCTACTTGGCATCCCAACAAGCCCCAGGATCCCAGTTTTGTCTGACCTCCTGAGCACCTGGGCGGATCACATCTTCTATATGTCTAGAACAGAGACCAGGAGGGGGCAATGGTGATCCCTCCATGCCGCTTCCTCTGTTCACAGACCAGACCTGATGAGCAAATGCCGCCCTCTACCCCCTCACACCTCCCCCCACCCAGAAGGGTCTGGCATCCAGCCAGGGGAAAGGAAGTCACTCTCTCCCATGAATCTGTCCCAACCTCCACCCCCATGTCAATACGCTCTCAAAAACGTGGCCTCCCACTCCCCCCTCCAACCTTCTTTTAGACTTCAAGGAGCAGGAGGAGTTTAGGAAGCCCAGAGGAGCTGGCTGGCCTGACAGTGGGCAGTTGCAGGACTTAGAATATGCAGTACTTCGAGCCATTTTTTACTCTGTGGGATGCAGTCACGATTTTAGGAGAAAAAAAAATGCAACAGAGAATATTATTATCAACAACACTTTCACACTCTTTATAGCATGCAAAAGGCTTTTACCTGTTTCCTTGTTGGATCCTCACAATCAGATGTCTTTCAATGGGAGTCCACTATCCTGAAAGTCCCCCCACCTCCCCGCTGCCCACCAAAGACTTTCTAAGGGAAAAACACTGGACTTAAATAATTTTGAGGAAAATCAATTTTCAACCTTCAGCTTTCCTCGGCCCTCTTGCTGTAACCCAGCTGCTGACATGCCCTTCGGTGCAGATGTTGTGAGGGTCCTCTTTCCCATCTTCCCATCTTCCCATCTTCCCATTTCTAGGCAACTTCTCCCACTTTACAAGAGAAAGGCCTGCCTCCTACCCACTCCACACCTTATATTTAATTTGTTCTATAGATCACCATGTGCATTTTAATACACAACTCAGAAAGGGTCCGAGAAACTGATCCATCTTGCTACTATAAAATACCTTTTATTCCCACAAATTTATTTTCATGAGCAAGGGAGCTCAATGCTTAAACCCATAAACATGAAAATTAGAAAGCAAATGACATTAACCTTATCCCATTCCAACAAGTACTCTTCCACCATGCCTGTTTTAATTGCATTAGGAAAGAGATTTTTTTAACAAAATCAAATATATTTGTTTTATTTCATTGTTAAAATGTGTACTATGTTATTTTGGTCAGAGATGTACTGACTAATAAGTCATAATAAGAAATATTGATGGGCCCAATGGTCACAGGGAACACATTTTTTATATTTACACTTACTCTCATATCTGTTTCGGGGATGTATGTGAGGCTCTTGGCTACCCGCCTCTAGCCATGCCTGCTCTCAAGTGTCATAGGCAGTTTCCCTTCCACAATATACCCTCAATTCCCTAGTCAATTTGCAGCCAGGGCATAGACGATGTGATTTGTGCCTGGTCAAAAGGACCAGCAAAAAATCTGCTAGGGATTTCTGGGAGATTTTCCTCCCTGATAAAAAGAAAAGGAGAAACTCCTTTCCCCTCCCTCCATGTGGATTTGTGAGAGGATGTGAGCTTGGAGCTGTTGCAACCACTTCGTAACCAGGAGGGAAAATCCAAGAGAACTAAGAGCAAAGGTAAGATGAGATTTTGACATCATTGAGCTACTAAACTAAACCAACCCTGGAAATGCCTTTCTCTAGATAACTTATTACGAGAGAAGACCAAAGTCTTTTTTTTTTTTTTTCTTCAGTTGGTGGGTCCAACTGGGGCTTTATTTTGGGAGAGGAAAAAAAATCAAATGAATTGGTTTGGGGTTGAAGGTTTAGGCAAGAGGGGTTATCCCAGGCAACAGAGAGGGTACCCCAGGAGTGGGTGAAGGATAGGGCTGAGACTCAGGTGAGTCTCTTGTTCTTCATATGGGCCTGGGGCAACTTCAGGAGGAGGGAGGATATAGTGATTGCTCAGGATAGGATATCCTATAGGATATCAGATATCAGAGGACAGGATATCAGAGGACTCAGACACCAACTTCTCATTGTGGGTCTCAATCTTCTTCATAACCATTGCCTTGGTGTGGCTAAAGGAACTGGAGCCCCCCAACAGAGCTGACGCTAGGCTGGAAGGGGCTCAGGCCGTAGCAGAGGCCAGGGCTTGAGCAGCCCACATAGGACATGCTCTTTCCTCCTGAGTAGCCACTGGTGGTATAATATTCATGTTCTGCATCCCAGATCCCAACCAGCTCTCCTTGCCCTCCAGCAGCTTGTAGTAGGTAGCAATCTCTATGTCCAGGTCCAGCTTGATGTTCATGAGCTCCTGGTATTTGCACAGCTGCTGCGTCATGTCCTGCCTTGTTCACTGCAGGGCAGCCTCCAGCTCAAGCCACCTGATGTTAGTGTCCTTAATGGGCAGCTCCCCACTCTGCTCAGCATCAACAATGACAGCCTCCAAGTATGCTCTCTGACCTTTGAGGGCCTCAATCTCTGCTTGAAAGTGCCCAATGTTGCAGTTCAACTCAGAGATCCCTGTCTTCATGCAGCGAAGGTCATCCTGTGCTTCCCAGCCGGCATATGCAGCTCTTCATACTTGACCTCTCGGCTCTGCCTGGCTGAAGGTTGTTGATGTAGCTCTCAAACATGTCCATGCTACTGCAAGCCATTTGCTGCTGCTGCAGGAGGCTCCACTTGGTCTCCAGCATCTTGTTCTGCTGCTCCAGGAAACAGCACCTTGTTGATGAAGGAGGCAAAACTCTTGTTAATCGTCTTGATCTGCTTCTTCTCCTGAGTACGCACAGTCTGGATGTTGAGGTCCACCTCCTGCCTGAGGAGCTCAGCAGGATCTAGTTCACAGTGAACACTGTGATACCCCCCACATCACCAGCCCCACCAGAGCCACCACCCCAGACCCATGCCGATGCCCAAGCTTCATCAGAAGCAGCTACTAATACAGTTGGGACAAGCTGCAGGAGCTGATGTGGGCACCATGCATACTTACATAGGAGTGGCTGCTGAACAGAAGGTCCCAGGGCCAAAGGTGGACACCTTGTAGGACTTCTGGGTCACCCTGATGGACTCAGTGGAGGCCAGAGTAAAGGCAGACAGGCTGAAGACGACTCAAGAAGCCAAACAGCTGCTTCTAGGTCAAGACCAGAGTCCTAATATTTAAATGATTATGAGCCTGGAAGTATGTGGATTTTGGTCAAAACAAATTCTGAAATGGCCTCATACTGTATCCTTAACCATACTATGTTTGCCATGGAAGGAGCCTAGGAAGCCAGCAGCAGATTTTAAGCAGCAGAAGACTGGCCTTTCTTTGACAACTATTTGAAAATGGATTTAAGAAAGGTGAGAAGAGCCCAGTTACCCAACCTTCCCATTACAGTTTTCACTAGGATCTATTGTATTCTCTAACAATAAACTGTACAAACATTTAGTATTCTGCTATATCAAAGAATAGACCAAGCTGCTCTGCCAAACATCCAGTCTACAGGTAAATGGTCTGGAGAAAGTGGAGGGAGACACGTGGGGCAGTGCCATAGCCCTAAATATGTGGGGAGATGAATGAGAGAAGAGGGAGCCACCTGTAACCCCAGTGACTCCAGAGGCTGAGGCAGGAGAATGGCAAGTTTGAGGTCAGTCTCAGCAACTTAGCAGGGCCCCCAAGCAACCTAGTGAGATCCTGTCTCAAAATAAAATAATAATAATAAAAAGGGCTGGAGATGTAGCTCAGTGGTAAAATGCCCCTGGGTTAGATTTCCAGTACGAAGGAGGAGGAGGAGGAGGAGAAAGAGGAGGAAAAGTAGGAGGGAGAAGGAGGAGGAGAAAATGAAAGGAAGGAAGGAAGGATGGAAGGAAGGAAGGAAGGAAGGAAGGGAGGGAGGGAGGGAGGGAGGGAGGGAGGGAGGGAAGGAAGAAGGGAAAGGAAGAAAGAGGAAAGCTGGAAAAAATATTACATCCACTCACATCTCACTGACCCAAATTCAGGTTTTGGAGCTGGAGACATCGTGCCTAGCTAAAACTCAAATAGCTGTACTACTGAGAGGCAGAAACTAAAAGTGGATATCAGGGGACATTTGAAAATTAACCATAAGTATACTTCACAATGTTTCTTGAGACTGGACGTCAGATTTCCTTAAAATCAGTCAATTCTTTCAAGAGTAAAACAGGACGGAAGACCTGAGAGGTGGCTGTGGGAGACAGTTCTCACTTCATTGCTTCATGACTATGATCACAGATTCCATGACATACAAAGTGAATGAGCCTCTGAATACGAAGTAGGTGTCAAGAGGAGGAAACCAGCCCACTGAAAGGCCAGGCACCTCCAAAATGCTGCAGGAATGTTAGTAGCCAGCATCCGACATTGCCTTCAATCTCTATCCAACCATGGTAACCTAAGAGAGAAGTGCTGAGAAAAGGCATAAACTACCACACAGGAAAACCGAGTTCCTCAAATATAATTGAATTGAAAAATGGGCCTGTGAGTGTGAGCTTGCCTATGGCAGGCACAGCCCTCCACCAGTCATCCTGACACCATCACCCACACCTGCTGGTGTCTCCAGTGAAGGACTCTACCTGTGGCTTGGAAAACACAAAAAGAAGGATAAGAAATTTGAGCAGGAAATCCAGACAGAGCAGCGACAACTTACAAAAGAGCTACTGCTTTGAGTTCTATGCTCCCAGCTGCGAAAAACCACGAACACATCAAGGGAAAACTTGGAAAGAGCTGATAAGACAGCTTGTAATAGCAGAATAATGCCATCCTTCCCGGTACAAATCAGTGGTCCTCCGTGAAGCTACAAGTCTGCTGGTGTCCAAGTATTAAGTAAAGGATCTAATTTTACAGAGGAAGCAATCCTGATGCTATTAAGCCCAATTTAGTATTTACTTATACCCAAGGGAGCAGGGACACTAAGTAGTTTCCTCTTCTCGAGTGGATGTATTTGTAAGAGTGTTTTGTAAATTACAAATCATTGTGCAAATACTGTAGAGATCCAGGCACACATAATACATACATATTAAAATGCATTAATACTCCCTAGGAACACTGAGTACTCTTTTCCACTAGCATTGTCTCTAGGAGATATTATAACAGTGCTTTGTAAATACAAAAGTCCAATGCACATATAACAAGTGGTAGAGTTTTCTTAGTTTTTTTTTTTTTTTTAATTGAGAAAGGCAGCATATCCTACATCAGACCTCAGCAACTAGACCTGCCTGTTCGAAGCTATGTGCAAGAAACCATCAAAAGCACAAACAGAAGCCAGCACCCGCAAAGCAGGGACAAAGCCCCTGACAAAAACCCCAGACTTTTCATCATTTGGATAAATAGGACTCTTGAAAACAGTCCAAGAAGCTATGATTTGTTTCTTTCTGTGCTGTGACAGGCCACAGGAAAGATGGTAAGGTTTTCTTTCTCCCTTTTTAGTGAGTCATTACATATACACTCACTTTTAAATGAACAATTAATAAAATATTTAGCATCTTATAGACTCCTGATTAAAGGCAAATTGGACAATAAAGATAGTTAAGTTGGACAACACATTGACTATTACTGTTTCTTGCCATGTATAACCCAGGGCTCCTCTCCCCCATTGCCAAAACTGCAAAATAAAACAAAGAAGTCTAAAAGACAAGTAATAGAGCATTTAAAGCACACTGGCTGTCTTAAGTGCCAGAGATACTGAGGTTAAAAAAAAAATAAGCATAAGTTCAAAGCATCACTGTAAACAGTCTTTTCTACAAGAGCAATTACAATGTAAATCTCCAAGTAGGAAAAAAAAAAAAACCCTATCCAGCAGTCAATTTATGTCAAGCAACATTAAACACTATCACATTTGGGAGCAACTAAGACCACGCAACACCCCTTGGAGTTTGCCACGACAGCACCTCACCCTGAATTCCCCGATTCTTTGCTGCACACTTATTTCTCAAGGACCCCACAGAGGCAGCTGCCTTGGGAAGCTGACTGAAGCCGGCTCCTCCCTTCCTGTGACCTGAGGACAGGAGGCCTAGTCACCAAATAAAGGAGCTGGCCTTGATGAGACCCAGCAGACTGGCCAGAATCAGGCCTTCAGTGTCCACGTCTGAGTTTCATCCGACCCAAACTCTCTGACGCTATACGGAGACTCTAAGCCCCCTTCTGAAGTCTGAGTTGGCCTTTGAGTTGTACTGGGAGTTCATATCAGAAGTTCCTAGCTTCCACCACTTGATTCATCCAGAAGGCCACCTTGGCCCCTCAGTGATTGTGCCATTATTTGTATGATTTTTGTATTCTGCCTTTATCTTATAAAATAACAACTGGAAAGTAAGAATCCAAGTGTCGTCTTAGTGCCACAGGAACCACTTCCACCAAGGTTGATGTTGGGGGCTGTCTCTTCAGCACCATTGCCTCTCCCACCTGGTCATTGAGGATGCCACCTCTGCTTAGGGATGTTGGCCAAGGTCCCTGGACCATTAGAAAAAGGGATGTCCTCATAGGATCTGTGTAAGGGCAAAAAGATCACAACCACGGTGGAGGCAGCAAACTATGCAAGTCATGGTAGGCTTTATTCAGGAGCAGGAGGCATCTGTGGAGGTGGTGGACCCATATTCCCAGTGGAAAATGAGACCCTGAACAAAAGATGGGACTGGGTTTATATAGGCTCTTAAGTTTTGGCAGGCATTTAGGAATTTGGGGTTGTTTGCCAATTAAAATAATCAATTTATCACTTCAGTTTGGCGCCCTCTTCTTCCTGGATTAGGCTCAGGAAGACATTTGTTGGGGGAGGTGTGAGTAGCATCAAAGAGACAGAGATGGAGAAGGTAAGGGCTGCCAGCATGATTAGCAGTAAAAAGACAGTGTTGGGGAAGGTGGGAGCTGCCAGCATGACCAACATCAGGAAAACATTGTTGGGGGAAATGAAGGTAATGCTTGGCCATTCTTTTCCTCAGACTACATTATTTTTCTAATTCCCATATCTATCAATCTGGATCTCAGTATCAGAGCAAGCATCATGCCTACCTCAAATACTGAAGAGAAGAACCCCTGCAGGCTCCTCCTTCAGCACAGGGGCATGAGGGTGCCCTCCTCATCAGCAGAAGGTCCCCAGGCCTAGCATGGCTCCCCACTAAGCTCCCCAGTGTCCTCAGTGCACCAGGGCTGAGCCATCCCCTGATGTCGTCCCTCCTTCTCTTTCCCTTAAATTACTATTTCAGTCACTAGCAATTTAAATTAAAAAAATCAATTCTCTAGACATATTTGCACATATGAGAAATAATTCATATATTGTTTTGAGTAGCAAAAATCAAGACAGAAAAGAGGAATTGGAGAAACAGAAAAACCTAGTATGTTCTGAGATAGGAAGACTGTTTATCATACACACGTGATCAGGTCTCCCTAAGCTAGTCCATAAATTCAATATGACTCCAGGTAAACACCAGCAGCATTTATTTTTATTTATTTGTTTGGTTGGATTTTATTTGTATATTAGTGGACAAGTTTTCATAGTGAAAAATAACCACAATAGCCAGGAAACTGAAAAAGGAGAAGTGTCCCTCCCTGATATTCAAATATAAAGCTACTTAACGATGTAGCACTTGTGCACGAATAATAAATGGACAGATTAAAAATGCTAAAATAAATCCATATATATATGTTAATAAAGATGGTATTTCAAATCAAGGTAAAAAAGATAATTTTGGATTGAGTTGTCATCTTAAAAAAAAAAAGTTGGAATCACATATCAGACCTTGTGACAAAATAAGCCCCAAGTGGCTCAAATATTTAAATATAAAAACTAAAATGAAACTATAAAGGAAGAAGAAAACACAGGAGGATTCTTTGATAATCCCAGAGCCAGGAAGGCCCAAGTGTGGCACAGAAATGAAAATAAAAATAAATGGAGATAAATTCTATTCTATAAAACTTAAGATTTTAAGTTTTTAAATATAAAAATAATCACAAGCAAAGTCAAATCCAAATGACAAACTTTTTTGAGGGGGGAGGTCACTTGTGATTCATGTCTCAAAGGACTAATATTTTTAATATACAAGAACTCCTACAAGTCAATAACAAAGATCATCAGAGCAAAAGAAAAGCAGACGACACACAGATAAGAAAATGAAATATGAGCATGCCTGATTGCAGATGATATTAATGTTGCTAATGAACTGACCTTAAAGCTGGCATGAACTCAATATAATCAATATAATCTCAAAAGTGGAAGAAGAGAGTCAGAGAAAGAAATGTAACAACAGAAGCAAGGTCAGAGAGATGCATTCATAATGAAAGAACTTCGTGTTAAAATCACATTTAAATACCTTTTTAAAAAGTCTATTACACTGGAAAAGATCAAAAGTTTTAAGACAAACTTTGTAGGTAAGCATGAAAGGAAAGAAACACCATTACCCATTGCAGATGAGAATGTACCAATACAACATCTGTGGATACAATATCTAACAAAAGTCACATGTTCCCTTTATGTATCAATTCCAATTCAAAGAATTTATTCTAGAAGCATGCTTAGACATCTGAGAAATAACGCCTGCATGGAAGCTTTTTTTATACTAAAAAAAAAGTGACAAACGAACCACATGTCCTTAAGAGTTAAATGAATTCTGAAAATGGATGATGGCAGCTGTAAAAAAAAAAATACAGAAGACTTTTACAACAAGGAACAAATTCTGGCATTATTAAATGAGAAGAGTAAGGAATAGAATGATGTCAGTAGTAGGTTTGTGTTTATTATTTTAAAGAGAAAAAAAGATCATAACACACTATTATGGTTTGGATGTGAGGTATCCCCCAAAAGCTCACATGTGAGACAATGCAAGAAGGTTCAGAGGAGAAATGATTGGGTTATAAGAGTCTTAACCCAGTGAATTAATTACCTGAGGGGATTAAGTGAGGGGTAACTGAAGACAGGTGGGGTGTGACTGGAGGAGATGGGGCAAGGGGGCATAGCTTTGGGGTATATATATGTATCTGGCAAGTGGAGATCTCTCTCTGTTTCCTGATTATCATGTGAGCTGCTTCCCTCCACCACACTCTTCCACCATGACGTTCTATTTCACCTTGGGCACCACGGAATGGAGCCAGCTGTCTATGGACTGAGACCTCTGAAACTGAGCCCCCAAATAAACTTTTCCTCTAAAATTGTTCTTGTCAGGTCCGTTAGTCACAGCAGTGAATAAGTTGACTAAAACACACACATCTATAGTAAAAAATGTAAATGAGAATATGAATATAGATATAAATATTCACATGAATAGAACTGGATCACAAAAAAACCAGTACTATTGGTTGCCTTGAGGTCACAGAAAGCTGTGACTTGATGTGACTCAGGGTCATATCAATGTGTGATCTTTTGCACTTTTTGTTTTGTTTTGTTTTGCAACCTTATGAATACAACATCTTTCCTAAAATTAAAGTGTAAATCGAAGATTGTACCTTTAGGAAGAGAATGTATCATTTGAGATTATATTATTTTTGAGCCCCCTAAAATCAGGGTATTTCCTCTGCCCATAGATCTCCTACATCCATGATTTTATTTTCTCACAGTCAACCTTTTAGCAAGTTTTCAGGAACATTTTGTATGAAGAGGGAACTGCCTTTACATCAGTGTCTCAGATTTTTGTCTCACTTCAAAATAAGGATATCTCACCCATGCGCAGAACAATTGCTGAGAAGGGCCCCTTGCTCATGTGGGCTCTTTCCTGGCAACCTATTTATGTGGTCAAATACTTTGGTACATTTAGAAAACTAAGCTATTTTAACCATGAGTTCCTAACAATCCCCTTCATTTGTTTCCCGATTGGAGTGTGAGCAAGGGGCCCTTCTCAGCAATTGTTCTGCGTGTGGGTGAGATGTCCTTATTTTGAAGTGAGACAAAATCTGAGACACTGATGTAAAGGCAGTTCCCTCTTCATACAAAATGTTCCTGAAAACTTGCTAAAAGGTAGAGGGTATCTGGGATCCCACTAAGGAGGAATTAAGCTGGGGAGGTATTAACTTTGGGTCTGAGGGATAGATCTAAACTTCCATGTTCTTTTACAGTCTCCTCTGCATACAAGTTAAGTCATGGCTGGTGTCCCAGCACTGAGGATGGCTTCCAGGAAGGTCCCCATCCATGGTCCCAAAGTATTCAGTTCACAGCGTGAAGACTTGTCGAAGACGCAGGGCTTGGGTCCTACCGGCATCTGAACTTGTTCTTTGGTACCTGCCATTGCAAACGCTTGGGTGGAACAGAAACAAGGTTTGCAGTGTTTCAAGCCAGAAGGTTATCTGGGGAAAATTTTTCCAGTCCCCCACATGTAAAAATGTGAACAGAGATCTCAATTTTGTTAAAGAAAAGTAAAACTGGAGGCCACAATTTAGCTATGCCCAAAGCCAGTGGCTTAAAACTACAAGTCATTCTGATTCCCTTGAGATGCTGTCTCTGATCACAAACAGGAAACATGAGCTTACTTCCCTGTCAGCATAGTTCCTTGAAATTAAACCAGTTCAATGGATACAAATTGGTTTAAACAGCTCTGTTCACCCTAAGAAAATGTTACTGTGTAACAACTGGAAAAGAAGTCAGAATATTTCTCATTCTGTGCTTTACAAACTGTACCATAATTGTTGTAGGTCAAGCTTCTTCCCATCCAGTTTGAAGATCTGTCCTTTTTGTGTAACAATAAAGTTAATTTTTTCCTAACTTATCTGATTTTATTTTTAGTTCTCATAGATGTACAGTCAGAGCAGTTTTCTCTCCACAGAACTCAGTACACACATACACATACACACTCAGTAATAAAATACATGCAATTATAAACATATTTTGCCTCATTCTCTCCCCCCTCATTGGGAATTATATAAAATGAAATTTATGAGGATGCTTGGGTGTAACACGCAAACCTATAGGTTACAATATAGTAATACAAATTGTTTTGTACTTCAGGATGTGACATCATATACTGGATGCATCCTCACTATCAATTTTAACAACAACAACAAAAAATTTAACTATGCTCTCTTTCCAGTCTCTCTACAGAAAATGATATTGCAAAATCATTGTTATAGGAAGAGGTGGCCAGGAACTGAGGACATACGTAGCTCAGTGGTAGAGCATGTGCTTAGCATTTACAAGGCCCTGGATTCAATCCCCAGCACCAATAAATAAATACATAAATAAATAAATAGTAAAGACACAAAACAATTTCTTTGGAAAAAAAAAGTGGTCAAGGGCTGGGACTGGGGCTCAGTGGTAGAGCACTTACTTCGCATGCATGAGGCACTGGGTTCGATCCTCAGCACCACATAAAAATAAATAAATAAAGATATTGTGTACATCTACAACTAAAAAATATTTTTTAAAAAAAGTGGTCAAAAAGTATGCAGCTAAAAAAACAGTAAGAACAAGATATTACAAAGGTGTCTCAGTTCACTAAAATATCATTTCATTTACTGAAATATCAAGTTCATTTTGTGAATTTTTGTACTACTTGTCAGATAGTTCCAATCTGTAATTTGCTGTGTTTCTTTGTTCATTCTAAATATTTATTTTCCTACCTAATTGGTTTTTATATTATTTATCCTTCTTCTAAAAAGGCCTCGCCCTCCCCACAGAAACTATGTAAACAGCAGGTCCCACAAAACTTGGACCACACCACGTTTTCACTATCATTTTAAAATTAGAATTTGTCAGTCTCCCATGTGAAGATTAGAACTAGCAGTGCAGTGTGATTCCCTTTTTTATTCTAAAGACTCAGGCATCCAGATCAGCCCAGTAACTTGAGCCAGTGAAAATGCTCACAAAGCCCAGGTTTCTAAATCCCCCATTAACTCTCCTTTAAACCTTTGTCTCTTTCAGGGCTTGAAAAACAAAAATAGTTTTCTCCTCCAAATCTTCTTAAGCCTCAGTGTGCTAATCCTCAAGTGCTGTCATTCTCCCAGCGTGCTCAAGGCCTCAGCGAACTTCTCATTCCACGTCTCAAAAGCAGAGAATTAATTATCAGACTTAATTCACCCAGCGATGGAACCTTCGGTCGTGTGACACACTTCGCAGTCTCATCTGGAGGCCTTGGGATTAACCCAAGCAGCCCTGAATTTTCAGGCCACACTGCTGTGCTGTTTTGAATTTTATTACGTGGGAGGCTTTTTCCACCTACTGGCTATGTTGCAAAATCCCATCTGTCTTAGCAGGACTTTGTACTCGTTTGTTTTATCCTGGTATTGAAGGTTAAGTTTTTAGCTATAGCCTGAAATCAGTAAGAAAACCTCCACAGTCAATAACAGTAGAGGCTGTTGCTGTTGGTTTTTCTGTGTATTTGGGGAAACACTGCCCCCTCTATCCCTGACAACTGTGCAAAGGCTTGACTCATTTCCGCCTTCCAAAAGGAACCTGCTGCAGGCAATGTACCTGACTGTCAGTGGCTGCCCCCTCTGATGCAAAGCAGCTTGCAAGACCACCTCTCTCTGCGGGCTGCTCCCAGAGGATGACTGGACACAGTGGAATTTTAGAACCAGGCCATTCTTGCCCAGGGCAGTATCCTCTAATAGGCAGTCTTTGCTCTGGGGCTCCACACTGCCTGGCCAAGACTTCCACACAGCTGCATCAAACTCTTAAATTCTTCCTACCCATCCTGCCCTCTTTCCCTCTCTCCTCTCCCAGGTGTCAGACCAGCATCACAGCCTCTCTGCCTCCTCCTGTTCTTCCTTACTCCTCACAGGCACCACCCCCAATACATCCCCTGCATATCTAACTGCATCTTAGTATGTGCTGCTCAGAAGACCCAAACTGACAAGACTACCCTTCAACATTTGAATTGTGTAAGCAAAAGGAAGCGGGGGAAATCAATGCTATTGTTTTTGCAATGAAAGAAGGAAAAGGAGATTTAAGGGGCATCTACTAAATGTCAGGTATTGCTAGCATTTTTAAATACATTCTCATTTAATTTGTAAAGGTAAACATTCTTTTCCCCAGATTAAAACTAAGTGAAATTCTGCTTGACTGGATGTATAGAACTGCCAGCTCAGCTTAAGTTTCTAAAGAAATTCTAGATTTGGAGTCAGGAAGCAGTTAGAGTTTTCATGAGTTCAGGGGAAGCTAAAATAAATGCATTATGTTGGCAGTTGAATGAAAGAAAAACTACCTTTAGTGATCACATACCTATCTTTCCTTCACTCCAGCTACTCTCAAAGAGGAAATCTGCCAGGGGGCCTTTGCAACATGGATATGCCACTACTCTAGTTCTGAGAATTCTCTGCCACAATCCAAACTGAGCCTGAATCAACCTGGGAGAGTCTGTCTTTTCACTGTAGCTTCAAATTGACAACGAAAATATCAAATGATGGTTACAGAAATCACTGGTAAAGACAATGTTTATGTTAGAACTCCCTAGACTTTTTATCATAATAAGAATGAACCAGGGGCTGGGATTGTAGCTCAGTGGTAGAGCACTTGCCTCGCATGCGTGAGGCCCTGGGTTCGATCCTCAGCACCATATACAAAACAATAAAATAAAGACATTGTGTCCATCTACAACTAAAAAAATATTTAAAAAAAAAAAAAAGAATGAACCAGCCGGACGTATTGGCACATACATGCCTATCATTCAACAGACTCAGAAGGCTGAGGCTGGAGGATCCCAAATTTGAGGCTAGTCTTAGCAAATTAGCAAAACCCTTAGCAACTTAGTGAGACTTTGTCTCAAAATTAAAAAATTAAAAGAATTGGGGATGTACTTCAGTGGTAAAATGCCACTGGGTTCAATCCCCAGTAAAGGAAAGAAAGAAAGAGAGAGAGAGAGAGAGAAAGGAAGGAAGGAAGGAAGGAAGGAAGGAAGGAAGGAAGGAAGGAAGGAAGGAAGGGAGGGAGGGAGGGAGGGAGGGAGGGAGGGAGGGAGGGAGGGAAAGAAAAGAAAGAAAGAAAGGGAAACAAAGAGAGAGAGAAAGAAAGAAAGAGAGAGAGAGAGAAAGAAAGAAAAAGAAAGAAAGGAAGTAAGAAAGGAAGGAAGGAAGGAAGGAAGGAAGAAAGAAAGAAAAGAAAGAATATACCATCAAAACAGTATAGATATGTTGATTATAATGACACCAAGTCCTGGAACAGACAGACCTTGACATGTATTTGGCTATGAGATAAAGCTCATGGTGATACAATGCAGGAATAGTCAGAGGTAAAATGATTAAATCAGGAAAGCTGTACCCCAACCACTGGATTCATCCATTTGAATGGGTTGATAGGTGGTAACTATAGGGCATGGCTAGAGGAAGGAGGTCACTAGGGGTCTGCTCTTGGGGATCACATTGTCCCTGGCTCCTTACACTCAAGCTCTCTGCTTCCTGGCTGTCATGAACTGAGCCTCTTTCCTCTGTGGGTCTTTCCACCATGATGTTATGCCTCACTTCACACTCAGAGCTGTGGAGCCAGTCAACCACAGACTTAACCTCTGAAGTAAACTTTTCCTCGTCTAAATTGTTCTGGCCAGGTCTTTTGGTCAAAGCAACCTGACTAACACATCTCATTGGTTTAACCCAATAGAAGCTTGTTTCTTGCTTGTGTGAAGCCCCTCAGTAGTGGTAACAGGGTGGATGGTGGCCACATGCAGTCATTCACGAACCCAGCTCACCAGAATTCCTGCCATCTTCAATACCTGGCATTCCCAAGAAAGCCTTGGGTGTTGACATCCAGGTCATACAGGAGGTAGAGAAGGCACATTTGCTTCTGCACTTCTCACATTCTACCAATCGATGAGAACCATCACATGGCCACATTTAGATGCAAGGGAGGCTGGGAAATGTGCTCCTGGCTGGGCAAGACTACAAAACAATGTTGGGGAGGTGCACAAGCCATCTCTGCCGCATCAAGCATTGCCACCTGGGGTGGCTACCATCCCTGCCCATGGCCCTCCAGTTTGGGCACTGAAAGTTCCATGTCCCAGAAAACCCCCTCGTTCCAGGCAAACTGTCAGTTGTTTTCCTATCAACTAAAACTGAATTAACAATTTAAAATAATAGCAACTTGGGGCTGGGGCTTGTGGCTTAGTGACATGTGAGGCACTGAGTTCAATCCTTAGCACTGCATGAAAATAAATAAAATAAAGGCATGTTGTTCATCTATAACTACAAGAAGAAATTTTTTAAAAAATAATAACAGCTTAAAAAGTGAACAAAACTGCTGAGTGTGGTGGGGCATGCCTGTAATCCTAGCAGCTTAGGAGACTGAGGCAGGAGGATAGTGAGTTCAAAGCCAGCCTCAGCAACATTGAGGCACCAAGCAACTCAGTGAGACCCTGTCTCTAAATAAAACACAAAATAGGGATGGGGGTGTGCCTCAGTGGTCAAATGCCTGGTACAAAAAAATCCCTGAGTTCAATCCCTGGTACAAAAACAAAGTGGACAAAACTGCTTTTACAGGCAATCAAAGAGTTTTACAGATGGAACAAAAACCTGAGCAGGTGATTAGAAACCATTTGTTTTTGGCCAATTTTCTTTTAAGACAGAAAATTCACTAACCACTAAATGCAAAATTTAAAGAATTGATGAAAACTTTTTTTTAATTTAAAAAAAATTTTTTTAGTTGTGGATGGACACAATATCTTTATTTTTATTTATTTTTATGTGGTGCTGAGGATCGAACCCTCACGCATGCGAGGCAAGCGCTCTACCAATGAGCCACAATCCCAGCCCCATGAAAACTTTGACCAGTTAGTTAGAGTCACAATCAGTTGAAAACGAAATAAAACAAAAACAAGAATCTAAAACTGTTAAAAATCTTTCATAGTCCAGAAAATAAGAAAAATGTTTAAGAGCACACACACAAAAATTGCTAAATGCCCATCTGGAAAAATAAAATTCTCAATATCTGAAAAAGAGTTGTATTCATTTTCATCAATTTACCGTTTTGGCCAGTGCATTATTTTTACCACTGTGTCCCAGACAGTATTTCTGCCTTTTTGTTTTATGCCACTTCAGATGGCTTCTGTTCTGTGTTAATTGGAGGGTGGGTCCTGATTCTCTGAGAAGCCCTCCAGAAGCCATCCACCCCATGGTATCCCTGCCTTACCTCCTCACCAGCTCCTTCCCTAGTTCAACATCTGCAAGCAGCTTTGTCTTACAAGGTCTCTTTCTCCTCATCGGAATTACCATTGCTGTCAAGTACAAAGCCAAAGTGTTTCCTTTCCGTGTATTCCCTTCCCCCAGCCCCACAGACTTTCTTTCCAAAATGCACAGGAAGAAATAAAGCCTATAGGGGCTGAGATTGTGGCGCAGTGGTAGCGTGCTCACCTAGCACGCGTGAGGCACTGGGTTCGATCCTCAGCACCACATAAAAATAAAATAAAGATATTCTGTCCACCTACAACTAAAAAAATAAATATTAAAAAAAAGAAAAGAAATAAAGCCTATAACCCAGTTTCCATATTCTCTCCAGAAGGAAATAATGCTTCATTGATTACTCCTCAATGCACATATCAGAATTAATTTCTCCCTTCAGCATACATCATATGCTGAAGCTTCTGGTTTCCTCTGAGTGCTATCATGGGCTGCTGGGAACTTCTTCATTGCTACTCTAAATTCCTTAGGGAATTCCTTAGGAATTCCATGTTGCACCATACTCCTCTTAGGAGATCCCAAAATGCATCACATTGAATTGATGTTTGTCTTGAAAATGTTAGATAAGGAATGGATCTACAAACTTAAGTCTCATGATAAAGTTAAACTCTCTAGGGAGCCTGGAATAGCTATAGCTTCGGCATTTGCATTTAAACAATTTGGCAATTTTTGTGAGAAATCTGCACTCTAGAAGGCTACATGGACAAATCAATAAATTTTGGCTTTGCAGCTTCAACTGTTGGGAACCATAAAATTTTCATTCTGTCTTGTGCCTTTCAGTTTTCAGAGCACTGACTCCAGCTAAATTTTCTGGGCATCCGGGTTTGTTGTTGAGGTCATTGCTGATTTAAAGAAAGTGAGTGGGGCTGAACCAGCTTTTCACAGCTGTGAATCACAGCTGTGAATCCCTAGGGTGCTGAAATAACAGTGCCGTGTGCTAATCCAATCTGTGCTTTTCCTGGGAGCTGTCATTACTGCAAAATGAGGTGAACTTGGTGGATGAAACCTCTGAGGAGACTGCAATGCTGTGAATTAAAAGTGATGCAAAATCATGTCTGGGTCATAATAAGGGGTTATGATCAGAAAAGATGGTAGCCCCAGAGATCTAGGGGCTATACTACTATAGACACCATATGTACTACTACATATATATGCGTCTTATATACTGTATATATATGTATACACACACACACACATATGTATACATACACACACAAGTTATAAAGTATGTGTACTGAGGTTAAAAATAATTACTGCAGCCAGGCACAATGGTGCACGCCTATAATCCTGGCTCAGGGGTACTAAGGCAGGAGGATCTCAAGTTCAAAGCCAGCCTCAGCCACTTAGTGAGGCCCTAAGCAATTCAGTGAGACCCTGACTCTAGAGAAAATATTTTAAAAGAGCTGGGGATGTGCTCAGTGGTTAAGCATTCTTGAGTTCAATCGCTGGTACAAAAGAAAAGAAGAGAAAAAAAATTCTCTACTATCTATTAATCCATCCAGTGTTTAGCTCCCCTGCTCCCATCAAACTGGTCTCTTTCAGAACCTTAAGTGTGTCCTGCTGGCCCCCAAGCCCAACTTTATAGATAGGTCCCTTCCTTACAGTCCACCCAGCCATGACCAGAGACAAGCTCCTTTGACAATACCAAACATCACAGTGACTGCTGGTATGTCTGTGATGAGCCTTCTTTGCTATATCAGTGAATCTCAGTGTGATGGGCTGGATTGTGGCCCCCTCCCAAATTCATTTGCTGAAGCCCTAACTCCAGTACCTCAGACTATAACTGTCTTTGGAGATAGAGCCTTTGAAGAAGTAGTGGAGTTAAAATGAGGCCATCAGAGTAGGCCCAAATTCAATATGACTGGTTTCCTTGTAAGAAGAGGATATTAGGACACAGACACACCTAAAGTAATGACCATGTGAAGGCACAGGGAGAAGGTGGCCATCTGCAAGCTGAGAAGAGAGTCCTGAGAAGGTACCAATCCTGCCAACCCCTTGATCTTGGACTTTGGCTTCCAGAAATATGTGACAATACATTCCTGTTTAAGCCCCCAGGCCATAATACTTGGTTATGGCAAGGCACACACACAGTTCTACAGAGAACACAACTCTCTCAAGATCCTCACCTTGCACGGAACTTTCCACTGCCTGAAGGACACTCAGCTGCTCCATCCTGGGCTAGCTAATCTGCCCAGGCAGATAATCCAGACCCATTAATCTTCTGTACCTGGCAGCCCACTTCTGTGCAGAGACCAAATATTAAGAGGAAGGGGTTGACTGGGGCTCCCGTAATCCATGCTGACTGCCTGTCTCTGTATCCAGGGCATGGAAAGTTAAAAAGTATTAAGAACCTTACCTATGAACTTGACTCAAGCTCACTTTACTGGCAAAGCAGTTTTCCAGGGTTACAGACTTGATGCCCAATCCTATCCTCAAAACATAATACTTTCTTTCGTCCCTGTGTCCTGGAGCCAGCTTGTGGATCTGAAGTTTCTCAAAGAGAAAAGCTTGTTGTAAGACAGGTCAGCTGGCTGATATGAAAGCCTTTTATGGGGATCAATCAATAATTATTTATCAGTTATTCCTGGCACTATTGGAAGTTAAGGAAATAGTATATATCGGTTTTGCCCTCAAAATAGTGACTGTTTAATCAAGATTGATGTGGCTTAAGATCTTCAAAAGTTAAATAAAAATAAAAGGGCTGAATAACTAAGCAAGTATCAAAACTGATTCCTGATCCTGTCCCTCATCAGCTGTGTGATCTCAGCAACTGCTTCAACCTCTGAGTCCCAAGGCCCTCCTTTGCCAAATGGGGGTGAGAGAACTTTCCTCAATGAAAATGAAAATTACAGTGAGATTTCATTTCAACAGTCAGAATGATAGTCATCGAGAATTCAAATAATAATAAATGCTGGAAAGGATGTGGAAAAGAGGAACATTTTTACACTGTTGGTGGAACTGTAAATCAGTACAACCACTATGCAAATCAGAATGGGGTCTCCTCAAAGGACTAAGCATGGAACCACCATATAACCAGCTACACCACTGTTCAGTATTTATCCTAAAGAAATAAAATCATCTTACTACAGTGATACATGGATACTCATGTTTATAGCAGCATAATTTACAATAGCCAAACTATGGAACCAGCCTAGGTGTCCATCAATTGATGAGTGAATAAAGAAAATGTGCTATATATAAACACAATGGAATTTAACTTAACCACAAACAAAATTAAATTACGGCACTGGCAGGAAAATGGATTGAACTAGAGACCATCGTGTTAAATGAAATAAGTCAAACTCAGAAGGTTAAGGGTCATATGTTTTCTCTCATATGAAAAAGCTAAAAAAGAAAAAGAAAAACAAAGGTCAAGGTGGATCACCTAAAAATCAAAGGGAGATCATAAAGGAAAAGGACCAGGGGGTAGAAAGTAAGAGGGAGGGGGGAAAAGCAGGGGAGTGATATTGGCCAAATTATGTTGTTACATTGTGTGCATGTATGACTAGGTAACAACAAATCTCATCAATATGTACAACTATAATGCACCAATAAAAAATGTGGGGGAAAAGAAAAAGAAAGAACCTTCCTCACAGGGATACTGCAAGAATGAAACCAACCAGTATATGTAAGAAGTGTCCGACTAAGTATCCAGCACCAGGAATACCAGCAGGTACTTCTTTTTTAAAGCAAAAGGAATCAACATATTAGTCCATGCCAGCAAAGAAAACCCTAGGAAAAGGGAACATATAACATGAGGACAGAAAGTATGTTAGTCAGCTTTCCATCACTATCACAAAATGTCTGAAGTAAGCAACTTAAAAAGCAAAAAGGTTTATTTTGGTTCGTAGTTTTAGGGGTTCCAGTCCATGACTGGGTAGGCCCATTGCTTTTAGGCCTCTGGTGGGGGTGCCATCTGGCAATTGCAGGGAGCACCTGGTGAAGAAACCTGCTCACCTTTTGGCCAAGAAGCAAAAGAGGAAGAGAAAGTGGCAAGGTCCCAGAATCCCTTTTGAGGACACAACCCTAATGACCTAAGGACCTCCCACTAGACCCCCATCTCCTAAAGGTTTCACAACCTCCCAATAGCACCACCCTGGAGACAAAGACTTTGATACATGGATCTGTGGCAGCCACTCAATATACAAACTGTAGCAATAAGTATTAAAATAACAGTAGTTACTATTAGTGGAGGTCTTATTCTATGCCAAGTGCTTTCTATGCGTCCTCTTATGCAAACTTAAGAAGCAGATCATTATTACCCTCACCCTTGCAAGTGAGGAATTGGACTCTTAAGTGGGGTTAAGAAGCAGCCCAAGATCTCAGAACCAGTAGGAGAGATCAGCAACCCAGTGAGAATCTGACTCTAAAGTTCATGTCTTTGACCTCTACACCTCTATGGTATATCAGCAAACAAGGGCTTGTGCCAACAAACCTGCAGGTGAGAACACTGTGTCCACTTTTGTCATGCTGGGGAAGAGCTAATAAGCCAAAAGACAGCACTTGGACTGAAGGCTTCAGCTCTTTGGAGCAGTATTAAGTTATGACCCCCCCCAATGTCTCAGGATGAGGGGCTCTGGGGTGTTCTGCTTTTCAACACCAATAAAAAAAGCACAACAAATTTTCTCCCATGAGCACACATTTGCTGAGACCAACCCTGAGCACATGCCAGCTGCATTTTAGAGCTTAACAGGCCACAAAAACAAAGGCTTTAAGCAAAAATGAACATTATAGAGAAGATTAAGGCTGACTCAACTTGCTACAAGACAAAACAAGAGATCACAGCCGCATCTCATCGAAGGCAAGAGAAAGCAATGGAAATCTAGACTGCTGTGACAAACTCCTTAAACATTTAGAGGCCTGATTGTGTGCAAGTCAAAATAATCTTGCTCTATTTTTAAACACTGTTGAGATGAAAACTAAATTAATATGGACTTGAATTTGAATGGGAAAAAAAGGTACCAAAATCCATAATAAACTGACAGGCTGATTAATGCATCTGAACAGAGGAAGGAAACCATAGAAACAGACTGGAAATCATGTGGATTTCATTCATATGAGGGAGAAAGCAATTTAAATATTCTTGCACAAATTAATTAAATTTATAATGCACCCAGAGCGTGTGTTGTTCCAGCTTCCTGCTAAGTCCCGTGGGAAAGCCTAACATTGCCTCCTGACCAATAAGAGTTTCTAAAATGTGTTCTGAAGATGTAAGGAAAAGATGACGAACATGCAACAGGATCATTGTCACTGGGCCTCCTTGGGCCTGACTTGACAGGACACTCAAATTTAGGACTCTGGAGAGTCTGAAGTGTGGGCACTGTGGTGAGGTCAGGTCTCAAAGCCACCCTGTTTCCTGTGACTTAACTCACGTACACTCTGAAAAGGCCTGTTTCAGACACTTCTGGGATGGGATGCTCTTCCCCTGTTAAAAAAAAAACAGACCCCTCACTAAACAACCCACTCCCTTATCTAAAGTGCCTCTCCTCCAGGTAATCTTTTCTGCCTGATGCTGCCCTACTGACATTAGGTGCCCATGTTCTTGGCTCCTGAAGATCCCCAGGCATGACTCCCACAGTGCACTTGACACATGTTAGAAATGCCACATGTATGCTGTCTTCCCACCCTCAGACTCAAAGGGGCACACAATACCTTGATTTTCTTTTCTTCAGTTTCTGAAACCTACCCTAGTGCCTTAGCCCAAACTCCATGTTCAAAAGACAGTTATCTTTTGGGATGAATGAATGAATGAATGAAGCACATATGGATAAGTAAATGATTTTTTTGGTGGTGGTGTTAACTAATGTCAGGTCTATCTTCTCCATAAGAATTCTAAGCCAGGCGCGGTGGCACAAGCCTGTAATCCCTGCACTTTGAGAGGCTGAGACAGGAGAATCACGAGTTCAAAGCAACTCAGTGAGACTCTGTCTCTACATAAAAAAAAAAAAATAGGGCTGGGGATGTGGCTCAGTGGTAGAGTGCCCCTGAGTTCATTCTCCAGTACCAAAAAAAAAAAGAATTCTAAGTTTTTAAAATCAGAGATGGTGTCCTGGTCAAGTTCATTTTCAGCTTACATGTACTGAGGGAGTACAGCACGTCTGTCCCTGCCCCATTTCCACACAATTCCCTTTGTCCTGCCCTGCAGCCCTGGAGCACTTTATAAATATTAGATGAAAGGACACACTCTCCTGAGATTCTGTAATTGGTGCAGATGTGGCTCCTGTCCTTGAGGACTGAGTCCCTGCAGGAAGCTTCTTGGCTAATGCCAGTTAGAGATGCCCTAAGCTGGAGTGTTCAAACTTCGAGGCTGTTCAGCTGGGGATTTTCCTAAAGTCGACAGTCATGGGTCCAGGAAATTGTTGTCTCTTCAAGTGCCTGACCCCAACTCACCCAGCAGGTGTCCACACCCCCACTTCCTCACCACACAGCAAGCAAGAGGAAGGCTCACCGGAGAGGTAATAGGGGCTTGATTCCCGCCAGCTGAGTGAGCTTAGCTGACACCTGCAGACTAGGGTAGAGCCCCAGTTAATGTTCTCATTTTCCTACCATCATACTAGTATTTCACTGCATAATTGTCGCCGTCCCATAATTGGTGGACCTTGTCTTTCTGTTTTTCAGTCCAAAAATCGGCTTGTAGCCTTTCATCGCATAATTGTCGCATGATATAATTCTCTTTGCTACACTGCTTAAAAGGTAAACAGCGCAGAGACATGCGCATTGTTGGTATATTGCCAAAGGCCCGCCAGCGTGGCTCTTTAGCCCTGCATGCTAACCAGTAAGTCCATCTTATATGAGTGGTCCAGAGGACCTCAATTCAGACCACAAAACCAAGGATAGAAGTGCAGAACCTTCAAATACAGAAGATTAAGATTTCATTAAATCCATACTTGGCAATACTATAGTAAATTCTCTCAAGCGCACTGTTTCAACTATAATGCACAAATCAATAACAACTAATGTGTTAATTTTATTCTTCAGACTAGAAAAAAAAATGTCCCCTACACTGTCACAAATAAATGATGTGCATGAATTTTGAACTATTAGATTTGACATATGTTCACAGAATTCTGTGCATCCTAATCTTGCATCAAAGACAGTTTAGTAATAAATGACTTTTAATAAAATAGGCACAATTTTTTTAAAAAGTTCACATAATGGTTGCAGCTCACTTTTTTTTTTTTTGCAAAAAAAAAATGGCACAAAACCTACAATTATGTGGCGAAATATGGTAGTTGTCACACTTTTATACTGTCATTTGTATTGGACTATAATTCCACTGGACTGTATATGCCTCAGAAGACAAACTATGTGGATCTTTTTCCCCTGCTAATTCCCTGCACCTAACATAGGATGGCACTATAGGGTGTGAGAGTTGCTCTGTAAATACTTGTTGAATGAAAGAAAGAAAAAGGAAGAAAAGAAAGGAAGGTGCTGTGTTGGAGTGGAAGGACAGGCAGAGATAGAAAAAGGAAAGGGAGAGATAGAGACAGAAGGTGGGCAAGAAGGAAGTTTCTCTTACCTGTTCCCATGCCTGTAAAAATGGGCAATCATGCTAGGTTGGCGGCGCAGGCCTGTGATCCTAGCAACTCAGGAGGCTGAGGCAGGAGGATGGTGGGTTTGAGGCTAGCCTCAGCAACTTGGCAAGGCTCTATGCAAATTAGCAAGACCTTATCTCAAAATTAAAAAATAAAAAAAGAGCCAGGGATGTAGCTCAATTGTAAACACCTCTAGATTCAATGCCCCGTACCAAAAAACAAAAAACAAAGCAATCATTCTTACCCCCCAGGTTATTATAATGATTACGTATATTAACTATAAGTACCTTCATCTGTCTTCCCATAGAGAGGCATTTCTTTTTTCCCTGTACCTGTGCAGGCATCTGGCACATGGTAAGCTGTTTAACACCACCCCTGTAGGAGTGCTGAGGCCTGTCACACACTTGCCCCAAGGACACTTTGATAGAAGCAGGCCCCTCTCCCAGACCTACACTCTAGTATCTCCCAGTTCTCCAGCCCAGTTCTGCCTAGACCCAGCTGCCTCCTGCCCAGTAAACACTCTGCCCAGGCATACAGAGGGGAGCACACTGAAAGAAACAAAATGTAAGAGACTAGAGGGGTTCAGAACAACATTACTTTTGTGGTGGGAACAAAACACCCAGACTCATGAGTCCACCTGCTACTTTGCATAAATTTGCATCCAGACTTAGATATCTTCCTTCTCAAGTACATCATGTGGTCAAAGCTCCCCTAATTGGAGGACTTGGTCAGCCCGAACTTGGCCAGGACTTGGCATTTGGAACCAGAGGGTCCTGCTGTTACCTCCAGAGCTCAGCTCACTCAGCCCAGATCCCCAGTGCTGTGGCCACAGCTGTCCCTCGTAGGTAAAGGACTCTCTAGTCTGCACTGGATTATTTTCCTTCAGTGCACTTACTTTCCTATTGGTGGCAGGTTTCACCTTCGTCCAAGCCAGTTTGCATTCCCAGCTTTTACAATGATTACCAGAAGGGTCAAATGGCCCCCCAGGCCTCACAGCACGGAAAAAGATACAGAAGCTTTAGAAATCAAGACTTACCATCTTACCATAACTTGTTGTGATGCTTAATTTCATAAACTTGATTTGACCACAGGATGCCCAGACATTTGGGCAAGCATTACTCTGGTTGTGCCTGTGAGGATGATTCTGGGTGAGGTGCACATTTGAATTGGTAGTCTGGTAAAGTACCTGGCCCTCCCTAATACAGGTAGGGTTCATCTAATCAAAGACCTGAATAGAATAAAAGACAGGAAGAGGGGACTTCTGCTTAACTTCCATGAGTGGGACATTGATATTTTTCTACCTTTGGATTTGATCTGAAACTTGGGCTATTCACTATTCTTGGGTTCCTCTGGACTAGAATTTATACCAGTGACTCTCCTGGGGTTTCTAGTGCTTGTACATGCTTCTCTCTCTCTCTTTCTCTTTCCCTCCCCACCCCTTCTCTCTCCAGAGCCCTCACTAATGCACTAGGCAGGGAGAACATGCTATGGACTTCAGACAACAAAGAGATTCAGTCTCAAGCTCTTCACTTGTCTCTCTGTACCCTCCTGAGGGTGACGCCTCCACTCACACTAGAGTCAGAGGTGTGCACTGCCTTGTACTCACATACCTGTCCCTGGTCCTTCCCCCTCAGCTCACCCAGCATCAACATCCTTTCCACAGGAAGAAGAACACTTGAAAGAACCAATGATTTCCAGTGAATTAGGGGAATCATGGCTACTTTTGGCTTTTTTCCTCATAATTTTCGTTTTCTTTTCTTCTCTCTTTTTTTTTTTTTTTTTGTACCGGGATTGAACTCAGGGGCACTCGACCACTGAGCCACATCCCCAGCCCTATTTTGTGTTTTATTTAGAGACAGGGTCTCACTTAGCATCTTGCTTTTGCTGAGGCTGGCTTTGAACTCACAATCTCCCTGCCTTGGCCTCGCAAGCTGCTGGAATTACAGGCACGCACAACTGCACAGCAATTTGTGTTTTAAATGAAGATTTTTTTTTTGGTACCGGGGTTGAACTCGGGGGTACTCAACCACTGAGCCACATCCCCAGCCCTATTTTGTGTTTTATGTAGAGACAGGGTCTCACTGAGTTGCTTAGCGCCTCGCTGTTGCTGAGGCTGGCTTTGAACTCACGATTCTCCTGTCTCAGCCTCCCAAAGTGCAGGGATATAGGCGTGTGCCACCACATCCAGCTTTTCCTCATATTTTTCTATTTTATCAAAATACTTGTGCAATGACTATGAGGAGCATTTACCTCATAAGGCTGTGACCATTAGATGAGATAATGCTTGTGAAGGGCTTCTCATAACACTTCTCACTAAAAGCTGGCTCTTGTTTTAAAAATCTAAGAATAGTATGTTTATAGAACTTCACAGTTTACCAAGTACTTTCATATACTTTGATTCATTTGGATACTGACAACTTGAGATGGCTGTATTATTCCTCTTTTACAGAAACTGAGGCTCAAAGACATTATAAAAATGGGCTCAGACAATTCAGTAAGTAACAACACGGCAGAAGCAGGACAAAGCTGTGGGGCCATGATGGTGACCCTGTTCACTGATTGACTTGCCTGGCTACAATGCAAAATATGTCTTGGTTCCTGCCCCTTGAGTGGCACTGCAGCTCACACGTGGGCATCTCCAGGAAAGAAAGCCAGCATTGCCTGGCACTGATCCCTGACTCAGGGCTCCCTATTAACTTTTTAGTTTAGAAACCAAGTATTAGTTACAAACCCCCTCCCCTACAAGCTATGGAATCTGGATGAACCCAGGCCTGCGAGATACAGGAATGAGGCCAGTTTCCTGAGTGTGATTGGCAGGACCCCAGGGCTGTCCTGGAATTAGAGTTGCCTGAGACAAGGAGCTAAGAGACCCCACTTTACTAGGACTCTACCTGGGTAAGAGGGCAGAGTTTCTACAGGATTCGTTTATTCTTATTTATATAATGTCTCAAATACTTTCTTTTTTCTTCTCTCAAAGGGAAGAAGTTGTTGAATAAAAATTAAAACCAATATAGTACTTTAAACTCCTTGGCATGGAGGGTGGGATGACAAAGTGTCTGTTTAAAAGTCCATCTCCCAGCTGGGATGGTGGTACACGCCTGTAATCCCAGCAGCTAGGGAGGCTGAGTCAGGAGGATCACAGGTTCAAAGTCAGCCTCAGCAAAAGCGAGGTACTACGCAACTCGGTAAGACCCTGTCTCTAAATAAAATACAAAATAGGGCTGAGGATGTGACTCCATGGTTGAATGCCCGAGTTCAATCCCCAGTATCCAATAATAAAAAAAAAAAGTCACTTTCCCATTCATTCATCCATTCATCCATATGTATTGAGGGCTTTCCATATGCCAAACTCTGTTCTCAGAAATGGAAATATAGCTTCAATAAGAAGAAGGAGAAAAAAAAAACTTCTCTATCCTCATGGAATATATTGTCCAGAAAATCCATACCCAAACCACTCATAGCCAATATAGTCAGATGTCCATTATTTTTCTGAGCATTTTTGCTGCTTTTTAAAAATGAAATACTCCTAAAGGCAAGAAGCACTACCCTACTTCTAGAATGGCAAGGCCAGTATATTGGAAAATACAAACTACGCTGAATATACATTAAAGCAAACAATAGGAGCCAAAGGTGATCCATTGTCTAGTCTGCAATGTGCAAAATGAACTTCTGTAAAGCCTGCCTCACCCTGCATTTTAACAGGCATGAATGAGGGCCAGGTGGCTGTGCTCAGAACTGGTAAACCACTTTTCCATCAAAACTGTGCCTTTGCTTATAAGCATGTTTTTCTCAAAAGTAGTTAAAGGTGTAAACATGTTTATCCCTTTACTGATAAAGCGTATGGCTCCAACCTTCAAATGAAGGTCTTCAAATGTTGTACCCCTAAGTCATAAGCATGTGTTGGATTGTATAGAAAAATTATGGAATATATTGGTAAGTTGTGATATCACTTGGAAACAACTTATACAGCCAATAATGCAATGGCTTAGGTATTTCAGGTAAATGCAACTGCAAACCAACAGACTGTGAGGAGAGCCCAGGTCACTCAGGCGCCCAGTGGCATAGAGTCCTGGCTGCAGGACCATGTGAGGGTTGACTCCCTGCTTCTCCCATGAGTGTCGTGAGCTGGTTGCTGTCCACCAGGTGCTGATCATAAGTGACATCTGCTCCTGGGGAAGATGGAGGTGGAGATCTCTGCCAGCCTAGAGCACTGATGTGCTGACTAATGTGAGGCAGAGTGGCAGATGAAGCTGTGAGGAAGACTAGCCAGTTCCCAGAAGGTGGCAGTGACTCCCCACCACCACTCTCTCTAAAGGAATGACTTTCCATGTGTGAAGTTTCTGCTTCCTAACACCCTGAACCTAGCTTATTGCTTGGGCTTGAGGAGCTCCTTGGAATTAAAAAAAGCAGTCGCACCATGATGTACCTACCAAGCCCAACAAAGAGATTCTGGGAAACCGACTGTGCTTGAAATTTCCCATATTTTCATGCACATTCAGGCTTAGGCTTCGTTGGAGTGGGAATGTGCCAAGGGTTAATGCACTGGGCCTCAATGAAAGGCATTTTCCCCAAAATGATAGCCTGTGATAACCTCTGCCTTGTCCACCAAGACCTCTACCCTGAACACCCTCCGCTAAGATGCCAGCAGGACCCACAGGCCCCTAGGGCCAGCTCCACTGGCCTCTTGGGAGGCTTTATGTCTGTGGCCCAGCTCCAACACTCTGCTTTTCCCAATTGGCTTGTTGGATTCATAGCACTGGGGCAGGGGGCGAGGGCTGATTCTTTGCTTTTTGTCCTTGCTGTTCATACAGACATTGTGTCTTGGGTTTATGCATCCAGAACATTCCAGAACAGTGCCAGCCTTTGTAGTTTCTTCATAGGGCTCCCACTCCCAGGCTCACACATTTCCCTCTACCACTCTGCTACCAACTGAACCGCATCACTGTCACTACCAATAGTACTCACATGTTGGAAACAGAAACAAAGTTTTTAAATCTCAGTCCCACAGGCATCTCCAGCTCCTCTCTCTCCTGATCTCCTGCTTGGGGGGGGGGGGTGTAACTTGTGAGCAGAACTCTGCCTCTGTTTTTAAAACACCCTCCTTACCCTTTAGGGCCTGCCGGACACAGCAGCAACAACTGGGGAGTAGAGGTGTGGCCTTCCTGTACCCCAAGGGCAGAATACTCACCCCACATCACAGCACCAAGGACCTGCTTGCAAAGCACTTTCACAATGTTTTAAATCTATTTTGGCGGCTGTTCTCCTCAACGCCCCCTTACCTTATTTCCTTCCTTTCTCTCCTCAACAACAAGAAAAGCGAAGTAGTTATTTTGCTTACATGTACAATGTAAACATAGAATGGATTCTGTTGTATCCACATGACATTTGCACCTACATTTTCCTCTGAAGTTCTTGCAAATGTTACCATTTTACATTCTAATAGTTTTTGAACAGAAAAAAAAAGAATTAAGTGTGGAAAAGATAAGCTACAAACTAGAAAAAAGGACTTATGCCCAAATTATACAAGGAGTGATTAAAATCCAACAGTAAGAATACAAATAATACAATTAAAAAATAGACAAAAGATCTTAACAGACACCTCACTAAGAAGACATAGAGACGAGAGATACACAGGAGAGGATGCTCAGCATCATATTTCATTATGAAATTATAATTTAACACAACAATGAGATGCCACTACTTACCTATTAGAATGGCTAAAATCCAAAACACTAATGACATCAGAAGTTGACAGGGAACTGGGTGCTCTCAGTGGCAGAGCCCTTTGCCTAGTATGTGTGAGGCACTGGGTTCAATCCTTAGCACCACATAAAAATAAACAAATAAAATAAAGGCATTCTGTCCATCTACAACTACCAAAAAAAAAAAAAAGTTGACAGGGACCAAGAGGAACTCTCATTCATTGCTGGTGCCAATGCAAAATGGCACAACCACGTTAGAAGACAGTTTGGCAGTTTCTTAGAAAGCTAAATATAGTCTTACTATACAATCCAGCAGTTGCCTCTTATTTATCCAATTAAATTGAAAACTTTTATTAACATGAAAATCTGCACACAGAAATTTGTGGCAGCTTTATTTATAATTGCCCAAACTTGGAAGCCATCAAGATGTCCTTCAATGAATAAATGGATACATAAGATGTGGCAAATTTAGAGCTGGGGTTGTAGCTCAGTGGTAGAGCGCCTGCCTGGCATGTGTGAGGCACTGGGTACAATCCTCAGCACCACATAAAAATAAATAAATAAAATAAATGTATTGTGTCTGTCTACAACTAAAAAATAATTTTAAAAATCTGCTCAAGGATGACTTTAAAAAATAAGATGTGGCAAATTCATACACTGGACTATTATTCAGTGATAAAAATGAATATGCTATCGAGCTACAAAAAGATATGGAGAAAATTTTAAATGCATATGGTTAAGTGCAAGAAACTAAACTTAAAAAAGTCTGCTTATTGTATAATTCTAACTATTTGACATTCCAGAAAAGACAAAACTCCAGTACAAACCATACAATTATGGTTTGGATATAATGTGTCCCCTCAAAACTCCTGTGTTACTGAAGGAATGCTCAGAGGTGCAGTGATTGGATTGTGAGAGCTGTAACTTAATCTGTTCATCCCAGTTTGAATGAACTTGGTGACAACTGTAGGCAGGTGGGGAATGGCCGGTGGAGGTAGGTCTCTGGTGACATGCCCTGGAAGGATTCATTTTCCCTGAGGCCCCTTTCCCCTTCTCCATCTCTGCTTCCTGGCTGCTGTGAATGGAGCAGCTCCTCCACCAAGCCCTTCTGCCATGATGTTCTGCTTCACCCTGCACCCAGACCAATGGAATCAGCCCACTAAGGACTTAATAAACTTTTCCTCCTCTAAGTTGTTCTTTTTGGGTATTTTGGTCACAGTGACAAAAATATGACTAACACAACTATAAAGACAGTAAAAAGGTGAGTGATCTCCAGGGGTTGCGGGGAAGAAGAGGAAGGAAGAATAACTAGGTGGAGCACAGATATTTTTAGGGCAATGAAACTGTTCTGAATGTTATTACCCTAAGGGTGGATACATGACATTATACATTTGAGATACACTGTAGAACGATACAACAGAAAGAGTAAACCTTAATTTAAACTATGGGCCTTAGTTAATAATAATGTATCAGTTATAACAAACATGCCACACCAATGCAATATGTTAATAGTTGGAGGAATGGCCGGGAGGAGTTGTAGGACTGTGTATAACAGGCCCTCTTATTGCCGTTTCACTTTCTGAGTTTGTTACCTGTAGTTAACCGCAATCCAAAAACTATTAAATGGAAAATTCCAGAATAAATAATTCATAAGTTTTAAATAAGTTTTATTATAGCATTACGTTTTATTATAATTGTTACAATTGTTCTATTTTATTATTAGGTATTGCCACTAATCTCTTAATCTCTTACTGTGCCTAATTCATACATTAAACTTTATCATAGAATTTTTACCTATAGGAAAAAATAATAGTACTACATCCATAGGCTTTAGTACCACCTGCATGATCATTTGCCCTGTGGATAAGGGGGTACTACTGTGCTTTCTTTTTTTTTTTTTTTTTATTTATTTATATTTTTAGTTGTAGGTGGACAGAATATCTTTATTTGATTTTTATGTGGTGCTGAGGATCGAACCCAGTGCCTCACGCGTGCTAGGCGAGCACGCTACCACTGCGCCACAATCCCAGCCCCCTACTGTGCTTTCTGATCAATTTTCTGGAAACCTAAACTGCTTTAAGAAATAATCCATTAAACAGGGCAATAAGTATAAAGCATGAGAATTTAATCAAGAATACATAAAGTTGTGCTAAAATAATCTAATATAGAAGATGATTTTAATAAGTGGAAAGATATTCTACTGTTTTAGATGGGAAAAAAACATTATTAAGATATTAATTCTTTCCAGATTGATCTATAGATTCAGTGTCATCATAATCAAATTTAAGTTGGATTTTTGGAGGTACCTAATAAGCTTTTTTTTTTTTTTTTTGGTACTAGGGATTAAACTCAGGGGCACTCAACCACTGAGCCACATCCCCAGCCCTATTTTGAGTTTTATGTAGAGACAGGGTCTCACTGAGTTGCTTAGCACCTCGCCATTGCTGAGGCTGGCTTTGAATTTGTGATTCTCCTGTCTCAGCCTCCCAAAGTGCTGGCATTACAAGCATGCGCCACCACGCCCGGCTAATAAGCTTATTTTTTAAATGACTTGGAGAATCAATAAAAGTTTGTGGAAAGTTGAACAAACTTTTTTTTTTGGTACCAGTGTTTGAATTCAGGGGTACTCGACCACTGAGCCACATCCTCAGCCCTATTTTATGTTTTCTTTAGAGACAGGGTC
Source organism: Xerus rutilus (assembly GCA_028644305.1). NCBI lineage: Eukaryota > Metazoa > Chordata > Mammalia > Rodentia > Sciuridae > Xerus > Xerus rutilus. Next base: position 110,249,841 of record CM053404.1, read on the forward strand.
TCACTTAGCCCCTCGCCATTGCTGAGGCTGGCTTTGAACTAGCAATTCTCCTGTCTTAGCCTCCCAAAGTGCTGGGATTACAGGTGTGTGCCGCCGCGCCCAGCTCTGAATAAACTTTTTTAAAAAAAACAATAAATTGGGAGGACTTGTCCTATTACATAATAAGATATTTATTTATTTATTATTTATTTATTTTTGGTACTGTAGATTGAACCCAGAAGAGCTTAACCACTAAGCCACATCCCCAGCTCTTTTTGTATTTTACTTAGAGACAGCATCTCACTAAGTTACAAGGGCCTTGCTGAGTTGCTGAGGTTGGCCTTGAACTCGTGATCCTCCTGCCTCATCTTCCTGAGCCTCTGTGATTATAGCTGCACAGGCAGTAAGATATCTTTTAAAGCTATAGTAATGAAAAATTTGATAAAGACAAATTAACCAACAGAATGGAATGGAGCACACAGAGACAAAGCCATGTGTACATGAGAACCTAATATATGAGGAAAGGGGCACTACAAATCAATGGGAAAGAGCAATTTAAACACATCAAAATTGAGTATTTCTTTTCAACCAAAGACAGCATGAAGATAGCTAATAGATAATGACCAGAGAAGGAGAAGGTATTTTTAAGACCTAAAATTGGCAAGAATTTTATGTTATCTATGGGCTGAAAATCAACAAGGAAAAGGCCCACAATATACCAAAATGGATAAAGGATATGAACAGGCAATTTCAGAGGAAGAAACAGAAAAATAACAAGCACACGATGAAGTGCTCAACATCACTGGCAACTGCCCAAGTGCAAATTAACACAATGACATACAACTTTGCATCTATTACACCAGACAATGAAAGAGACAGAAAATACCCATTATTGGTAGAGATAAGGGACACAGAATGTTGGTGGGGTGTACTGGATGGAGATGCTCTAGAGCTTAGTCCGGTGCTACCTATTCAAATTAAATGTCTGCATTCCCTATGGCCCTGACATTGTCTTCCTCAGAAAACTTCCTAGGGAAATTTCCACATAGACCACAGGAGCAGTCCAAGGGCTGTCTGCACTGGGGACAAGGTGGAGACAGTCTGGCTGATCATCACTAGGAAAATGGATAAAGCAAATGAGCCAGCTGCATTCTGCAAAGTGATAACCAGAAGCGCCACATGATCTTAAAAGGGTGTTTCTTGAAAAACATTAGGACAGTTAGTGAAATACATAGAAACAGTTATATAAATCTAAAATGCCTGCACACAAAATAAAAATACACATTTTTCAAAGCACATTCCACAAAGGAAACAAAAGAAGAAACAAGTGCTTGACAGTGATGTGGCCTGAACTGAGAAGGCTCAACTCAAACCTCAGCACCTGGGGTAACTACCACAGTGAAGTGCGGGCTTTTCACAAGTTACTAGTTAGATACAAGTTTTTACAAGTTAGATAAAAAAATCACTCTGAGTTTAAGTCCAGAGGTCTTTTTAAAGTTTCCAACCTTATTTTTTAAAGACATTTTAAAAGATACTTTCAGATAAAATTCACCCTCCAGTCTGCAAGACCCTGACCTATGTAGGCATGAAAGTGACCTCAGTGGTCCTCTCTTAAAATGAGAGAGAGAGTGGTGGTGCTATAGTTTGGATCTGAAATGTTCCCCCAAAGGCCCGGGTGTTAAAGATTTGGTCCTCAGACGATGGCACTGCTGGTAGGTGGTGGGGTGGTAGAACTTAGGTCAATTGAGTGCATGCCCTTAAATGGGATATTAGAACCCTGTCCCCCACCCTCCCCCCCACCGCCCATCGCCGCCACCGCCATGAGGTAAGCAATTTGCTCCACCACATAGCTCGCTCCCATAATGTTCTGCTTCATCATAGGTCCAGAGACAATTGGGCCAAGGAAGCATGAAATGAAACCTCTGAAATTGCAAACCAAAATAAAACTTTCCGTCTTATAAGTTGATTGTCTTGGGTATTTTGTCAAAGTCACAGAAAGCTGACTAGCACAGGGGGAAACAATACAAAGAAGCTGATGTTCTTAGCCTTTCCTACTTATCAGATACCATGTTAGAGGCTTCACAGAGGCTATCTCCTTGCCTCTTCACAGTGAGAGGTAGGTGTTATAAGCCCATTTGGCAGAAGAGTTAACTAAAGCTCAGCACAGCTCGGTGACTTGCCCAAGCTAGTCACCATAGTTAGTAAGAAGCAATTATTGGAAGCCAGGCCTATGTGCATTTTTCACTAGGCCATACTAAAAGGTATTGAAGGTGGAAAAGTCCCACAGCTCATTTTTACTCCATGTACAAGGTACCTAAGAAGAAGATGAGAGCCATGTAGCAACTGTCAATCGTGACAGCAGAAGCCCAGAGGTGGTCCTCTCCACCCTCCTCTTCCTGGAAGGACAGGTGGAAGTTCAGCTACATGGTTTGCCCTGAGAAACTTGCCAGTTTTGTCTAACTCTGGCACCAAGAGCTGGATATCCTTTCATTGCTCTCTGGCTTAGTCTGGCCACACTCTGGGACTTTCTTCAGTGGCATCCATTGGCATTTAGGTCTCCATCAGTCAGCATACTTTCTTTTCCATGATGGATTCCTCAAGGGCAAAGGTACAAATGAAGACCTTTTGTACAACCCCAGACAAGCAGCCCACACAACAAAGAGGAGTTGACTGTGTATTGCACCCCAACAAAATTAAAATTCAACGTTTCTATCCATCCCATTGGTGGACCTCTGGGTTTGAAAGTGATTTGTTTATGCCAATAAGAAATCAGCCAGTGAAAACTTAAGCACCATAATTAAAAAGACACTGTGGCTCATTGCAGTCTGTCTACAAGTGATTCACCACAGCATCTCAAGTAAATGCATGTGGAGTAGATCCACCTCACAAGGTAATAAAGTTTGGGCTGGCCACCAAATGCCTTCAAATCCCACTTCCACAAAGGATTTCAGGACACACAAATCGTGGCCCCTGAGAGGCATCACCAAGACTGTGATGAAGAACATAAGCCTCAGAGTCAAGGTGAACCTAGATTCAAACCCCAGCTCAGAGCCAGGCACGGTGGTGCACGTGTGTAATCCCAGCACTTTGGGGAGGCTGAGACAGGAGAATCACCAGTTCAAAGTCAGTCTCAGCAAGGGCAAGGCGATAAGCAACTCAGTGAGACCCTGTCTCTACATAAAACACAAAAAAGGGCTGAGGATGTGGCTCAGTGGTCGAGTACCCCTGAGTTCAATCCCTCGTAACAAAAACAAAAACAAAGCAAAACAAAACAAAAAGAAACCCAGCTCAGGCTGACAAGACCTAGGGCAAAATCTTAAGTTCTTTAGCCTTAGTTTCTTTATCGGCAAAATGGGAATAATATACATTCTTCATAGGATTGTTGTGATGTTTTGTTGCAGTTGTGCATGGGAAGTACCTAGCAGAACACCTAGAACCCTGAAAGTGCTCAATAATGCTCTCCAGTTTTGTTGTTACGGTAAGGAAAAAACATCTCCAAGAACGGAGCCTCCCTTAGCTGCATAGTAAATATCCACCCAGAACAGTAGTAATGAATAGGATAATCCTCTGCTTAAATGGTCAGAGACACCAGCGGCCTACCCAGGTTCACAGCTGGATACACAAAAGAAAAATAGTCACCATTCATTCACACTTTGAAATATTTAACCTATGTAGGAAATATCTCTTGTATGTTATGTTTCCAGAGCATTGTTCCTTAAAGTGTTTTTAAAGCACTTTAGAATGGTACATTCTTAGAATTAGGGAAGAATTTCATAAAAGTCTCACTTTGGGAGTTTGTTTTACAAGTATCACTCCACTGTACCACTGACAAATAGTGAACCAGGTTCTGCTCAAATAATTCTAGCCATGTGGACCCCACGATGTTGTTCTTGTCACCATTAACAATGACATCTGAAGAATGTGCTCAGTGAACAAGACTCAGATCCCATGAGAGCTGAGCTCACGATGGCGATTCATGGTCATATCCCCAGAACCCAGTCCAGTGCTTTGGCACCTAACAGGTGATCAGGTGCTATTGACTGGTTGCATGAATGAATGGCTGGATGGGTGGGTGATATGCCTTCCCTGGGTACCATACAATAAGTTAAACATATTTATTCCCTGAGCATACTATTGTTTAAAGTCCAAGACATGCAGCAATGAACTTAAATCCAAATTAAGAATCTGGGAAGATTTCATGTGAAACAATTATAGAACTATACTAATCTTAAAATCTATAATTTATCCCAGGCATAGGCATCAGCAATACAACTCTGCTTTAATAGAACTCTGCAGAGCTCAGTGGCTGGCCCAAGTCTGTAATCCCAGCAACTTGAGAGGCTAAAGCAGAAGGTTCATAAGTTCAAGGCCAGTCTGGGCAATTTAGTGAGACCCTGTCTCAAAATAAAAAGGACTAGGATGTAGCTCAGTGATAGAGTACCCCTGGGTTCAACCCCTACTACTGCAAATAAACAAACAAGTAAATAAATAAAATGAATTACCTATTGATTATAGGGGTATAGGTAGTTAGGTTGAAAATAGTCCTTTAACTTTTCAATTTTAACACTAATAGATGCCTGAGAGAGAATCACTAAAAATTGCTTTTGTTTTCAAACCCCTTCTTCTTTTATATTTAACAACATATAACCCACCATCTACTTTGAACTTAATGCAATCCCTAAGATCTTAATAGAAATGTAAGTAATTCTGAATCGGTCACAGAAACAGACTTTTGACAGAACCTGTTCATACTTTCCAAAAATGTACATTTATTCATTGACAACAAGGTCTCATTCTCAAATGAATTCATTGTACTTTTTAGCTGTTGTATCTGAGACGATTGTAAATAATGCTTTTTTACACATAAATGAGTGTGCTCCCTTTTATTAGTAATAAATAAGGCAAGACACCCTGCTCCCAACTGATTGTGCCATAACTTGCTTTGTTTTCCTTCTCTATTGCAGAGTTTCATTTGCTAAAAGTTTCAGGTCATACCCAAAGACTGAATTATTGTTTTCTTCACAGGAGGAGGGGGAGAAGCACTAGGTACCTGGTACCCAGCAAAAGCCCTACACAGAGTTATCAGTGGAATTCCTCAAAGTGACAAAGGGCTGGATGAGGGGTTCTTTGCTGGTACAACCAGGTCACAAGCCTAAGAAGGCTTGACGGGTGTGGCTGGCTCCGTCCCCAGGGTCCCACTCTGTTCCCGATCTGGGCTTTTCTGCCCCGGGTTGGGCTGCTTCTCCTGGCTCCCTATAGTACCTCCAGCCGCTAGGAATTTGGACCGAGTGGTAGAGACATCGCCGGCAGAGACGGCCGTTGCCAGCTTCCTCCCTGTGCTGTCTTGTGATTCAAAGCAGATTCTGCTCCACTTTTTTAAAAGGGAGCACATTAATGCTGGAGACCCACAAGAACAGAACCAACCAAGGAAGCGCAACCGTTTGGTCCAAGAGTCCGTGAGTAAGCAGGTCCTCCCAGATGAACCATGGCAGGGCTTGAGTCATGGGGAGCCCCGGGCATCGAGGTCCGGATCTACTTGCTGAAAGCTGAGTGTTCCTGTGGAAGGTTATAGGAGCTGCAGGAGCTATGGAAGTGGGGCTTAGGCTTTCCCAAATGACCCTAGGCTGGGAGCCTCTACCTCCAGATGCATGCACACACACAGGCACATCCCCAGTTCTCTGGTACCAGGGCCATCTATCTGTGTGCTGCATATATGCTTGGCTGTCTGAAGAAAGAATTGAAGAACAAGAGACTGGCTTTCTGTTTTGGGTCTTTACCTTGCTTGTAAACTTCTATAGGAAGTTCCATCTGATTTCAGAGTTAGACCACTTAGCAAAAAATGCTGTTGGTTGGATATGTGGTGTAATCAATGAAAACACTTGTTTTCTTTTCTGGCATGAACTTCTTTCTAGCCTGTGGATGTTCTACCTTCCCTGGAAGGGTACATTTCTGGAGTATGAGTTCACTTTGTTTAATTCTTTTCTCTGTGAAAGCATTCTTTTTATTAGAATTCTGGCATTCTAGTTAACAATTAACTCATGTATCAATATTTTAATGCACATATATATATTCTTGATAGAAAACCAAGATTTAAGTTATAGCCCTGTTGCTTTCCCCATATAATGAGTCATTGGACTCTCTGAACCTTAATCACCATCTCTATAGGTGAAATATAATAATAGCTACATAGTAAGATTTCCTGGAACAATTGAGAATGTACGAAGTCCTTTTTAACATGGTAGATAATTATTATTAGTAGTAGTAATAGTAGTCATAACATTTGTGATAAATATGGCACAACTCTAAGTTGGCTAAATACAAAAGAAAAGAATGAGATGTACTTCTTACGTTTCTTTTCCCAACATAATGGTTTGCTTCAGGTCTTGCCAAGGCCATATATCCAGGAAGTGACAGAAGCAGGTCTTTCAACCCATGGTTTGGTTTTCAAAAGCATCCAAGCTCAGCAAAAGCGAGGTGCTAAGCAGCTCAGTGAGGCCCTGTCTCTAAATAAAATACAAAATAGGGCTGGGATGTGGCTCAGTGGTTGAGTGCACCTGAGTTCAATCTCTGGTACCAAAAAAAAAGCGTCCCAGCAAGTGTGAATATTCTCAATGCTAACACAGCAGCATGCAGTAAAGCAACCTGGGCAGCTGGGATGGTGGGTGGGTAACCAGGGCAGCTAGATAAAGGCCTCCCTGCACTGGCCTTTTCCAGCCATTAAATACAGAGCAAACAGAGCAGGGCGCTGAGATGAGCCAGCGGCATCACCAGCATCCTTCCTCATCCTGCTTCTCTGCCCTCTGAACGGCAGGACCAGCAGCAGCAGCAATCTCCATGCCACCTCTCCTGCATGTCGCCCTCTTCCTCCTTCACTCCTGCTTCCCTGGAGGACACAGCCACCTCCCCCAAAGCCTGCTAATGCTAAAGACTGAGTTTGCACTTCGCCTCTACCGGAGCGCAGCAGCAGGTAGAAATGGGACAAACTTCGTCATCTCTCCCACCGGCGTGTCCCTCCCCCTGGAGATCCTGCAGTTTGGAGCCCAAGGGAACACTGGCCAGCAGCTGGCAGGCGCCCTGGGGTACACCGTGCACGGTAAGAGGCTCCTTCACCCGCCCACTCTTCATGCCTTTTCTCATTCTTGCTTGCTGCTCAGGTGGCAGGGAGGTAGGCAGGAGCTCAGCCCCCAGTGGCACTCTCATGCAGAAAGATGACCACTGGCCACGAGTGCAACAAGAAAGCATTCAGACTTTGGAATGGTGGTTACTCTTGATTTTTAAAGTTCACTTGTAGCATCAAGTTCCACAGCTATATTTTGGTTTCATTTCACAAGGCCTTTTATAGTGCCAGGCAGTTTTGCAAGGACCTTATAAACATTAAATTAATTGCTACAACAACCTCATTGAGGTTGGTGATTTTTTTTTTTATCATCCCTATTTTGAAAATGAGCAAATAGGCACAGAGAGTAGAAGCAACTTGCTAGAGGTCACACAGCCAGTAAGGGGCAGAGTTGGATTCAAGCCCAGATTCTCTGGCTCCAGAGCTCATATTTTTCATGAATCTGTGACTTTTGGCCAGTGTCCAATTTGCTGGCTTATTTTTATGGATTCTGTATCTTAGAGCACCTCTGCCAACAACAGCAAGTCTCTTGAATATAGCTCAGCCTCAGCTGAACTATGCTCAGGGACCAGCTCAATGCCTGGCTTTGGTATCTACCCACCAACTCCATGCTAAGGCACACATAGGTTTTTCTTCTTTATCTCAGAATAAGATGTCAATGTAAAGGATGGGAACAGCCTTTGCATAAATTAATATTTTCCAGAAAGCACACAAAAACCATACCAACACAGCCTGGTGAGATCTTTCTTTGGGATAGAATCTTGAGTTAGCAAGTAAAGGTTAGCACCGCACACATCAGGCCCTAAGGTACCACCTGAGCTTCTGATGTTCCAAGACAATGCTGGTGGCTGTGCTGGCCAACTGACAAATGAGTGTTCTCTCTGGAGATAGTGAAGCAGAAGAGAATTTATTGAACTTAATTGTTCTCAGTAAGTATATCCCAGCAGTGCACAGACTGATTCTTCAACCCCTTTAGGTCCAGTGCAAGGCAATTCACCCAGGGCTGTGGGGTGCCCACTGCATGAACTGGTGCAGCATGAGGGTCTTGGTATCCAGACATGTACAGAAAACTCTGAATGCATGCAGCTCAGCCTCAGAGAAGTGAGGCACATAGAAAGACACCCTAACCCTGCACCATAAGTGCATTTGTGTAAGATAAGTTAGTACACGGAAGGGAATGTTTTATTCCCCTGGCAGATCCGAAGGCTCCCCAGAAGATGTAACATCTGAGCTGGGTTAAGAAAAATAACAAAGAATATGAAAGAAAAGGCAGGCATTTTAGTCTTAAAATAGAGTCTCACTGAAGTCAGGATTGGGGGAAAGACAGAGAGGCAAGAGCTGCTACCCTGCAGAGAAAGGAAACTGTGATTGGCTTTCGGTTGTTGGGTACAGTGTTAGTACCTGGTAACCAGATGTGAGGATTATCGGGGTTTCCTTTCAGCCCATTCAACAATCACTAAACATCAAGAATGCACAAGTCAAGCTGTGGAACAATGATCCTATTCTCCAGAGATGGCCGCACACGCCTCTAATCCCAGCAGTTCAGGAGGCTGTTCAGGAGGCTGAGGCAGGAGGATTACAGCAATTCAGCGAGGCTCTAAGTAACTCATTGAGACCTCATCTCTAAATAAAAAATAAAACAGGCTGGGGACGTGGCTCAGTGGTAAAGTCCCCTTGGGTTCAATTCCCAGTACCCCATCCACCCAACTAATAACAATAATAATCCCACTTAATTTTTTAATCATAAACAGCTTTATTTATCTTATGGAGCCGTTACTGTTGTGAACAAGAACGTGCCATTTTCAGAGTTCTGGTTAATAGAATGTGCTTTGGTTTGCATCAGGACAGCTCAAAACATCACATGTGCACTACTTAAAACTAACACCAGTGCCCACTACCTGCCCTGGCCCAGTCTTTTCTTTAAGACCAATAGCACAGTATAAAGTCAGCAGCAAAACATACCCAGGGTCAAGGACACTGTGCCTGTTTAATCAACAGAAAGATCTATCCAAGTCTGCAGTGTGACCCACCAGCATTGTCCTCTTGCTTTGCATCCAGACACGTGTGACAACCAGGAGTTTTGCCAGGGTTCCTGCCACCTAGCCTCGAAGCACAGTGTGAGATTCAGAACAGACACCAGAGCTGTCTCCAAAGAGCACCTTGTTTTTGCTCCACGAAACACACACTTACCCCATGTCCCAACTTCTAGGGATCTGTCTTGTCCAGGTAGATTAATAAAGAACACTTCAGTGTTTTCTATTAAGACCAAGAAGAGTACTAGGAGCAGAAGCCTCAGAGATGAAAGATGGTCTGGCCCCTGGAAAGAATTCTGTTTCATGATGCACATGGAGTTACTTTTATCATCGTGATGTCATTTGATCCTCACAGAAACCATATACAATATTAAGCCTCTATTAATTTTCCTAATTTACAAATAAGAGTGAATGACTTGGCAAAATTCAGCATGCCGAATGGGCAAGTACCAGAGCCAGAATTCAAATTCCATATTTTCTGACTCCAAATCCTATGTTCTTCTCACAACCCCTCAGCTCTACGCTAAGCCATGGAGCAGTTGCATAAATATATAATACCCTGCCTTCTCTGTTTCTCACCAAAGCATCCTCATGATCCTCTCAGCCCAACCCATCTCACTGGAGAGCACTCCAAACCCTCTTTTACTTCTCTGGCAATTGAAATGTTAGCATCCAAAAGGCAATTCTTATAGTTTGAAAATTTTATATACCTTAACCTTACAAAGTCAAGACCCACCAGATTTAGTGTCATATTTAAGAAGGTTAATGCAACAGATTCATTAACAAAAGGAAGGTACTCTCCATGCCAGTCTCTCAAATGAGCTGAAAAGACTGTTTTGCAGCAGGACTCCTGACTTTCTTCTGGTACTTTCTGCCACTCTGTACCCATCCCAGGGGCCCTCAAACACTTCACACCTCCTAGTGTCCCACAGCCTCTGTGGCTTTCTTTCCTTTGTCCTCCTTCCCTCACTCAACATCTTGTTAGTACCACCTAATTATGCCCCCTCTTGCAGCAAGAAAAGCGACTTTCTATTTCAGAGGAAGAAGGCAGAGAGAAAGCAAGCCCCCTGTGACAGGATTCTAGTTCAAGGGCTGTGGGACAAGCGGGTTCTCGCTCTCACATCATTCACATCTGATCCATCACAGAAAAGGATCTAGAATATAGCAAAACAGGAGGCTACTTGCTCCACAGCCACCTTCATCCCCAAGAAAACAAAGCATAGCCAAGTAGAGTAGCAAAGTGTCCACAGCCCACTGGCTCCTCGCCCTGCAGGCCACAGGACGTTCACCGTCTACCCACACACCGTAGTGACACCGAGCCAGGGAATGGACTTGTCTGGCTCAACTCCCTCATCTATAAATGGGGATCACGATAGCCGTTCATTCACAGGACTGTTAGAAGAATTGAATGTGATCAGGAATGCAGAACGTTCTGCACACTGTGGACACTGTCAGCCTTGAGTAGTTTTGATTTCTGGCAAAGCATATTCCTGTGTGCAAATGGGCAAGGACAGGCTAGGCTCGGTTGGAGATCAGATTTCACACTAAAATCGACTTCAAGCCAATGTACTCTGCTCTGTTCATTTGTAAGAACACTGGTTCTCAGCCCAGAGAAGGTAGGGAGACAGAAAAAAAAGCTCAGGACCACACTAAGGTCACTCTACACTGTGGACTAGGGAAATGTCTCATGGCTCTTCTGCAGACAGTCAACATTCTGCAGAAACATGATCCCAGAAATACAGATGACCTTCCTGGGTAAGGTAAAATCTGACTGTAAGCACTTTTATTTCTTTTCTCACTATCATACAATGCAAGAACTCAAGTCAGGCTGTAATTCACGTGATCAAGTCAGTTTTTTATAGCTGTAGATTCTAAGAAGCAGTTTCAAAGATTCTAAGCAGGATTCTAAGAAGCAGTGAATGATTTGTAGATAAATAACATATGCCCACAACTGTGGTCGGCAGCCTGGGGGCCACAACTAGGGTGAATTCTGAGTACTGTGCTCCTTCCCAAAGGATGTGAGCCAGGCTACTCAGGGGTCTGCTGCTGCCTCCTGGGTTGGCCTCTACAACCTGAGGGATGTCAGAGTGGACAGACTCCAAGCTGAATGAGAGATGCATCCCAGTATGTGACATGGCAGGGTTAGCAGGGGAGGTGGTGTGGGAAGAGGCACCCAGCACTATGTCTTGCAGGGAGGATTTGGAGACAGCTATAGAGATGTGCCTGAGAAAGAGGAGAGGCACAGAGGAGAACAGGAAGGAAGTGCCTGCAGGCAGCCTAGAGAGCAGGGAAACTTTACCTCCAGGTAGCCAGCTTGTAGTATGCCTTGGGAGTCTGAAAACAAACTCCACTATGGATTATGGAGAGAAAGAAGTAATCTCTTGTGTAAATCGTAAATAAATAGAAATAAATAAATAAATAGTAGATAAATAGAAATCTAGCTGCCATCCAAGGAGGTGGAACCTAGTCACTCACTCTCTCAATGCTTATTTCCTCAACAATCTTGCAGCTTCTCACTGATGTAATAACACAAGCTGTCCGCTGAGTTGTAGGGAGATGGGGGATGGGAAGAGCTCTAACCTTTCCTCTGTATTTTTCAAATTGAAAACATAGTTCTAAAAGAGGCTGCTTGGGTTTATGACGTGCCGTCAAAAAGGCTCCAGGAAAGGTATCTTGACAACACAATGTCCTGGCCGCTGCCCATCACTGTTACTTGTGACACTGCATATAAATCTTTTGACTTTGTGAATATTTGAAAGCCTTTCACCCTGCACTTTGGATCTCCATTGTCCCAGCTCTAGGCCCTCCCTCTAGTCTAGCACTCTGTCAACTGTCTTGAATTGGGATCTTAGGAAAGAACAGCTCCTTATGTTAGTTGACTTCATTAAAGGCAGATTTCTTTTCCTTTTCTTTTCTTTTTCCTTGGTACTGGTAACTGAACCCAGGGATACTCTACCACTGAGCCACATCCTCAGTCCTTTCTATTTTTTATTTTGAGACAGAGTCTCTCTAAGTTGCCTAGGCTGGCGTCAAACTTGCCATCCTCCTGCCTCAGTCTCCAGAGTCAGTGGGATTACAGGGTGTGCTGTTGCACCCCATTGCAACTGGATTCCTTCAGATCTAGCACATTTTCTTCCCAACTTTTATTTATTTATTTATTTATTTGCTAGGAATCAAACCTAGGGCCTCATGCATGCTAGGCAAGTGCTCTCTCACTGAGCTGTTTCCCCAGCTGTTTCTTCCCAACCAGCCAGGCTGATTCCTGAGCAGGCTTAGCTCTGACTTTTCCAAATTGACTGTGTGCAGGGATTCACCTTATGAAACAAGAGTGCATTGCACTCTGTGTTTCCATGCAACACGTAGACGGACGATGTGCTGACTCCCTCCTCACGTTCTCCATTAACTGCTTATTCTAACTTCTTTTTCACAGACCCAAAGGTGAGAGATTTCTTGCACACTGTTTATGCCACCCTGCGCAACTCCAGCCACGGTGCTGAGATGGAGCTGGCCTGCACCCTTTTTGTGCAAGCTGGAATGCCGCTGTCTCCCTGCTTTGTGGAACAGGTCTCCTGGTGGGCCAACTGTAGCCTTCAGCCGGCTGACCTCAGTGAGCCCAACAGCACTACCATCTGGGCCAATGAGGGGGCATCCAGACCAACCACAGGTAAATTAAACCATCCTCCTCCACAAGGCTAAAGTGAGGGCTACAAAGACAGAGTATACCCATGGCTCTTGTCAGAACCATGGTGATGGGTGCATGGTGGGAGTTTGTCTTCTTGGGAGATCCCACCCTTGAATGACATACTCTGTGAAACAACTGAAGCTGACTTTGTCCCTGTCCCCACCTCACTCACCCCCCCACACACACACACACAGAGCCTCCACCTCTGACACACCCTACAGTCTTTGTCCCATGTCATTTTTCCCAGGGCAACTTCCCACTGAGCTCTGTGCTCATGTGCAGTTAACTCTCTGTGATAGCAAAATGTAAGAGGGGCTGAAAAATGGTTTCTTAGGAATTTAGGGTAAAGGAATAATTCAAAAGAAGAAAAAGTTATATGCAATAAGATGTTTAGTTCAGTTTCATTGAAGAAAAAGATATTTATAACCAAAATGTCCAGCAATGAGTGATCCTTCAGGGAGGTCTGGCACCTGCCACCATACCACTGTAACTCTTATGAAGATGACAAAAACCATTCATATTTACTTAGCACTTAATTTATTTCTTTACCCATGTTCAAAATTGGTTATCTTAGTTCACTTTCACGTCGATCCTAGGAGGGAGGTGGGAGTACTGTACCCATTTTAAAAATGGAAGAACTGAGGCACTGAGGCTTGAGCCCCCTGCCTGCCCAGGGTCCACAAAGGCAGGATTCTAACACAGGGTGTGTGACTCCAGTGTCCTTGGTAATTACATATGTTACTCAGAAATGTGGAGAATGTTCAACACCCAAAGTTGTTTAAAAAGCAGAATAGGGGCTGGGGCTGCAGCTCAGTGGCAGAGCCCTTGCCTAGCATGTGTGAGGCACTGGGTTCAATCCTCAGCACCACATAAAAATAAACAAATAAATTAAAGCCATTCTGTCCATCTACAACTAAAAGAAAAAAATTTTTAAAGCAGAATAGGAAGTGATAGAATATATACTCTTTGAATTGATGTACTTGCCAATACTCTCTCAGTTTTCTCAAATGCTTCATAACATCTGGTCAATTTACTTTAAAAGGTTTAATTCTCTCTCACCTCCTTGTGCTGCCAGGATACCCCCATCCCTGCCCCCTGCAAAAGCTATACTAGCTGCTCTCTCACTTCCTGGACAAATTTGTCCTCTAAAAAAGGGTGGCCATTAGTTCAGCCATCCTGGGTACAGAGCCTGAACCAGGCCCATCCAGTCTGAATTCAAGGTTTCTCCCCCTTAGGTAACTGGAGGATTGTGGCTTTGCCCATCACAAGTACATAGCATTGGCCACCTTCTCCAAGCACCCGTGAAATAAGGAATAACAGCAATAAGTTGGTGAGAATTTGTTCAAGTATTTACAAAAAAGCCCAGCACAAATAATATGTTTATTAAACAAATAAAGGGCCAAGAAATAACTGTCCCTGTAGGGGTGGTCTGCCTGTCCTCTTTCTGGTAATGCATAAAATTTTAACCTCAGCCCTCCAGAGACAATGCTCTGGACATTACTGACTCAGAAGGGATTACAGCTCAGCAGTGGAGATCTAGGGGTGACACAGTACGGCACCTCCCTGTCACTGCACCTAGTTCCTCAGGGATCTGCCTAGAAAAGAAATAGCCCCAGACAGAACCAGAGGGATCCCCCTAAACTGCTCATGGAAGAACAAAGACATGGTCTTCTGCAGCAGCTCTTTAGAAGTATTTACATATTCCAACATTAATGGATATTAACAAATAGGCTGCAGCCCACCTTCTGAAATGCCTCACTACCCTCCAGAGCCCATGGGCAGGTGTCGGACTCAGACTGACTTCTGAGTTCTCACTTTCTATTCCCATTGCCCAAGCTGAGAGCAGAGAGTGTGACCTCAGGTCTCCTGGCAGCAGGAGCATCTGAGACCAGGAATTAAAACATTTTTAGTAAATTGAAAAGACACTGGGAAACATGAGAGAGAGAGAATGATACATCAAAAAAGATCTTGTTTTTTGTGTGTGTTTTAACTCTGCACTCCTCCGCACATACATTGTATTCAGTTCAATCCTAATGTACACTTATACCTCTGCTCTCCTGCTTGCAGGTAAGAGCCCAGGTGGCCTGCCCTGGGAGCAGATCAATGCAGCATCTGCTCAGCTCGCACTGGTGAGCACCATGACCTTCCAAAGTACGTGGCAGAGGAGATTCTCCTCCACCAACTCACAGCCCCTGCCTTTCACCTGTGCTCGTGGCCGCATCTTCCAGGTCCCCATGATGCACCAAATGGCTGAGGTCAACTATGGTGAGCCCCTTCCTTTGGGCTGTCTGAAAGGGGAGGAAGCCTGGGCCATGTGGGCAGGAGAGGCAACGCCAGGTCTCTGCTCCCAAAGGATCAGGATTGAGATGTGTCTCCATGTGGGTCCATCCTCTGGGCCATGGTTTTGGCCAAAGGAAAGCCCAGGGTAGCAAAAAACTTAGAGAAAGGGGTCTGGGTACCATGTGTGCTGACAAGACAGTGTGGACACACATGTGGAAGAGAACCCAATTTCATGCTTGACATTTCCTTCTGTGCTTAATAAGAATGGAGTTAATGTGAAACCAAAAATGTTTGAACCAAACCGCCTCCCCTGGCAGGCACTCTGATAAAATGGGCACTGAACAAGGAGAAAGACTGAGACTAAAAGGCACCCCAAAGCTTCCCAGACCAATGGTGCCACTAGTTCTGAAATACCATGGTTCTGTGTACTCACCTGGCTGACGGTCTCTCATCTTGGTCAGGTAGGGGGGCAGGGTAGGGGTGCCCAATGCTGGTGCATGCATGGCGGTCCGCATCCCAGGAGACTCCAGTGGGCCCTGCACTGCAGGAGAGCACAGACCCCACCTCTTACTACACACTTCCTCTCTCCAGCCACAGCTCTCAATCTTGCTTGAGGCCTAGCCTCCTGCAGCCAGTGAGGCTCATTATGTTCTTATTCAGGTAAAACCCAGTGAGATTTCAATCAGCATCTTTGGAACTTTGGTGTTTAGAAAGCTAGCAAGTAGTCCTGCCTTGGTTCCATCCAGGCACATGTGAGTGCTCAATAAAGGCACTCATCTGTTTATTCAACCAATACTTACTTGTGGAGGTCAAGTAAGATGAGAAGGACATCTATTGGATAAACAAATATGCAAGAACAACTTATTATAGTTCTTTTTCTTATCACCTGATCGCTGCTGTTGTGATCATGCTGGTTGTTTGACTGTTGGCCATGTGACGGCAGGCAGACTGGGTGGCTTTTGATCTTCCCAGCACACACAGTGTGCAGTGCATGGTGGCTGGCACACGATGGACACTGAATAAGTAACTAAAGAATAGCTGAAATATGTACTAGGAACTATGTCCCCATCTTTCTCTACTGAGTCTAAGATTCTGTCTTCACGGCTGGCCAGCTCTGCAGTTCCCCAACACATGCCAGGGCCTCGGTCTTGAAATCCTCCCAAGGAAGGGATCTGGGCTGGGGTCCACCTGAGGCTTGCTGTCCCCTGGATTGCCTACATGACTCACTATCCTTTCCTTGTCACTGGGCCCAGTCACTGTCTGTTTTTTCACTAGCAACTCTTGCTGGGTCTTCCTGCCAGGTCATCTGTGTCTGCTGCCACCTGCCACCTGACCCATCACACTTTTCTGAAATCATGCTCTGCCTGGCAGCCTAGACTTGTCCTCAGCCAGCCATTTCCATTGCCCATGGGCTCCCAGCTGCCCTTCCTGAGACCTGTTTGTTTAGTTCACAGGTTACGATTGGTCAATCTCCAGGTCAAATCTAGCCTGGACTCATGGTTTTTATTTTGGTCTGTGGTGCTTTAAAGGTTGGGAAATCTCATAGGAAATCTGGACTTAGAGTTTTAATTGAAAGATAGGGAGATCTGGTGCAAAAGGTTCGGGTCCCCCAGGCCAAGATTGAATGGGCTGCCCCTTTAAGATAGGGTCTATAGTTCTACCCTGTACCATCACCACCATCGGGCCCAACCACTGCAGGCCTTATGACTTAGGTCCTGTGAGAGTGTTTTAGAGACCCCGTGCCTTAGGATCAGTGAAGGGACCATGTCACCCAACAGTCTCAAGCTGCTCCCTGAGAGCAAGGAGATAGTCTGTTTTACTATTTACAATCCTGTAAACCTGCACTGTTTGGTCCTCCTGGCTCCTGGGACAGAGCTAATTCCTGATGCACTGAATCCCCAGGCCAGTTCCAGGACACTGCGGGCCATCAGGTGGGAGTCCTGGAGCTACCTTACCTGGGAAGCACAGCAAGTCTATTCCTCATACTGCCCCGCGACAGAGGTATACCCTTGGGCCACATTGAGCCACACCTCACAGCCAGAGTCATCCACCTCTGGACCACCAGGCTAAGGAGAACCAGGATGGATGTGTTCCTCCCCAGGTAAGTGGCTACATTCCCTTTACAGCAGTCTCCATGGCTCAGATTTGGAGCTAAGTTATCTGAATCAAGCTTACCCACTGGCCTGGCTTGTCTAATGCCCCCCTAGAGCTTAGGACAATGGGAAATTACCCTAGAGTTCGAGTCCATTTCAGAGTCACTGCTGACTAGTTCATGGCACATACCAAAATGAACTTACTTCTTGGGGTCTTCCCCAAGACCAGATACTCTTGGTCCCACTGGGTCTTCTGGCCAGGTCATCTGTGTCTGTGGCCACCTGCCACCTGACCCATCACACATTTCTGAAATCATGCTCCCACACCCCCTGCTCCAGCTTCATTCTACAACCAATTTTCAGGACAGCAGAAGAAGCCCAGTGCTGCCCCCTTGAAAGAATGTAACCCAAATCTTACCACATCTAAAGAATAATACAAATATTTTCCCCAAACCAAAGAGGCAAGATGGCTTATGAAACCAAGCAAATAAAATTCTAATCAGAAGCCAAATTAAGGCATAAAAATGTGAGACTTGAAGTCTCGGTGTGGAAGGTTCTCCTTTGTTCTAAGTAGAGGGAACCCCTCCTTTAAAAAACCCCAATAAGTACACATACAAATTTCCAAGTTAAATAATAGCACTAGATTTTGCTTTTCCAAAGCACAGTGTTAGCAAAACTCATTATTTTATGAAGGGATTCCACCAAAGATTTCTTTAAATGATGAGCTTCTCTGATGCAGCTGAGATCAGAGAGAATCTATAATAAGTTTGTAGATCAACAGTAAGAAGGAACGATGTCCGGGGCCTCCTTGGCCGTGTGTGATGTCATGCTCCCATCCACCGATGGCCTAGCTTTCACTCCATGGCCAGGGCTCTTGGCAGGCGAAGGCAGTGGCCCTGGCAATTCTTCCTTTAGCAGTTAAAAATAAGTCTGTGTGCTGGAACGGAAACATACAAAGAGACCCAATGAGTTAGGGCCAAGGTCTAAAGAGGGATGGGTCATAGCCAGGGGCAGAAAGTGAACTGAACTCTAAGCTACAGTCTTTCTCTCCAAACCAAATATTCAGATCCCCAAACCAAAGCCCCAGCCTGGATATTTCAACATATTTCTGGAGCATGACGCAGAAGTAGTCTCCTATCTTCCTGTTACATCTGAGAGAAGCTCAGTGAAGATAGGAAGAGGAGCCGCTGCTGTCAAATGTAGAGAGAAGATGCAGCCTGCTGCAGGGGTTCCCCAGTCTTAGGATAAAGAGGGCTGCTTCTTCCTGGAGCAGCTGATGTAAGCAAGGGACCCCAGGGAAAAGCCCAGCTCCACTGAGAATTCTCCAATCTCTTCCCAGGTTCTGGCACTGTTTGGTCCCCCTAGCTCCTCTGACACAGTTATAACTGCTGACCTACTAAATCCCCAGGCCAGTTCTAGGACTTTGCAAAACCCTAAGAGGAGACAGTGGAGAGTCCATTTCACAGTCACTGCTCATGGCACAGACTGAAGTCAACTTACTTCCTGGGGTCTCCCCAAGACCAGATACTTTGCCTCCACTGGGCAGACGGAAGCCCTCACGCCCACTGCTCCTGCTTCTTGCTACAACCAGTTCTCAGGAAAGAGCAGGAGGCCCGGCGCTGCTCCATTGAAAGAATGTGCCTCAAATCTCCACTGTCTTCCAATTCTGCCTTAGGAGTCCCAAACCCTCCATCACTGATTCTGAAAAACATCGGAAAACAGGACAGGGAGAGAGGGAAGGCAAGGATCTTGGTGAACCAATGGTTAGTTAATATTTGATTTCATTCTGATGAAAGTTTTTAAAATCTTTCTAAATCCATCAAGCTTCTTACTCAAGAAGGGTAGAAGTTTTTAGGGAAATAAGACCATTTCACAAGCAAAACCAAAATAATTTTTTGAATTTAGCTTTAAAGCCTTTAGGGAATAAACTGAAAATAAGTAAAAACTGTTTTAGGTCTAGATTTAGGTATAAACTTTGGATCACACTAGATACAAAGTCAGCTTTTAGAAAAGAATTGAGTTCCCTCCAATCATTCACTCATCATTTAGTATAGCCTACTCTGCAGTCAGCATGCAGTTTTCATTGAACAAGAGCAAAAAATTTTACACAGTGTGGGTAGCCATGCAAAAATTGTGTAACAATGAGATGTATTTTGGGATTAAACATCACTAAGCAGTGCATTAGTAGATTCTGCATGAATTATGATGTCTAGCATCCAAAGTAACTATTTACTTATAAAGAAATAAAATAAAATGCATAGGGACCATGAGTCTTCATTAGGAGTGATTAGCATATTAAAGAAACAATCAGAAAACTAAGAATGAGTATTTAAGGATCACGTACATCCATGATCAAATGCTCCTCCAAATACACATTTAGTGAATAAGACATTTGATGACTAGGTCAACATAGTAGGAAGTTGAACAAGAGTATTTTTTTTCTTATATTAGGTATGATCATGTGTTAGCCCATTTTCTATTGGCTTGAAAAAAAATACCTGAGGCTGGGTACTTTATAAAGGAAAGAGGTTTATTTAGTTCATAGTTATGGAGGTTCAAGAACATAGTGCTAGCATCAGCATAGCTCTGGTGAGGGCCTTCTGGCTACATCACAATATGGCAGATGGCATCATGGCAGGACTCCATACAAGAGGGAGAGATCACATGGAAGAACAGGATGCTAGAGAGATTTGGGGTCCAGGCTTGCTTTTTTTTTTTAACAACACATTCTCATGGTAACTAACTGCAAAAAACCTCTATTAATCGCTTTTAAGGATCTTGCCTCAGTGACTTAATTACCTTCCATTAGGCCCACCTCTTAAGGGTTCCATCACCTCAATATCATCCCACTTTGACAAGCTGCTAACACATGAGTCTTTGGAGAACACACTCAAACCATATCTAAACCACAGCAGATGTGTCTTCAAAATCCATCAGGTCTCATATATCCAAAACAAGTTTTGCCCTCTTTAAGGAGTTGATCATCATCATAGGTAGTCTATGCTTTTCTAAGCTTGTTTTCTTTAATATACATACCTTAAAATCCACTCTCAACATGCACAATTCACAGGTTTTTAGTATATTCACAAAACTGTGCAACCATCACTACTATCTAATTCCAGAACATTTTTATCACGTAGAAAAAAATCCCCACACCCATTAGCCATTGCTCCTCAGTCCCCTTCTCCCAGGCCCAGGCAACCACTAGTCTACTTTTCTGTATGGACTTGTCTCTTCTGGATATTCAACATAAATTAGATCATACTATGTAGCCTTTTGTATATGAATTCTTGCACGAAGCATAAAGTTTTTAAAGTTCAACCTTATAGCATGAATCAGTACTTCTTTCCTTCTTATGGTCGAAAAATATTCTGTTGCATGGATACTACATTTTGTTTAATTTAAATTTGTTTAATTTATAATTTATAAATTCATTAATTCATAAATATTTGAGTTCTAAGACGCTTTTCTGTTGGTTTCCCACTTTTTGTCAAAAAACCATAAACATAAACATCTTTCCATTTGTTTATGTTTCTCTGGATTGAAAAATACGTGCATATGAAATTCATATATTTTGTGCAGATATATATTTTCAAGTGTCTTGGATATACACCTAGGAATAGAATTGCTAGGTCACATGGTGACCCATTTTGAGGAACTTCCAGAATGTTTTCCAAGTGGCTACACCATCTTACATGCCCATGAGTTATCCGTGAGTTTCAATCTCTCCACATGCTTATCAACATCTGCTACTGTCCATCATTTTTTTATTACATCATCTTAGTTGGTATGAAGTGGTATCTCATTGTGGCTTTTACCTGTACTCTCCTAATTACTAGTAACATATAGCATATTTTATGTACTTGTTGACCATTTATGCATTTCTTTAAGAAAAAAATCTATTCAGATACTTTTCCCATTTTTATTTGTTTATTTGTTTTTGATACTGGGGATTGAATTCAGGGGTGCCTTAACCACTGAGCCACATCCTCAGCCCTTTTTTATATTTGATTTGGAGTCAGAGTCTTGCTAAGTTGCTCAGGGCCTCACTAAGTTGTTGAGACTGGCTTCAAACTTGTGATCATCTTGCCTCAGTCTCCTAGGCTGCAGGGATTACAGGTATGTGCCACTGCACCCAGCTCTTTGCCCATTTTTAAATTGGTTGTCTTTGTTGTTGAGTTGTAACCATTTTTTATTTATTCTGGATATTAGTCCCTCATTAGATATATGCTTTATAAATATCGTCTCTCATTCTGTTTGATGTCTTTTCAATTTCTTCACCTTTGAAGCACAAAAGTTGTTCATTTTTATGAAGCTCAGTTAATCTGTTTTTTTCTTTCTTGTGCTTGTGATGCCATATTTAAGAAACCGTTGCCTAACCAAGATCACAGAGATTTATGTCTATGCTTTTTTTTTCCTAACAGTTTTATAGGTTTCTCTCTTATATTTAGGCTTTTGGTCATTTGAATTAATTATTATACAGTTGACCCTTGAACAACATGGGGGTTAAAGGAACCAACCACCTTGCAGTAGAAAATCTGCATATAATTTTCGATTCCCTCACAACTTAACAATTAATAGCTTGCTGTTGACCAGAAGTTTTACCAATAATGTAGAATTGATTAACAGCTATTTTGTATAATATGTGTATTATTAATGGTGAAAAATGTGCTAGCAATCACTTTTTACTAAGATACACAATGTACTGGAGAAATGACTTGCTCATGCAGAGATGAACAGGGTCACATGGTATTTTAAGATGATATAATACTTGAGCTCACCACAGTAACAACAGGAGGCAGTTACAAAAGCATCACAGTTGAACAGCATGTACTACAGTTAATTTTACGTAGTTATGATTTATACTCCATATTTGCATTTGTTTGTTTCTCTGGATTGCAAATGGTGCCATATATAGTGGTGTTTTTTAAAATATTTTTTTAGTTGTTGATAGACCTTTATTTTATTTATTTGTATGTGGTGCTGAGAATTGAACCCAGTGCCTCACACATGCTAGGCAAGCGCTCTACCACTGAGCCACAACCCCAACCCATATAGTGGTTTTTTAATATGTCTAAGTTGTAATAAATTTTAACTTTTATAATAGACTTGCATATATCTTATTATAGTAAATGGTAAAATAGACTATTATATACATAAATGTTGTGTATTCATGACCTTTTTCTTAATGTTTTTGGTATTTCTAGACTATATGTTTAGACTGAGAGTTTTTTCCAAATTGTCACAAAACTCCAGAAAACAAAGAGAGAAAGAAAGAAAATCCAATAGAAGTGGACCTGTGCACTTCAACCCATATGTTCAAGGGTCACTATTTATGGTCTGATGTAAAGATTTAACTTCATTCACTTATCTCAATAGTGTTTATTGAATAACTATCTTCATTGGCACCAATGTCAAAATTAATTGCCAAATGCATGAGTTTACTTCTAGACTCTCAGTTCTGTTCTATTGGCATAAATATCTGTAACTTTTGTCAGTACCATACAATTTTGATTATTGTAGCTTTGTAGAAAGTTAGAAATCAGGAATCATGTGTCTTTCAATTGTGTTCTTCTTTTTCAAGATTATTTAGCTATTCTTGCCCCCTTGCAGTTCCGTATGTATTTTAAGATCAGCTTATCAATTTCTTCCAAAAAGGTCAGTGAAATTTATTAGATAGGGATTGTGTTTAATTTGTAGATCATTTTGGGAAGGTATTGCTTTCTAATAACATAAATGTTTCAAGCCATCAATGCAGGATGTCTTTTATTTAGGTCTGTTTCTTACAGCAATATTTTGTATTTTTCACTGTAAACATCTTACACTTACTTTGGTAAATCTGTTTCTATGTATTTTATTCCTTTTAATTCTGTTGTAAGTGCAATTGTTACTATAGCTTTGTAGTATAATCTAAAGTCTGGAATTGTGATGCCTCCTGCTTCACTTTTCTTGCTAAGTATTGCTTTGTCTATTCTTGACCTATTATTTTTCCAAATAAATTTCATGACTGCTTTTATTTCTGTGAAGAAACAAGGAAAGGATGTCTACATCATTGAAATTTTTATAGGAATTATATTAAATCTGTAGAGTGCTTTTGGTAGTATGGCCATTTTGACAATATTAACTCTGGCTTGTCTATGAACATGGGAAACCTTTCCGTCTTCTAAGGTCTTCTTCAATTTCTTTAGTGCTTTGTAGTCTTCATTGTAGAGGTCTTTCTTGTTAGACTGATTCCCAAGTTTGTTTGTTGAGGCTATCATGAATGGTATAGTTTTCCTAATTTCTCTTTCAGTTGATTAATCATTGGTATATAGGAACACAATTGATTTATGGATGTTAATTTTATATCCTGTTACTTTGAAGAATTCATTCATGAGTTCTAGAAGTTTTCCAGTGGAGTTTTTTTGGGTTTTCTAAATATGGAATTATGTCGTCAGCAAACAGGGACAGTTTGAGCTCTTCTTTTCCTATTTGTGTCCTTTAATTTCTTTCTTTTGCCTAATTGCTCTGGCTATAGTTTCTATGTTGAATAGATATAGTGAAAGAGGATCTCCTTTTCTTGTTTCAGTTTTTAGAGGAAATGCTTTCAATTTTTCTTCATTTAGAATGATGGTGGCCTGGAGTTTAACCTATATCGTTTTACAATGTTGAGGTATGTTTTTACTATCCCTAATTTTTCTAGTGTTTTAAACATGAATGGATGCTATATTTTGTCACATATTTTTCCTACATTTATTGATATAATCATGTGATTCTTGTCTTTTAAGTCTATTGATGTGAAGAATTATGTTTATTAATTTCTGTGTGTTGAACCAATCTTGGAATTATTTTCCCAATTTCATATTCACATTGTTCATTGCTAGTGTACAGAAATACTAGAGATTTTATATTTTGATTTTGTATCCTGCCACTTTGACAAACTCATTTATTAATTCTAATAGTGTATGTGTGTGTGTTCTTTGGGACTTTCTATACATGAGACCAAGTCATCTGTGAAAATAGATCTACTGCTTCTTTCTAGATGCCTTCTATTTCTTTTTCTTGTGTCTAATTGTCACGTGCAAGGTAAAAACCAAAGTGGTGGTTTTCTTGTTCTTGATCTTAGAGGGAAAAGTTTCAGTCTTTCACCACAAAGTATGATGCTATGGGGTTTTTTGTAGATGCCCCTCATCGAATTGAGGAAGTTACCTGATATCCCAGATTGGTTGAGTACTTGATGTTTGATTGCTTTTAATCATGAAAAGGAGTTGGATTTTATCAAGATTTTTCTTGCACCTGTTGGGATGATCATGTGATCTTGGTTCTTTATTCTATTAATTTGGTGCTTTATCTTAATTAATTTTCCTATGTTGAATCCATCTTGAATTCCTGGGATAAAACCCATTTGGTCATGGTGGGATTTATATGGTATGGATTCAATTTGCTAGTATTTTGGAGAGGTCTTCACATCTATATTCATGAGGGATATTGGTCTATAGTTTTCTTCTGATATCTTTTTCTAGTTTTGGTAAAGGGCAATTTTTTTGGTTTTTGTTTACTCAAGCTGTTATAGCATTTCTTCTTGATCTACCTCTGTAGTGATACAAGAAAATCACTTTAATCTTTTGTAGTCACACCTTACTTTCACTGTTGTTCTTAGTTTACTAAAAATGGTATTATTCAGTTTTTCACCCACCCTAATTACTGTACTTGGTTTCAAAGAGACATTAACTCTTTCTCAATAGCATTGAGAAACAGCAATAAAACCACAATAGCAACAATAGGTATACAGGTGGTGCTTGGGCATGGTTCTGAATACTTGACAAGGATACCTCATTTAACCCTCACAACTCTACAAACAAGAAGCCCCATTATACTCATTTTATAGATGAGGACATTGAGGCCAGGAGAAGTGAAGTCTCTTGCCCCAGAGGTGAAATAACTACTCCGTCACCTAGAAAAAGGTTGGACCAGGATTCAAACCCAGACTCTGGATTCTCAAACACATGCTCTTAATCACTAAGTTTTAGCATTTAGAATTTTTGAAAGGGATGTTTCAGTACTTAGGAAAATTTCAGAAGAGACGATCCAAAGATTTTTTGAAAAATGTCAACATAATTGGAGGAGGCACATACCTTTTTTTGAAACTATTCTGAAAGTCAGAAAGACACTTTGATGAGAAAGCCTGCTACTTTTGCTTAAAACATTAGTCACATTGTCTCATATAGTGGACCTTTGGTATTAAATGGTCCTGTCCAGTATTTTTTTTTTTTGGTCCTGGGGACTCAGGGGCACTCGACCACTGAGCCACATCCTCAGCCCTATTTGGTGTTTTATTTAGAAAAGACAGGGTCTCACTGAGTTGCTTAGCACCTCACCATTGCTGAGCCTGGCTCTGAACTTGCGATTCTCCTGTCTCAGCCTCTCAAAGTGCTGGGATTACAGGCATGCGCCACTGTGCCCGGCCAGTATTTTTACTCTCTGGTGAATTCTTTCTGGTTTATATATTTAAAAAAAAATCTAAATTCCACTTCAAACTTCTTTTCCAAAGAAAAATAGCAGCAGCCCATTGAAAAGACTTTGCCCTTGGGGAAATATCATAAAGTTGGTGTGCTGATACTTCCTGCTCACAAGGATAACCAAGGTCACATTCCTTCTCTGCTCTGCATCAAGGCACACACTACACACAGCAAGCATGAAAATGGCTTATCCAATATAAACATAGTAAGTGAGATACTCTACTAATTGTCAACTGGTCAATCACTTCTTTTCTGCATCTATGTGTGTGATGCCACCTGAAATGGGAGGTAGTGAAGTGCAGAAGAGCTGGGACTCTGCACGCACACTGTCGTGCTTTGAATTGAGATTCCCCCACATCCTTGCTAGATCATCTTGGGCAGCCTCAATTTTTCCGTCTGTAACATGAGGATAATAATAACATAGTTATATGAAGATGAAATGAGATAATCCATGCAAAGCTCTATCATAGTGCCTAGAACAATGTAAGTGCTCATTATATATTATTACTAAGAAAGGAAAATGAATTTGGGTAACCTCCCTTCGTGGTTAGTTTATCATGAAGAATGGTAATGGGAAGCAGAATGTTCTACAAGACATCAGAGTAGAACAAATGTTAATGGAGCTTTAAGAACGAAGGTCACAAAACAGCTGGAGAGAAGAGGGTAACAACTGAGGAATCTTTAATCATGAAAAGGCATCACAGGAAAGGGGGGAAACGTGGAATGAACAGCCTGAGCAAAGGCACAGGGGTGGGAAACAGTCATGAGCTGTCAGATTGGTAAGGGGTAGTGCTTACGGGAAGGAGCAATGGAAGACAAGGCTAAAAAGAAATCCAGCGGACCCTGACTTCCACGTTAGAACTTTGGACTTTGTGTGGTGTGTATGAAACCATATTGAGTGGGAATTTCAAATGAAAGTTGATGGTTTGCTCTTATTTTTTAGATTTAGGATCCAAAATCAATTCGACTTAAAGAGCATTTTAAGTTCTTGGGGAGTCACCGATCTTTTTGATCCACTCAAAGCTGACTTAAAAGGAATTTCAGGTAACAATTCTTCCAAGCTTTTTTGGCATTGTGTTTGGGACAGTTTTGTTATACTTTGATTAAGGGGCTCTTTCATTGCTTCCACAGAGCCCTCAGTGCTAATTAGCCAGAGTCAAACAAACATTATATAAAGGGATAAAATGCTTTGCTTTATATAAGAATGTGCTGCTTTTGTTAACAGTCAAATTTGCGTTAAGAGCCAGGCGCAGTAGCTCAAGCCTGTAATCCCAGCACTTAGGGAGGTTGAGACAGGAGAATCACGAGTTCAAAGCCAGCCTCAGCAACAGCAAGGCATTGAGCAACTCAGTGAGACCCTGTCTCTACATAAAACACAAAATAGGGCTGGGGATGTGGATCAGTGGTCCAGTGCCCTTGAGTTCAATCCCTGATACAAAAAAAAAAAAAAATTTGCATTAACAAATTTGGTGGAGGTGGAATATGCCTTGAGACCTTTAAGCATGGATTTCGGAGAATGCATTCACAGTGCCGTGAGTGGCCACGGGGCTCTGCTCATTGTCATTGGGTTTGTAGAGACACAGGTGCAGCAGCAACATTGCAACCTCCCAGCCTCACACTGGCCCTTCCTTTCTGCCTCCTCTCTGGTCCTCACTCCCTGTACCTCCTCGGTTCTCTTCTAATGAGCTGAGCTTGGACTTCCCCCTCACCTACCAAATTTCCTTTTCCTCAAATTACTCATGCTCTTATAACCTTACTCTAAAATATTCTCCTTTCCAGCATATGCATTGAATTTCTTTGCCCATAGTTGACATGCTTTTACCAATCAAAAAGGGCTGTGCTTGCTTGTGATCTGAACTTACATCAAACATAAAAGAGAGCAGAACACCAGAACTCACATTCCAGAATCTTCTCAGAAGACCATTGGCTAAACTATTGTCAACTCAAAGTCTCCGGTTTGTTTCTACTCTGGATGGTAAATTATCTGTGTGAAGATGACACGGTGTAGCTGGCATTCTTGTTGGCCTTGACATTCCCCTTACCTGATAAACTTGAGAATCACTATTTTGAATGTTAGATGATCATAACAGCAAATGTTCTAAAACTTTGTTCAGAATCTCCTTCTTAAGCAATCACAGAGAATAATGGGAGTTTGATCTACAAGACAAAATTTGGCTTTAGATGTGACCAGTTGAACGGCAGTTACTTATCAAATACAACACAGGAGGAAGGGTCCCTTCTAGGAATGTTAGAAGAGTTGGCTTTGGGGGTGTAGCCCCAGGGTAGAACATTTGCCTAGCATGTGCTAGGTTTTGGGTCATCCCCAGCACTGCAAAAAGAAAAAGAAACAACAACAACAAAAAACCCTCTGTACTTATTGCCTAAATACTCAGAGATTGTAAAAGCGACAGTTAAGTTTGGCCATAACACCCAAGGCAATATTGTTAACTTGGTGATTGACTCAACAGATATATTCCTTAGTGACACTTCAGGAAAAGGAAAAATACAACAGTGAAAAGATCAAAGCACATGCTCTCTTCTTGAGACTCTGGAATTCAGCTATGGCATCCTGCTGCTGACAGCAATTCTACTCTTCTTTTGATCATCCAAGTTCAAACTTTAGGGCCCTGAGTTTAATATATCTACTCAAGCCACCCCACCCCCTGCAAAAGGAAGTGTGTGACATTTTAATCTTTTTGTCCACACCACTATATTCAATTAATTGCTACAGCTTACTGATTGTTCCTTCATAACTCGTAATTTTTTCTCCTTTATGTCCTAGAAGAACAGGCCAAAATGCCATCAGTCCTGTGTCTTCAAACAGGACTAACCTTAACCTACACCCTGCAGCCCCCACATTGGTAAAGACATTCAAGGTTCATAAGCTCTAACAAGCCACCTGGTTTTCAGAGTATCTGGACACCTCACCTTTCATTCTTTTTCTTTCTTTTTTCTTTTTTTCCTAATGCAGCTTAAGTCTGCTTATATCTGTTTGATCCACCATAAATATAGGATTATGGATCTGGTTTACTGAATAATTACCTGGCAGTTTCCACATGTCAAATGCAAAGCTTGTATTCATGTTTCCTACTGACAAGACACACCAGCATTATAACCTTCTCCCATTTAGTTTTATCACGTTAGGACAGAAGTCAGCAAATGATGGCCAGCCACCTGTAAAGAATTACTGAAATCCTGTTATTCCCATTCATCTCCAAATAATTCATGGCTGCTTTCTTACTACAAATATGGAGTTGAGTTGTAATGACAAACACCACAGGGCTCACAATACATAAACTTTCAATATCTGGCTTGTTACAGAAAAAGTTTGCCAATTAAAGTATTGTTTCCCAATGACCTTCTTTAAGCATAATCAAAGACTAGTCTGTCGCATCTGCGCCCAAGTGGGCTTCTAGCTTCATTCTTGAGACAGGGCCACTGAACCTCTCCAAGAAACAGTTTCTTCATTTCTAAAATGGGGGTAGTCATCACCAACATCACTTCTTAATTGTAGAAATGAAATGACTTAATATATTAACACAACATCTGCTGAGAATTTACCAGAGAAGACGTGATAGGAAAATGCTGACCTACCTTCCTTCAATTAACAAGGGGGTCCCCAAGCAGTTTTGTGCTATTGATGGAAGTCCAACAATCACAGAGAATACCTGGCCTTTTTCCATTTGGTTTTAAAGCCCTGAATCATTTTACTCAAGTTGTCCTTCCTTACCTAAAAGTCACCTATTTCTTCTTTGTATCAAATCCTTTTTATGTTTGAAGAATTGACTCAATATCATTTCAAGGCTCAGTTGAGCCCAGGGCACAATTTCCCCCCAGATATCTTTGACACTAGGTGTTATTAAGCTTTTAAGGGTAGTTCTAGTCTCGTTCACAGTAAAAGACCAAGTAGAATCTTCTTGAGTACTTCCTTTAGGATTAGCAGGTTTTGATACAGAGAGATCCATGTCCTTTAGTCCAAGAAACATTCCTTGTACACAAACATAAAACTCTAAACTTATTCTTTGCTTTTATAAGTGCGTAATCAGTTTCCAATCTCTGTTCAATAAGAAGTACAAGCTCTGTTACTGTGACTTCAAATGAGCAAACCATCCAGAGTATATGTGTTAACATATGCCACACCAGCTGTCTGGTCAGAGTTACACAGAGAGGAGTAATGAGTGAGCTAGGAAAGAGGAAAAATGGAGAAAGAAACTAACCACAGCCTAAGATCAGAGGCCATCGCTTTCCTCTTAGCACTGTTTATATCCTATGTGAAATTCACACACACACACACATACACACACCCTCCATCTCTTAGCAGCTAAATGACAAGATGATGAGAAAGGCAAGTTAGATGCAAATTCTAGAAAAAACATTTTTTAAAAACCTCTAACTATACAAAAATGATTGGAAAGACAAAAGAAACGGCAAATTATGTTTGATGAGTTGAGAATCGGTAGACATCCATTTTGCAAATCTCATGTTTACACAGTCACATTATAAAGACTCCTAAACCCTTTGAGAATATGACCAACCACACACAAAATAATGGTCTCCATCAACAAAGGGAGTCGTGGAACTGAAACAATCATTTGGCTGAGACTTGCTGTGCCCTTGTGGTTCTACACACTAACCAATATTTCCTTATTGGTGTAATCACGTTAAAGAACATGAAGGACGATTTCTCTTTTTTTAAATATTTTTTTATTAGTTGTTGACGGACCTTTATTTATATGCAGTGCTGAGAATTGAACCCCGTGCCTCACACATGCTAGGCAAGCGCTCTACCACTGAGCCACAACCCCAGCCCTAAAGGATGATTTCTTTATGGGAGAAATGAAGCAAATGGATGGTTGTGAGGGTTGTCTATTATTAATTCATCCAACAATTTACTAAACACATATATCTTAATAAGATTATGCAAGTTGGGCAAAGTATTTAAAATGACTAGGATATCCTTCCTGCCTCCTAGTGCTGACAATTGAAAAAGGAGGGTAAGCACTGGTAGATGTTATGGAGGAGGAGGGGTGGAGAGTGTGAGGGAGGGAGGGCAGGAAAGGGCCCACTCCTTTGCTTTGGGTATTGAAATGTAACACAGGAGTGAATGGGTTTATGGTGAGTTAATTTTCCCAAGTATGTTTCCTAGAATGCTAGTCCAGTAAATTTGAGCACAGCGAGTAGTACAGGTGGCTTTATGTTTAAACACTAAGTATTTTAAGCCTCCTGTAGATATTCATTGAGAACATTACAATTCAGTAGCTCTGAGAAGTTCCTTACTCAAAACAAAAGTGCAAAACAGTTTAGCCATGTCTCACAATTTAATCAACTGTGGAAAAGCACCTAAAAATGACTTGGGGGAAAACGGGTCTGTATGATCTTCAATGACACTAAGCTGCCAACACCTCAAAGGAGAAAAAGGCCAGGAAATCCCTGCATACTCAACGTTTTCTAGGTTGATTTCATGAATTGCATAACATTTCAATAGCTACTTAAGCAAAGTAAGCAAAAGGATGTGTAATCCAAGATCAAAAGACAAACTCAAACTCACAGAATCTCCCAGATTCTCATTTTTATCATATGTTGGTCTTTTGAAATATCAGCTCTCGCTAAAGATAAAATTTAAGAGATGCTGATACTGAGATATGACAGGTTATGGGTCTTGGCTTATGGTTGACAACAATTATTGTGCCATTTCTGTAGTTTGAGAAAAACTATTTAAAGGAAACTTCATTTACAATTTCAAGATATTGAAATAACCCAACCTATCTTCCTGGAGACACCCATACCAGTTGGCCCCATTTCTCACAAAGTGCCAGGGTGTGTAGTCTAACATAGAAGTGCACTGACTATATTTTAGTTTATAGGGACTTTCATAGTGAGACTGCTCATTTCATCAACGTTTATTTAAAATGTTCAGACATCATACTAAACAGTAATGAAGTCACAGAAATAGCAAAACCTTGTCATGACTGCCAATTAATCACTTTATCTAGTTCTTTTTAATTCTGGCACTGTGCTTGCTCAATGAGCTAGTAGGAGGGGCTAATTATTGACAAAGAATTTCTTTTCTCAAAAGTCCTGCAGAAAAAGACCCACTGCTAAGTAAATCAGATTCTTCACTGGTCCCAAATGAGTTTTCATTGATTTTTCTCTTCCTCCCTTCTCTGTCCCTCCCTGATGCTGGCAAATGATTGTCGCTTACAGTTACTATAGCTAACTCACAACACTTGGATATACCTTAATTACAAGATGGATAGAATACTGCATATTCTGTATTCTGGGGTGGTTTTCCCACATGACCCATTTCCTTGTATGTGCATAATTAATGCAAATGAATTAATCTGAGACCAAACAAAAAGCTCTCTTGAAATATATACATTAAAATGACTATTCTAATACTCAGGCTACAGATCCCTTTAGTTGGCATGCTAGAGCTGACTAGAACACACTTCCTAAAACGTGGTAGTGTTTCAGTGGAAGGGTGGGGTGGAAATGGGCTTTGAGTCTTAAAACCTGCATGTTTCCAATTCTGCTTATCAAGTATATGATCTCATGACTCAGTAGCCCCCTTCAATAGTTGCTAAAGTTTCTTCTGAAGATGCTGTCTTCCGTTCTCTAGTCCATTTCATCTTTGGAGAATTGTTTCAAAATAGTTAATTTTTAAATTACAGAATTCTGTCACTCCCAAGTTATCATTCACAGTCCCAATTGCTAAGCTTAAATCTTTGAGACTGTTAGTACACAGAACAATTAGTTAGATGTTCCCATTTTCTCTGCAGATTTGGGCCCAAGAGGCAACTGATACACAGAATGCAGCTGTGCAACATTAGACACATTTTAAATACGGTGAATTATGCCTCTTAAAGCTAAAACCCTGTAACTTTACCATTTAAAGATAGCTCAGTGGTAGAGCACTTGCCTAGCACACGCAACACACAAGGCCCTGGGTTAGATCCCCAGCATCACAATAATAAATAAGGTTGCATAAAAGTGCCTCTTAAAATGCAATCTAAGGTGGCCTTCAAGGGAAATCATCACAGAAACTTACTGAAAACGATTACTGGGCTACAGAATCTGCCTTTTAACTTTACACCTTGGTGATTCTTATCATTACTTAAAGTTTTAGAAATACTGGCTGAAAGAGATTTTAATGTTAACTAGAAGTCACTTTTGAAAATTAACTATTGAAAACATGGGACAGTGCCTGAATATTAATTGAGGGGGATTATTAGATAAATTTAACAAATTGAGGTTTTTGAAAGTTACATAAAAATATTGAAACTTGATAATTTTCTAAACAATTTCTCCCTAGCTACACAGTAAGCAGCAATGGAAACTAAAGTTTTAAGTACATTCTTTTAAAATGTACTCAAATACTTAGACTAAATGCCTGGAAAAATGTAAATAAGCAAATCACATTTTTATCCTTTCCTGGAGCTAGGCCAGGATGGCATTTATGTTTCTGAAGCAATACACAAAGCCAAGCTGGAGGTTTCCGAGGAAGGCACCAAGGCGTCAGCAGCCACAGGTACGTCCAGAAATCCCCAACACAAGCTTGCCCTTGTCTACCTTTGCTAAATGTGACCAGTTGCATCAGTTCTAAACCTTTCCATTAAAAACCCTAGTCCAGATGTTAGTATAGCATTTCAAAAAAAAAAAGTTAACAGAAAGCAAAAATTTTTTTGAAAAATGATGGGAGAAAGGGATTCATTTTGAAAAGGATTTATACCATCATCCCATAAACAGGGAATAGAATCATTTTTAAAGTTACCTTCCATAAGGTATTTATTCCGTGGAATCTTTGGAAAAGAAGCTTGGCTGTTATCTTTTAATTTTCCCATTTGCACCCTTTTTTTTTTTGGTACTGGAGATTGAACTCAGGGGCACTCAACCACTGAGCCACATCCCCAGCCCTATTTTGTTTTATGTAGAGACAGGGTCTCACTGAGTTGCTTAGTGCCTCGTCGTCGCTGAGGCTGTCTTTGAACTCACGATTCTCCTGTCTTAGCCTCCCTAAGTGCTGGGATTATAGGCTTGCGCCACCGCACCCGGCTCCATTTGCACCCATTTTAACACTAAACAATGAAATGTCATAAGGATACTTTGGCTTCTTTCAAAAAAATCAAGGTATATAATTGACTTTGTATTCAATTTAAATAGTGATTTTCTCCAAATGAGTAACAGATACAATGGAATTCTTCCATTCTTTCTTTTCTTGCAGCTCTGTTTTTATTGAAAAGGTCTCGGATTCCTGTTTTTAAAGCCGATCGGCCATTCATCTTTTTCCTGAGAGAACCCAGCACAGGTATTTTTTGTAGGATTGAGATAATTAAGATATTTATCAGTATCTCTCTAGCAACAATTGCTCATCTGTTCACTACAGCCTAAAACAGGTATTCCTTCTAGCTGTTCCTATAGTGTTTCAGAAGCTTCTCAGTTGCTGTATCTTATATTGAAAGACTATTTCATTAAGTACAAAGGAAACTATTATCCTCCATGTTTTCTGCCTTTTTGTTCTCAGCTTGTCTGTAGTTCATGCAGATTTTTTTTTTTTTAAATTCTGTAGGTATCTACTTTTGGGGAGACTAAGAAATCATGATGAAAGTAAATTATAAATCTTACTTTTATTGTTTGATGGCATTAGGGATTGAACCGAGGGCCTGGCACCTGCTAGAAAAGTGCTCCACTATTAAGCTATATCCCCACCTCTAAATCTTGGCTTTCCTCCCCTGGCCAGCTGTTCTCTAGCTTTCTCCTCATTTTAGGAAGACAGTTTCCTCAGGCCCCAAGAATTTCTCAGAGAACACCCCTAGTGAGCCCAGAATTCTAGTGAGTTCATCTGGATTTTTATACTGTTGTTTATCTTTCTCAAAAATCAACTCTTTGCCTTAGAACTTTTAAGTCCCACTACACAATCTTATCTCAACCTGAAGAGGGTATGATACAGGCAATGCCTTCTTCAGCACATCACAAAGACAAGCAGATGTCCTTTAAGCTTCAACAACATGAAACAAAATCTTTATGTTATTTCTCTTGATGTTCCTCCTCCCCCTCTGACAATATTTATTAGCCTAGGAAGGAAGAGATTCTCAGTAAAGAGTTGTTGGCAAGTCTAAACAGTGTATTAAAAAGGAATAGGATGGAACAAGACTAACAAAATGAAGCAAAGGTGGATCTACTTTAACTAAACATCAGGCATTACTTTTATTTATGGAGAGGAAAAGTCAAAAGTTAGAATTATGAAAATTAAGCATAGTTTTACACAAATTAAATACTGTCAACATCATTTTATCTGAGAATCATTTGCATACTGCCATTACTTGCACTAGAAATAAAAGGAACATTTTTGTGACAAAAAGGATGAAGATAATCTATTAGGGGATTATTTGGAGAGAAAAAGTCCATCAATAGGATATATCCACTTAGTATTTCACCATGATCAGCCCAACTCCATAGTGATTAGATGAAAATGTCACTTATCACTCAGGACAAGCAGCAGAGAGATCTCTCTCAAAATACATGTCAAAAAAAAAATGACAAAAATGACAGGTTCTACTCTCAAGAAACCAAGATAAGGCTAAACTTGAACAGAAAAGTCATTGCCAAAAGCTGATAGACAATAAAGATTGATGACAGTTGAGAGATTGTTTTTGGAATTCAACTGCATAAAAATAGCATACAATTCTTGAACTAGGAAATGACACATCACTATTTCAATGGTATGAGTTTTCAGAACTGCCTAGCAACCAGAATGAAAATATAAGGCTAATTCAAAACTAGTTCAATAATCCACCACAAATCTAAGCATAGCCTTCATGAATTTGTTTACATTTCTTTCTGGAAGGCTCTTGCCCATATCACACAAAGCAAAGAGGCTATTGACAGTTACTGAGAAAATTAGAAACAAGTCTCAGCTTCAATACTCCAAACTGACGAAGCTTAATAAGAGCAACTAATGATCAATCAACAAATGGGACACACAAGGGGACATTTTTTTAAAAAGTGACCTAAAAACTTCAAGATTAACCTTTCAGAAAATATCATTTGTCCAGTGTAAGGTCATTTAGTGATCTAAATAAGAGTCTAAAAGACAAGATACAGCTGCCTCAGATATCATATTCTCTTTCTCCTTTGCTGACAATAATTCTCTAACAAGAATTTCACTACATTAACACATCTGTAGTTGTTTTATTAAAAATAATAAAGAAGAGCCGGGCGCGGTGGCTCACGCTTGTAATCCCAGCACTTAGGGAGGCTGAGACAGGAGAATCGCGAGTTCAAAGCCAGCCTCAGCAACGGCGAGGCACGAAGCAACTCAGTGAGACCCTGTCTCTACATAAAACACAAAATAGGGCTGGGGATGTGGCTCAGTGGTCGAGTGCCCCTGAGTTCAATCCCCAGTACCA
>CM053404.1:110286028-110449475 GCA_028644305.1 Xerus rutilus
TAATAATAATAATAATAATAAAGAAGCCTGAGAGAGATGGGATATAAACTTTGTTGTGATGGGTTTCAAACCCTGTGACTAGATTTTTGGCATGAGGTTGTGTCATGGAAGAGAGATAAAGGACAAAAAGAGGATACAGAATAAACTGATATTTCCAAGTCCCTCTAGGATTTATTCTGAAAAATATATTAAAGAATTATTACTCCATAAGCAATCTGTGAAACGGAAATAACTTTGATAAGAAAAAGTTCAGATTGCCAGGCACGGTGGTGCATGCCTATAATCCCAGCAACTCAGGAGGCTGAGGCGGGAAGATTACAAGTTTGAGGCCAGCCTCAGCAACTCAGCAAGGCCTTAAGCAATGTAGCAAGATCCTGTCTCAGAATGAAAAAGGGCTGGGGATGTAGCTCAGTGGTAAAGTGCCCCTGGGTTCAATCCCCAGTACCAAAAAACCAAAAAACCAAAAACAAAACAAAACCCCCCAAAAACTGCTATTGGAACAATATTTTTCATATGTATTCTTATTAAGTATAAACTTCTATTTGAATGACTTCTAATGTCTTCTATTACTCAGAATCTAAACACATAAAATTTAAGACCAGACAGTACATTCAGGATTTTGTGTAGCTCTTGCTGAATTTAGCAATGTAACTGTGGGCAATTATTTGAATAACTCCAACTATTAAATTGTATTTTGCTTTACTTGAAGGTATTTTGTATACGTGAAAAAAAGGTTCAAAGAATTGCATATGAAAATACTATATAATGTTACATTAAATGCTTCTTTTTCTTGACAGGGTTTGTCTTCAGTATTGGAAGAGTTTCAAATCCCCTTGACTAAATTAGAAGATCTCAAGAATGTTCTACATTTTCATGTGTTTTTCTTCATAAAAAGTTACAATTTCATTTTGCTATACCCTTGACATTTAAAAAATGTTCTGATAAAAGTGTAAAAAGATAAGGGTATGTGATTTTCAAATATTATGAACCTAAAAATACTTCAATTTTATTACAATTTTATAGACGTATTTTGCCCTCTCAATTCAAATCTAAAAATTTAACCTTTTCTACTAGTTACCCTCAAAACTACTAAAAGGCACAGCAGTGATCTATGAATGGTGAATCTGTCAAGTCACAGGATGGCATCCTCAATAAGGACAAAGAAGGTCATATTGGATTGAGGGTGGAGAATGGATAATTTTCGTTTTCCTCAGTCTGTGTAACTCAGAATGCAAAATGAGCAAAATCATCTTAAATCTGTTTCCTTTCCAATTAGTTTCTAAATAAAATTGAGAGTTTAAGTCTGAGAATTGCAGAGCAGAATGAAGAGATCGCCTCTAAACCTCCAATATGTCATGCATGGACTTTTGTAAGTGTGGCATGGCATCAAACTGCTAAAGGCTAACCATTTCAGAGTATGTAGCGTTCCCCAAACTTATCACTCT
The DNA here is from genome assembly GCA_028644305.1 of Xerus rutilus. Classification (NCBI taxonomy): domain Eukaryota; kingdom Metazoa; phylum Chordata; class Mammalia; order Rodentia; family Sciuridae; genus Xerus; species Xerus rutilus. The sequence goes on from CM053404.1 coordinate 110,287,474, forward strand.
CTAACTAACAACTTCAAGTTAGTACCATCCACAATCCTAGTGAGAAAGGAAGAGGGGTTAAAGGGAGATAAGGAAATCAGTAACTTCCAAAGCTGTCTGCTTTTTAAAACAGCTTTTAGAGCCTGTCTATCTGCTGCCACAGGCATAGCCATTTCCATTATCCAGGCAGAAATGGGAGTATATTGATGTGGCCAACAAAAGCTATGAACATATAGTAAAGAGACAATGCAGATTATGTAACATGTAATTACAGTTAGGTTTAACACATACGAACTTCAAGTGGTGTGATTTCCAATGCTAAAAAGCAAGGCTTTTAAAATTCCATTGTCTAAGGATGTTTTTAAATGATTATTTTGAATGTGATTATTTCCTAAACCACACAAGAGTAAAATAGAGCATTTATTGATGGAATAACAAAAGTGCTTTCTTAAATATTCTTCAAAATACATTTGTACAACTTACAATAATATATCCAAAATAACTGTATATACAAAACATTACCTAGTTTTAACGTATGTGCTTTTTTCCCCAAAAATTACAAAGTAACTTCTTTTTAATTTTTTTTTGGCAAAGTTCAACCTTAACAGAGGTGACAATTTTAAAGGTTGGTTTAAGAAAATAGAACCTGAGGGAAATTGACACGCAAGAGTCAATGACAAGCAAGAGATTTGGAGGAATATTTTTAGTTTGTTAAATAAAAATGTTTTTTTAGAGTGATACTTTTCACATTACAAAAATAAACCAAAATGAAGAAAAGGTCACTGTAAAATGATGGAAAAAGGATCTGTAGATTTGCTTTTAGTATTTCAAATAGCCAACAATGCATGTCAAAAAATGAATGCAAGATCACAACAGTCTTGTATTTACTTTGTATTTGGAGAAGATAGTGAAATAAGTGGCCACATTCTTATTTTCCTTTAATTGCTATTAATATGGTTGATCTGATTGGCTCTTCGATGAATTTCATCCAAGAAGTTCTCCAGTTGTTCTATTAGCATTCGTTTTTTAAACCTGTTTGAAAAAAAAACCACAAATAGTGATCTCAATTACTTTTTAATGGCTAACATATACCAGGAATATATGTTTTTAAAAATGAAAAAAATTTGCTTTTGGCAAGATTTTTTAAAAAGTGAAATGGAAAAAATCAACACTCTATGACATATAAAATCTCTTGATGAAGATCTGTAAATTATTGTTTGTACCCAAACAGTATTAGTTTGTTCCTACAACAAATCTAGACCTACATATAGCAAGAGAGGGGTTATTCTTCCTACAACCAAAGAGTTAAAGAGGGGCAAAGGGGATACTAATATATGCAAGCATTCCAAATACTCAGTAAAATTTGGGCTCCCAAAACAATTACTGCACTATAATCTTCTCCTCTTTGAAAGTTGAATGTTGAAAGGAATGTGAACAAAGCATGAACTGTACAAAAAGGGAGAAATGAAAATTGGGCAGTTGCATTTACAAACAAGAGTGTTCTGCTATTATAATTTGAAAGCTAGCAAATCAAGGATAATTAAATACCTATCACATAGGAAGCAATTAAAGTTCAAGTGTTAATTCTTGAAAAATTTAATAAGTATAGGTAGACTAAAATTGCACTCATCAACATAAACATAAATATCACTGATTTTTTTTTTTTTAGAATATCCCAGGAACACTAGACATTCCATTCTTATTTCTTCTCTATTTGTAATATAACACAAATAGTCAACCATATTACACAACTCTCTAAAAAGTGGAGTTCAGGTGTCAGTATTCTAGCTAAATCCAGGATGAAGTTTGAGCTCACCAGAAAAAAAGTTATTAGATACAGATTGGGTTAAATATTCAAATTTGTATGAAAAATTATGGCCTTATCCTGATAAGCCCATGTTCTAGCCACAGCAAAAAGAAAGAAAAAGGAGAACTGCTATATCCAAAACTTTTACAGGTATGTTTACATTTGGATCAGATGAAATAAATACTAATATTTCTCATAATACTAAAATGTAATACTTGAAAGAAAAGTAAAAAATGTTTTTAAGCTTGTACAACTATGCTTTCCAATTGACTGCACTTCATAGTTACATTTGTAACCTTGATCTACATTCCCTATACTAAAGTACATAATCCTGGACTACTGAAACACTGAAACACTCTGAAGGACCATTTGTTGAACTCTGGTCCCCTTGATTACAAGTCTTCCCATATACAAATTAAATGCATTCAAAAATTGCCTTTCTAAATTATTTCTAATCATCAATTGTTATTAACATATAAAGGTGAAAAATTGAAAGCTGTAAAACAGACACCAAACAGCTACAGAGAAGGATGAAAATGTTGAAAGTATCTATAGTCGTTTGCAGGGAGAAAAGTTCCCTAATTCCTGAAGAATTTATATGTGGCTTTTTTTCCCCCTGGGCGGTACTGGGTATTGAACCATTAAGCTACATCCCTACCCCTTTTTTATTTTGAAACAGGGTCTAAATTGCCCAGATTGGTCTCAAACTTGATATCCTCCTTCCACAAGTCACTGTGATTACAAGTGTGTACCACCACCAGCAGGGTGGCTATGTTTTAGGAGAATTTCTTGTTGGGCACAGTGGCACACATCCATAATCCCAGCAGCTCTGAAGGTTAAGGCAGTAGGACTTCAAGTTCAAAGCCAGTCTCAGCAACTTAACGAGGCCCTAAGCAACTTAGGGAGACTCTGTCTGTAAATAAAATATAAAATGGGCTGAGGACATAAATCCCCTGGGTTCAAACCCTGGTACACCCCACCCCTCAAGAAAGAAGTACTTGTATATCTCAGTGTGCCACATGCATGGATAAACAACAAAAGTACATACATAACAAATACTGTTAAAACACTGCCTATGTAAACTGAAAACTCATTTCAAGATCACTACTTAATAATAGATAAAACTGTTTATTTTACCTTGATGCTTCTTTAATGACATTTTGTAAAAATATTAGTCTTGTTTGTAAACTGCCTTGCACATGCTTCAGTAAAGTGAAGATTCTTTCATATTCTTTAAACGAGAAAAAAAAAATAAGTGGTTTTCATTTGTACTCTTATTCAATGCTTTTCCTCTTGCAGTTTTTTATATTAAGGTCTACTGAGACAAAAAAAACATTCTACATGAAAATGTCTCCATTCTTTAAAGATTCTATAATACATTTTAATATAGATGTGAAAGAAAATATGTATCAATAAAGACTAAACAATTTGTCACTTTTTTTGGCAAAAGCTCTCATTAAGGTTTTAAACATAAAGCTTGGAAGGATGAATAAAAAGCTTTTCAGTAGTACCACTGAAAGATGAGGAAAATGGCTTTTACAAAAACTCTCCTTATAATTTAAGTTCTAAATTATATATGGAGGGGTGGTAAATGGAAGGGAAAAACAGTAAGGGTGCTGTCTCAATCTCAATTTTTCACATACAATTCTGCTAAGGACTAAAAACTCCCAAATGCCAAGGACTCAGTCTTACCTACTTCTGGCCTACTTACAGGTCACTGTATCATCCCCACCAGAGTAGGTGATCTGTAACATCTTCTGAATGACTATCAATACTATTCAGATTTTTCCCCAGAAAGTTCTTTTGCATTCATATAATACAAAGCTTTCATAATTTTAGTTTTTTGGCCTAAGCATATTCTTGATCACTACCCTAGTTTAAATCTTAAACACAATGGTAGGCATTAGGATGAGAACTTTACAGACAGGAAGTTATTTAATATTAACTATATCTTTTTGGGTGACTTGCTATATTAAAATTCCAGTTCCTGGTCAGAAGAATACTCAAGACTTTGGGTCCCTGTATAGTAGGAGGTACATGTAATTTATCTGCATGTTACTCTTTAGCTTTTAGTCCTTGCTGCCTAACATATCTTATACCTTGGACATAGCCAGATATTCTGTTTGTCAGCTGAATAAAGAATCATATTATAGGTAGCTTGGATGTTATTCAAGACTGATCTAGAATCAGATATATACTTTTAGTTAATCTGACTTCTGTTTTTTTGAGCACATGCAAAAAATAAATCTGAAGTTTGTCTTTAATTATACATACTTCTTCCTGGCTTTCGGATCTCTTTCATTATTTGTGCTTTTAGTTCAGTATTGACCTCTTCATGGCTTCGGCAATGCATCAATTTCTTTCCTTTATTGAGTGAAGAAGCTGGTATATTCTCTTCAGCACATTGTTCTTTATCTCTTGGTGGCTCATGATTTTCTAAAAATCCACCAACAGTGAGGTCATTAGTTCCTAAATGATCATGACCAAGAGCCTCTGTATGATTGATTGGTCGTTCCAATAAACTGGCTGAAGATGTTGAAAATTCAGTATCCATAGCATTTGGTGTAATGTCTGACGAAAGTTGGTCTGCAACATGATTTTCAACCACATCATCTATTGTTGAATCATTAGTGGTTTCGGAAACTAAACACAAAAATAAAAGGGAAAAAATTGAGAGCCAATATGAATGTACACAATAAAGAAACATCACTAAAGCAAATCACGACTGACTTCCTTGACAAATACAAATTAACAAATAATGTGATCCTTAAGCCTTGCGAAAAATATGGTGGGTTTCAACATGAAGCATTCACAATATTTACAAAATTTATACAACTTTTGCCCTTAAAGAAAAAAATTAAAAATAAAGCCAATTTCAATCAGCTTTTAATTCTCTGCTTTATTCTTTGGCGATTTTATTGAACAAGCAGGTTTTTAATACTTTAGTGAAAAAAATGATTAAAATTATCAATGGCCATCTTTACCTTAGAGTTCTAGCTCATTCCAATTTACCTCTGCCTATTATCAGAAGCAAAAATAAATAGTTTATACTATGACCAGTTTACACTAATCCAAATTCTGCAGGGAACATACCAAACAGGCCATATGTATTTCATAAGTACATGCTTTTCTTATAACCATCCATCTAGACCAAAAGAATTAAGCAATACAAAGCAACCTGGTGCCCACTTCAGCTCATTAGACCCAAAGCTTGAAAGCCGGCCCCTGAACACCAGATTATTAGACTTGCTCCCCATAGAGAGCAGCTGAATTCTAAGTTCTCTGATTGTTCACTGACCTCCAGGACACCATCTGAACTCCTCCCTCCTGTACCAGACGTAAATGTCTTTTTCACTCATATTCCCCTGTGCACTCATCCCCAGAAATCTCCTGATCTCATAACTCTTTCCTAAATTCTATTCCATGATTTGCAAAAATGCCTCTTTATTAAATATTTACAACAATTTATACTTTAATGAAAACTCAGCTCTGCTATAAAGAATCTGCTCTCCTTTTCAGACCTGAAGTAGAACTGCTTTCTCTCACATACTCTCCAAGGGTGATTCATCTCCCAGTGCAATTTCAAGATTTCTCCTATGTCCTCCTGTAACAACTCTTGCTTTTTTGAGGCTGAACATTGCCACCTATCCTCTCTCTCCTCATCACTGTATCTTAATACTGAATCCAGGGCACATGCCTGTAGCCACTGATATTTCTGACATCTGGTTCACAGTCTGCCCACCAAGTCACTCCTGACATAATTTTAAGAAGTGCTGTGGTGACCAATGTCAAAGAGATCACCTATCAAGAACCTGGCCTATCATTGATAATTTGATGTCATTGCAATTGTTATTTTTTAAAATTTTCAATAAATTTATAAAAATACTTTAAAAAAAAAAAAAAAAAGAACCTGGCCTCATCAATTCCCAATTTCTTATCACCAAAGAATTTTCTCCATTTAACACTTTTGCCTCTCCTACTTAACACAAATTCATGGATGAAGGTGCACAACTCTCATCTTCACAGCACTATTACTCTAGCAATTCCTCTGCTTTCTCCCTATTAATCACATCCTTACGAAACAGCCACTTTCTTATCTATCAGGTTTATTTCCTGTAATAGATCACTTTTTACCAATGTTCCAATTCTCTATTTCTATTGTCCTCCTATGGCATCTGCTAGGCAAAACCACAGATTTGATGACTTGCTCTGTCTGCTTGCTCCAGACCTGAATTTGGAATGACCAGTCCTGCCTACAGACATAGGATCCAAGTGATCACACAATCACCATCTGTACCTGGATCTTCAGCATTGTCTAGCAATCACAACCCCCTTCTCCCTCTCCCAGCAGTATTAACTTCCTCCACTCTTAAAATCTGACTTTCCCAATCTTCCCTTCCTTCTCTGCAGTACACCACTTCCTACTGGAAAAGCAAAAAGGAAAGAAATGCAAAGCTGTGCACCAGAAACTTTCCTCTACTTCCCCCTAATCTCTACCCACACCCCTCTGTTCAATGGAAGCAGCATTCTTTCATAGCACTCTGGACTGTTTCCTCTTGCCTTCTCGGTGACTTTTTGCTGATTATGTCTTCTCCCTCATCTTCATTTTCAACTTCTCCTTTTCTATTGGTTCCTTCACATCTGCACTTACTTTCTATTCTCTTTGATCTTAAAAATGAGACAAAAATCACTCCTTTCAACCCGATGAACTCTTCTAGCTAGCATTCACTTTCCCCATCTGTCCTTTACAGCTCAACTTCTTAAACTGATTGTTTATACTCATTGTCTCTATTTTCTCACTTCTCATTTCTCTCTCCACACCTTTTTTTTAAAGCATCTGCCTGCTTTACTCCACAGAAACTGTTAAAACAGCCAAAAAGCAACAGATCTTTCTAATTCTCTCAAATGGTCTCTTTTTTAAATGTGAGATCTATTCAATGCTCTTTCAATTTAGTTTTCATATCATTAAATTCTTTCCTATGTTTTCCTATCTCTTGGATTCTTCCTTTTCAATCTCCTTTTCTGTTCCCTCTCCCCTTAACTTGAGCATTTTTCAAAGTTCTGTTCTCGGCTCTTTTTTTCCCAAACCATTTTCCTCACTGCAGTGGGTGATAAGCTATCGCCCATACCTATCCCTCTAGACCAAATCTTCTGTGTCCCAAATTCATATTCCTCTCTACTTGCCTATCTATGCATTTCTAAACTAAGCTCACATTTAACCTCTTCTTCCAGTTTACCTAGTGTGTTTCAAGACAGGAGCCTGACTTGTTTGCTGTGACCCCAACATTCAATCAATCACAATGTTCTTTATTGTATGTCCAAATATTCCTTAAGCACATATTCTCCTCACAACTCCACAGTCAGGTCACAATCATCTCTTCCCTAGGTTTCCTAATGGTCCCTGAGCATGCACAAAAATTATTTACTAACATCAAATATTTAGTCAGTGCCCACATTCTCCAATTACTTTCTATACATTTCCTGTTTGTGGAAAAGTTTGTTTGTTCTGGGTCCAAATCAGGCCTACACATTGCAACTAGTTTATATGTCTCCTAACCACCTTTGCATCTACAAAATTTTTCTGTACCCCTTTTTACTATGCATTTTCTTTTTTTGGGAGGGTACGGGGGACAGACCACAATAGATTCTTGGTCCTACAGAGTTTTCTACAATCTGGATTTTGCTGATTGTATCCCTGGTTTTTATCATTTAACAAGTTTCTCCCTAGTTTAACAAGTTCCTCCAAGTTTGTTGGTAGTTAACATTCAATTTGTTTTGTTTTGCTTGGGAGTAGAGGGTGAGTCTAATCCACTTCAGAGGGAGTGCTGTGTAATTCCATTAAGGGAAGGAGTCAGGCATACAATATTTGTTTTTTCTGTAATTAATAAATCCATTAATTTATTAAGAGTTTCCTACATTTATTTTTGCTTCTCCCTGATAATATTCCACACATTAGTCAGTCTGGTCTTTGCAAAATGCTAATTAAATCAGGTCATCTCCTCTTTCAAACCTTTCAACAGATTCTCACTGTCCTTAGCATCAAGTAGAGAATCTTTACAATAGCTCTGAGGCCCTCCATTATCATTTCTATCTTTCAGTTTCACCTTACCACATGCCCAACACCTCTGCTACACCAGAATTCCTCATGTCCCTTTCTCTTGATTATCTTTACACAGATTCTTCTCAGACTACTATTCTAGCATAGGCAGATGCACAGCTTTATTCAACAAATTCCCATTCATCCTTCAACATAATCCTCAGTGTCTTGCCCTCATAAAGTAAGTTAAATACTCTTGCCAAATGCTTCCACAATATACTTAACTTCTCTTTTGTACCATTCATCCACCTTCTAATTAACTATTCGATGACTTTCTTCCTTACTCATTACAAATAAAGGCAGAGATCACTATTGTCTTGTTCACTGCTATACCTCAATGCCTGGTGTTGTCTAAAATAATACATGTATTTAATAATTAGTTTTTGTATTTAACTGCAATGGAAAGCTGTTTTTCTGCTGGTACTGATAATGCTCCTTTCAAAACCATTATTTTTAAACACTTGGGATTTGTTAACACCATTTTAAAGCATGACAGCTAATACAGTTATGAATAACTCCAGCAAACACTCATTAAAGGCACTCGAAAATTATTATGTGACAATTTAAAATTTCTAAAATAAAAATCTCTTCCCTAGGCATTCACTAGACTCTACTGATCAATTTTTTTCTATAATCTACTATAAAAACCGCTTCCCTCATAGCCAGGCGTGGTGGCGCATGCCTGTAATCCCAGCACTTAGGGAGGCTGAGACAGGAGAATCGCGAGTTCAAAGCCAGCCTCAGCAACGGTGAGGCGCTAAGCAACTCAGTGAGACCCTGTCTCTACATAAAACACAAAATAGGGCTGAGGATGTGGCTCAGTGGTTGAGTGCCCCGGAGTTCAATCCCCAGTACCAAAAACAAAAAACAAAAAACCTCTTCCCTCAGGAAGAATCAAAAAGCAACAACTAATGTTTTTAAAAGTCAGAACTCTTACTTTTATGAAGAGAAAGGGGTTTAATAAGATCTGGCTGTGCTTGAGTCATAGGTGCAGGCGGTCCTTTTCCTCCAATATGATTGTTCACAACAGGGTTCTGCTGTCTGCCTCTTAATAGTGGAGACATACACCGACGTCTTTTAGGAATCCCTTGCATATTTGGTTCTCCAGGTCGTTTATGTTTATTTTGAGGTCCAGCCACAAATTCATCTGCTTCATCTATCATCATACCCTGTAACAAAAAAGAATATAATTTTCTTGGACTTTACAATTTTTTTTAGTGTTTGTCATTTGTTTATTTACTTTGATAAAAAATAATTGGATATATGTATGGCACACAATGTGATGTTTTGATCTATCCATACAATGTAGGAAGACTGAATCAGCTAACATATCCATTGCCTCACCAGCTTTTTTTTTTGTGGTGAGCAATTTTGAAATATATAACACATTACTATTAACTACTGTTATAAGCATTGCAATAGATCACTAAGACTCTATTCCACCTGATAAATATTTTTCCTTTCCTCATCCCTTTCACCATAGCCTTGGGTATCCACCTTTCTACTCCCTGTACCCATCCCTCACCCAAAAGTGTGTGTGTGTATTTCTTTTGGTACACAGATTATAAAATTATATAATTTTATACTTATATAATATACAGATATAATTTTCTTGGATTTATATAATTATACAACCAATCCCAATTCCACTTAAAAAAACTATATTTATGTTTACATTTATTTAATACTCTACCGGAAAACAGCTTCAGCTTACCTTGGCTAAATTAGGAACCATTAAATTGATAATGCCTACCGCAAGCAAATTATATAATACAACATTTCAAAATTACCTTTTTATCCAGCTTAAAGGGGTTGCCAAATGTATGCAACCTTCGAGGCTGATCAGGATCAAGTTCTCTTAGTGGAGAAGGTACTTGCTTGAGGTATTCCTGGTAATTCCCCATTTGTGCTATAGGAACACTGTGTACTTGATCTTTTCCAAGAGAACACAATAAAAGTTACTAAAATCATACTTCATCTAGTTTTCAACTACATGAATGCTACCTAGTGTTATTGTAGGAAGTCTTCCCTTTATCACATATTCTAAATTAGTTTGGTGCAATTTTAAGTTTTATGATAAAGTGAGATTTTTCAAGAAAGTTTAAAATACTGTTTTCACCTTCTAAACAAAACAAAAAAATACTACAGTTTATCTCAATAAATAAAATATATAATCTTACCATAAAAGAATGTATCTCTCTATTCCAAATAAACAAAATTTAATAATAATATAATTTGTACAAAAAGAGTAGTAGAAAAATCACATAAAGTTATAGTTAGTATGCTTCAATTCCAGATGACCAAGGGTTAAACTGTTATGAGATTTATTTGTGATAGGTGCCACAGGATATAGCAAGGACACACATACCATGGAACGACCACCCAGAGTTAAACTATCAGATAGATACTAATATATGACAAGAAAATGAGTATGTGCAAGAGTCTATGTGTATCAATGTATGAGGAAGGCTAAAAAGGAAACTAAACAAAGATTGCTACTTTTGGGAAATAGAAGTTGAGGCAACAGTGATGGTAGAAAGGTAGAAAAATTAGGAAATGATTCACCTTTTACTTCATGTGTTTAAATCTACAACCAGAATATAATAGTACTTAAAATTTACACTACCATACTATGCTTTTTCAGATGACAAAGAAAAAAGTTACCAAAAAAAAAAAAAAAAGCCAATGTTATAACCATAATCTGACCTTCATCCTGTCCTTTAAGAAATTTGCGAGTACTCTTCAAAAGATTAGATCTCATTCTTGTTAAGTGATCCAAAAGATTCCGTCTTGGTATGTCATAAGCATTTCTAAATGTCTGAGGCTTCAAATCCTATTGAAAAACATTAAGGACAAAATTTATTTTCAAACAAAATTAAGAGACTAAAGACTAAAAGCTCTGGCCTACAGCTTTGCCTATTTTTACTGTATGTTTAGGTTTGGAAACAAGATATGTAAGTTAACTAGTTACCTTAAAAAGAACACATTATGATAATCTTAATGTACTGCTTTAGAGTTGGGGGGGGAATTTGATAGTAAGTACAACTAAATAATTTCAAATTCATATCTAACTCAAGATATTTTTTATATGTTCTGGATAAAAGTAAATTCATTTGAGTAAAAACTAATTTCCAAAAATTTTTAAATGTTTCTGTTAGTGCATTATAGTTATAATGATAGTGAGGTTCATTTTGACATATTCGTAAGTGTGTATAAAAATTTGTTCCGTTTCAATCCCCAGTACTTTTTGTTTCTTTCCTTTCCCTGATTCCCTTCTTCCTCTATTGTCTTCCTTCTATTTACTGATTGATTTTTAAATTGGTTATAGTTAACACACAGAGTTCACAGTGATATATTCATTCACATAAACAGCATGGTTTGGTCAATTTCATTCCATGGTCCAAATTTTAAAAACTGAAAGTTTTTAAACAACTAGTTTGGTATATAATTTACATAACATAAAATCAACTAGTTTGATGTGGGTTGGTAAATTCATAGTTGTAAAACTATCACCACAATCCAGTTTTAGAACATTTTTGCCATCCCAGAAAATTCCCTATACTGATTTGTAGTCAATCCCTATTCTCAATCCCAGGCAACCACTGATAGCATCCTGTCTTTCTATATTTTGTTTTATAAATAGAATCTTGCAATATCTAATTTTTTGTATCTGGCTTCCTTCATTTAGCATGATGTTCTTGAGATTCATCTGTATTGTTCATCTACTAGTAGTCTGTTCCTTTTTATTTCATGTAATGGATAGACATCTTTTTAACATTAAACACTTGCACTGTTTTTTACTATTAAACATACAAATAATGCTGCTATGAATATTTACATACAAAGCCTTTAGATGGACATGTTTTCAATTTTTGAGTAGATATTTACAAACAGAATTGCTGATTGTATAGCAAATATATATTGAACTTTTTAAGAAACCACCATTTCCCATCAGCAATGTTATGGGAATGCCAACGATTACACATCCTCACCAACACTTGATACTTTTCAGTGTTTTAAATTTTAGCCACTCGAGCAGGAGTGAAGTGGTATCTGATTATAGTCTCTCTTTTTTTGGTACTGGGGATTGAACTCAGGTGTACTCAACCACCGAGCCACATCCCCAGCCCTATTTTGTGTTTTACTTAGAGACAAGGTCACATTGAGTTGCGCAGCACCTCGCCGTTGTGGAAGCTGGCTTTCAACTTGCGATTCTCCTGACTCAGTCTCCCAAAGTGCTGGGATTACAGGCGTGTACCACTGTGCCCGGCTTGATTATAGTCTTAATTTGCATTTCCCTAATGGCTAATAAGTTTGGGCCATCTCTTCACATGCCTATTTGTTTATCTTCTTTGGTAAAGTGTATGTTCAATTACAGTGCTTTGCCTATTTTTACTGTATGTTTATCTTTTTATTATTGAGTTGTGTGGGCCTATTTTGGAGAGGGGATACAAGTACTTTATTTGATATATGCTGCTGCTCTCTGGGCTGTAGTTTGCCTGTTCATTTTTTAAAGTTTCTTCTCAAGAGTGTCTCCTATGATTTTTCTCCTAGAAGTTTATGGTTTAATTCTTACATTTAAGACCTAATAACTTCAAAGAATATGAGGTAAGGATCAAGTTCATTACTTTGTATATGTGGTACTGGCATAAGAATAAACATACAGATGAACAGAAGAAAGACTAGAAGTAGGACCTCACATATATAGTCAACTAGTTTTTAACAAAGGTGCTAAAAAAAATTAAGTTGATTTTTTAAAAGTCCTTTAAAGAAAGGATGCTGGAACCATTAGATATTCACTGTGGTTACTGTAGCTTTAGGGCGAGTTTTAAAATCAGATGGTGTAAGTCCTCTAACATTATTCTTCTTTTTCAAAATTGTTTTAGCTATTCCAGAACCTTTACATTTCCATATAAACTTTAAAATTAGCTTGCCTATTTTTACAGAAAGACCGCTGGGATAAAGTTAGTTTTAATAAGTATTCATAAGGCATTGGTCATCAGTATAGGTACCAAACCATATTGAATTCTACCATTAACTATGTGACTCAATCTCTAAGCCTCTGTTTTTTCAATTAGAAAATGAATGAGTTAGTTCATTCTTCATCAATTCACTCATTCATTCACATATCACGTACAATGTTATTTAACTCTAAAATTGAATCATTCAATGATAGTACAATGACACTATTCTGCAGAGGTACAGAAGTACTTTTCAAAGTCTCAACAAACTGAATGTCAACAGAAAACCAGATTTATTCAATTACATAACAGAATATAACTATAGTAGTATTAAATTGAATATCACCTTATTTTAGTTGTACTAAATTGAATATTACCTTATTTAGTAAAGCAACTTGGAACCCAGTGTATTCCTTCATATTAAGGTCTAGCAGTCTGTGAGGAATATCCTCTGAAATTCCCTGGAGCAGTTGTTGAAAATCTTTCCTATATGCCATTGATAAACCATGGGATCGGCTTCGGACTTTAATTCCGGTTTCCTGTACTACCTTTTTGCCTACAGATCCAATGACTCGATCAGATTCTATTTTGGCCTAAAGTAAAAACAAAGAAGAGTTTTCTTGATAAAATCTAAACTGATAAATCAGATGCCAACAGGCATGATCTTCTATAAATTAAGTATTTATTCTATTTTTCAATACAAGAAATTAAAACCTGAAGTAAGCATACTTTTTGTGAAGTACTAGGGAAACTAAACAGTTTAAACAATAAGGTCTTAAAGATTCTGTATCATTACAATTTTAAATTTTTGAAGCAGGACAAATACAATTTTTAAAAAAATTAATACCCATTATACTTAAACCTCAGTATGTAAATGCTCTATAAATGAAAATGTATATTACCAACTCAGAGGTAATAGAAAATCAGGAAGAAAAATATCATCAATATATGATTAAAGACATTATCATCAACATATAACTAAGCGTTCACAGATACGGCAAATAGTGATGCAGCTTTTCACTGGAAAATAAATAGCAATATTTTGGTTCCTCCCAAATTACATTTTGATTAGCAATTATAATAGAGATGTCAGAAATACTGAAAAATTATATACTGCATAAGACATTAATAATTTCACAGGCAGTTAAACTGTATATTGCTTGACAATCACAGTATCTATCAATGTGGTTTATAGGCAGAAAGACAAAATTTAGTGTTCTTACAAATGCTTCAAAAGAAACTAGTAATTTTTTCCTAAGAAAAATAACTTTCTAATACAAATTCTCAAAAGAAAACCTAGGTATGATCACATAAAAGAAGTCTATGGCCACATTTATGAAGCCATGTCATAAATTAGGAATTACTATAAAACTTTTAAAGTAACAGTTCAAAACACTGACTTGAGACAAACTATTTTAGTATATGATATATATTGTTTTAAAATATAATATATTAACTTAAAAGAATTAATATAAGGGAACTTCATTAGAATCATCTAGAATTAGCTTTTCACCTATTAATCATGTTAGTTAAATCCATCCAGTTACTTAATGGCTCACTTCTATTTTTTGATATTACCTGTTGACTCAATTTTTTGAGGTATGAAATGACACTATAACTGAGTCCATACTCCATACTGTCTGCTATTAGATTAGGTGCTCCCATCATTCTAACAGCTTTTTTCAAGGGCTATGGGAGAAAAGAAAACATAATTCAATATTAAGCATGTTAAAAATTCATGGCTCCACATATAAACTTCATTTTTAAAAATACTCCAAAAAATTTCTGCTTCTTTTCCTCCAAAAGTAAATAATATAGCCATATTTATATTAAGACAAAATGTATGTCAGTGGTAAGAAAAGCATTTGAAATAGTTAAATAATTCTCAAGGCAAGAAGGGTGAAGTACTAGACTATTTAGTACCATTGGGAGGTATTCATTTGGAAGAAACAGAAGACACGCTGAAGATGTGATAAAACTTGGGTATTAAATGAAAAGATGTACTCAAGGAAAATATAAGATTTCTATCTTAGGTAACTGGATGGATGGTGACTCACAAGCTATATATGACCTTGAACCAAGTTATGTAACTTCTCTGTGCCTCAGTTTCTCACTTGTAAAATGAGGATAATAACACTACCTGCCCTTCTATGGTTGTCATGGGATTACATAAGTTATGACATGTAAATCACTTATAAAAGCATCTGGCACATAGTAAGCATTTAATGGGTGCTAACAAATCATTAACTTAGCTGAAAAAGAAAAAATGAAGAAAAAAATCTAAAATTTACAGTGGATATGATATAGAGAAAAACTTTCAACCGTAAGAACAGACTAATTGAGAACAACTTTGTGCAATTTAAAAAAACATCTCTAGCAGAATATTCTAGCAGATGTGAATGGGACATGGCCAGAAAAAGAAAGATAACCACTGACAAATTAGAAAGTGTATAAGCACTGGTATCAATCTAGAATCAAATCCCAGCTCTAACATTTAATACCCATGATGCAGCTTTGGCTAAATCCTCAGGATTGCTATGAAACCTAAAATGAGTCAACATATGTACCAGTTCCTTTCAAAGTTTCCTTCCCCTCTCACTCTTTTACATGAAAGGTACCATGTGCTATATGTTCAATATGAGTTATCTCTTATAACCATAAATGTTATGTTTTCAAAGCTGAAGAAATTATCTTCTAATTTTATCAGGGACCATTTAGAAAGATTAGTTGTAGCAAAAAGCTGTAGTATTTCTGCAAAAGCAGAAGTTGGGGCTGGGGATGTGGTTCAGTGGTAGAGCACTTGCCTAGTATGCACAAGGCCCAAGATTCCATCCCCAGCACTGCAAACAACAACAAAAAAAGGCAGAACTAATATTTAAAAGGGGTTTGGTCTTTTTGTTAAGAAGTTACTTTTCACAAACTAAATAAACATATTTAATAAATCATGTTATTAGTGTAACCGACTATGATCCACCAGTTTTAAAGTAATAGTCTTCTAAAAGTGTATGGTTCTATGGGCATAACTTACTCACCTAAAAAGCTATTTCTAGACATTTAGAAAATAATGCAACATATATCATTTTTCACCCTTACAAAATAAATAATCACATACCTACAATTTTAAAAGGTAGTACAACAATCAAGGTTAAAAGTATAAATTCCTTTTGTTTTTCTGGTAGCAGGGATTGAATCCAGGGGCACTTAACCACTATGCCACATCCCCAGTCCTTTTTATTTTTTTAAATTATGAGACAACCTCGCTAAGTTGCTGAGGTTGGCTTTGAACTTAGGATCCTCCTGCCTCGGCCTCCCAAGCTGCTGGGATTATAGGTACGCACCACCACACCCAGTTCAAAGCATAAATTTTAAAGGCAGACTGAATTCTAGTATCTCTCACTCCACCATATATTAGCTATGTAGCCTTGTAAAAATTAACTTGAACTTTTAGTGCCTTAGTTTCCTCATCTGTGAAACAGGAAAAATAATCATTTCTAAGAACCTCATAGGGTGACTATGTGAATTAAATAAATTAACGTGTAAAGTGCTTAACAGTACCTGGCCTAGGGAAAGCACTATATAAATGTTCTCACAATCATGATCACTATTCTGTAAATCACTGAAACCTATCTTTATCATTACACATATACCAGTCATTTGAATACTCAATTTTCAAGGCAAGAGCAATAAATTAAAATTCATAACACCTACAATAAATTATTAGCACAATATAAAATTTTACAACATTCTACCGTTAACAATATTCTTACCCCGAGATAGTAGGGAGGCATCGTCTTCAAATAACTTTCGAATGACTGTCTCCATTTCAATGTTGGTTTTGCTTTATGCACTTTAAACAAGTCATCTAGAAATACATATTGTGAATAAACTATCATCACATGTTTTTTTCACACATGAAAGTCAAATCAAAGAGGTTTTCTCTTTGAAGTCTGCTTTGTTGCTCGTGAGACAGTAACATCAGTCAAAAGTTTTGAACAAAATTAAAAGCAGTAAAATCTCCAGATCTGGTGTTTGTGATACCATTTGAAAACGAAAAGGTGCCAACTATGGTTGAAAGATTATATTTAAAAATGAAATATAATAAAAAAAAAAAAGTACAAGGAAAACCCATTACCTGTCTGGCCTAGACACAAAACCATTTGAAGAAAAAAGCATATACAACATTTTCTGTTTTATTTTTTAAAATTTTTTGGTACCAGACACTGAACCCAGGGGCACTCTACCACTGAGCCACATCCCCAGTTTTTTTTTTTTTTTTTTTTAAATTTTGAGACCAGCTCTCACTAAGTTGCTGAGACAGGCTTCAACTCTGGATCCTCTTGCCTCAGCCTCCCAAGCCACTGGCATTACAGGCATGTGCCAACATTTCTGGCAACATTTTCTATTAATATACCTACTGATATTCTGACTGTAACTTAAAAATCTGATTCTTTTCATGGAAGGAATGAAGTTTTCTCCAATAGTACTCCTCAAAAAATGACATCCAGATGGTACCTAGAAACTAGCCTCAGGCTTTCTCATAACATTTTGGAACCAATTCCTTTGTTAAATATTTGCCAATTGAAAATAAAGTTAAATAAATGCTTAGAAAATACACTCAGATTTTATGAATATATTATGCACCTACAAAATGTCTAATGCACCAAAAGAAATCCCATATCATGAAGTCTGTGTAAGAACTCTTAATTTTAAAAATTTGAATATAATACCTTCATAGTTTGTAGAATAAAATATATTTCAATATCATCTTCAATTTATCACAAACATGACAAATTGTTATAAAATTTTCCTTAAATAGGTTTAATATTTTAAAGTATTAAAAATATTTTCATTAACTTTCAGAATAATTCTCAAAGTTTGCCCTTAGGAGAAATTTTGTATGTGCTGAGCAAGTGAGAAAATGATGAGTGACTTACCTAAAAGGGGAAGAAGAACTGGATAATTGTAAGGCATCACAAATAAGTTGACACAGTTCAGTGCTGTACTGGCTTTCAAGTAACCAAAAGGATGACCAAGTTCACTATATTTTGCACTATTGCTCACATATACCTGTTTAAAAGAGTGGTCAATATTTCATATTAATAACCTTCAAAAAAAGTTATGCAAGCCACTGGTTCAATTTAGCTTTTCAAGAAACATTTCATTTAAAATTTTTAATCACTATAGTTATTCAGCTCACCTGCCAACATGTTTGAGGCGATTTCCTTTCCAGGATAAACTGAGTCAGTGGTGAAGGTTCCAACTCATATTTGTCAAAAGGCAGTTTGTCTATAACCATTGGTTCACAGTCTGTACAGGAAAACTTCACTATGGGATGAGATGTACGAGGTGGCTACAAGGGAAAGTCTTGGTATTAATATTTACACAAAATACCAGAATTAACTCACTTTAAATACCCTTCCCTATCAAAATGTACTCAGTTCCTTAGTGTTGGTTAATGAGTTTGATTTACTACTAAATTAAACTGAAATTTTTGAATTATATAATATTCACAAGAAAAAGAACACTTCAAAATCCATATATAATGAAAATCTTTTAAGTTTTAAAATCGAATTTATCAGAAACTAAATGCAAAATTTTGGAATAAAGTATTCAATTAATTTTTATATTCAAGAAATAAGAAATATATAAAAACCCCAAGTGCTCATTTTTAGCAACTTAATTACTTATACAGAGTAGTAGTTTCCAAATTATACACCTCGATCAGTTTTACAGTAACATCAGATACATATTTATGTTGTTAGTATAGATGTACATTATAAATACATAAGTAGCAAAATAACCAAAATGATGACCACTTCACTATATTTCGTACTACTGCTATGAAATCTCAAGATATAGCCCTATAGTGCATACTTTCTTCACAATTGGTGAGGTTTTTAAGCAGGGGACCATAAGGGATAGACAGAGTAACGTGCCTCTTTAATTATTAATGAGTAAGAAAATAAAAACACTAATCTAAGTTCTAGCATTTCCTTCCCTATTTCCCAGTGGATGATTCAGGTTATTCCTGTGGCAAAGGCACCTTGCTTTGGAGATCCTCGTATTAGAGTTATAAAAAACATAGTATTTAAAAAAGGTATGTAATTCTATTTATTATTTAGTAATTCCATTGGCTTCCATTACTGCCTGTACCCTGGTGGCTAATTCTACTGTGGAGGATCAGATTTACATTATTTAAGTATCCAACTGTTTATTTCATGTAAACCAAATCTTCTACAGGTCCCTCAGATACATTATATCCTATTCATTATTTTTCCCCCTAAATCACAAAACCTCTTCTAAAACCCTAGATACTAGCCTTGATATCACCCCCCCATCTACATTTACCTGTCACAAAGACCTAAGTAAAATAACACTAATTCTAAAACTGCAGGTGTATAGTACTAATTGCTGCCTTTCCCCAAGAACAAATTTTCAACTCTCTTTAAACTTTAATTCAAGTCTTCATATTTCTCAAACTATTACAACTGTTTTGTAAGTAGTCTCCTTAATGTAGTCAGCCCCCTCCAATTAATCCTGCTGCCTTGAAATATAAATATGCTCATATGACTTCCCTATAAAATTAAAAGTAATTTTTTATTAATTTTTATTTAATTTGTTAAAAGTAATTTTATTACTTTTACCAATAAAGGTAATACCAATCATCTAAAATAGGGTCCAGATTCTTCAAATGTCACATACAAAGATTCTTTTTTTTTTTTGGTACTGGAGATTGAACTCAGGGGCACTCGACCACTGAGCAACATCCCCAGCCCTATTTTGTGGGGTTTTGTGTGTGTGTGTGTATAGAGACAGGGTCTCACCAAGTTGCTTAGCGCCTCGCCGTTGCTGAGGCTGGCTTTGAACTCGCGATTCTCCTGTCTCAGCCTCCCTAAGTGCTGAGATTACAGGCGTGAGCCACCACGCCCGGCTACAAAGATTCTTGATGATCTGTTGCCTATCTGCCTTTCCATCACCATAGCACACAAACCCTATGCTCCAGTTCCTCAACAGGTCATTACCTTTTATGTCCCTATGTTTTCACATATTAACCCTGACTACTTTATCATTTTCTCCTTTGCATATTGCCAATACAATAAATTCTTAAGAATGATCTAAGAACCACCAATCTCTAAGAGATTTGCCTGACACTCCTCCCCACTCTGTGCTCCAAACACAAACCAGGCAGTGATGACCCACCTCCTCTGGCTCTGTTCCACTCCACTATTACAGTTGAAACATCATACTCTAAGTTGCCTGTATGGATGATTTTGCCCATGGTGAGGTTTAAGAAGTTAAATAACTAACTGGGTACAGTGGCACACACATAATCCCAGAAGCTCAGGATGCTGAGGCAGAAGGATGGCAAGCTCCAGGCCAGCCTCAGCAACTTAGCAAATCCTTGTCTTAAAATAAAAAGTTGAGGACAAAGCTCAATGGTAAAGTGTCCTGGGTTCATTACCCCGCCCCCCACCTGGGGAGGGGCGGTTGTTAAGTACTGTCTTATCTCTCTTGTGCTCCTGTACATAGCTGCATCTAATATGTTTTAGTCCATGAAACATATATATATATATATATATATATATATATATTTTTTTTTTTTTTAATGAAAATACTGAAATCCCAAAGGAAAAGCAGAGGGAAAAGTCCTCTAAAACTTGTTAAAAATATTTTATCTCATCCCCTAACAATGTTATGAGATGGGAGTTATCTCAACAAATGGGAAACTGAGGCTAAGATAATTAACCAAAGGCACATAATCATACTATTTCTAATATTGGTTCTAATTCAGAACCAATTTCTAATAAATCACATTCAGTAGCAACACTTCTTGTCTGATATAGTTATAATTTACAAACATTATTTCCCCTGAGAACCTTCAGTTACTATTTTTGCCAGTTTTTTCCCAATATTATCTCATTTTGATGATTCTCTCTTCTGTCCTCTCTACTTAAAACTCTTAGTATGTCTTATGTGAACCATGTCATTAGCCTTATATGTAATCTCCCTGCCTTCCAGCTCACTCCTTTTAATTTTGCCACACTTACCACCACCATATTTATTTTTCTAAAGTGACAGTCTGTTAAAAACATTTTCAATTGTTCTTGGAATCCTACTAGAAAAAAGTTGACATTCCACAACCTTGCTTTTAAAGTCATTAGCAATGAGCTAACAGCATTCTCAATTTCCTACACATGTGTAGGACATGCCCAGCTACTTGTTACTCCACTAAATACATCATGTTCTCTTTTACTTCCATAATTTTTTATCATACTATTTCCACCTTCAACTAAAATCCTACTTACCTCCTATGGCCTTTAACAATTTGCAATAGCCCACTAGAGCAAAATTAGTAAGTAAGGATTTGGATATCTTTTCATTAAGGTCTGACAAATACCATATGTACTGCTGTAGGTATTAAATACAATAAAAGGAATAACCAACAAAAAGCATTTAGAACATGGATGGTAAGAATTGAAAGGGCTCAGAAAATAAAAAATAACTACCAAAGAAAAGCTTCTTTATAAGGTCAAACTAAAAAACTATAATGGTTCAATTTAAAAAAAGAAAACAGACAAGATGTCTCAATGAAATTTCTGAGACCTTAATTTCATTTGTTACTTCATGAAATCCCTAATGAATAAAGACCTTGCTAATGGACCTAAGTTTACAAACCTTGTATATCTGATACAAGGTTTAAGGTACAAAAGGTTTCAAAAGGGTTCCACTTAATTCATAAATAATAGTTGCACAAAACATTATTAAAGACTGCCTAATGCTTTTTGAAATACAACTCTTATCTTCTAAGTAAAATCAAAGGTAACTACTGTCATGCTCTCCCAATAGAATATCCCTTGGCATTCTCAGATACTAGATACTAGAAAGGAAAACAAAAACCTAAGATAAAAACAAAATGCACCAACAAGACCAAAAAAACATTAATTAAATACATTCTATTATCAGCAGAACCATATAATGAATACTGATAATTCACCATAATCACTGAATAAACTTCACTATTGTAAAAATAATTCAAACAAACAAGACTAGAAAATCTTTTCTAACTTAAATCTCTAAGTTGCAACACTGAATATAACTAAAATCATGCAAGTCAACATGAATTTCTGACTAAAACCTGAAAGACCACAGGCAAACTGTCAGAACTATTTCCTAAGCCTTCATTTAAATTTCAAATTGTGTCCCAGAGACAAGTCCTCATGTTACATTATGTTTAGAGTTCAAAAAGGAAATCTTACTGCATTTATGACTCTATATCCAGATGCCAATAACAAAATATAAGCACAGCATATTAGATTCTAAAGAGAACAGATGCCTTTTTCTCCTATTGGTTCATTATGAACAGTACAATATACTAAAGCAAGAAACAGTGTATCATAGCACTTTGAACATCTGTCTAATTCCTGCAAATGAGTCACACCTTTAACTGACAATAGTACTTAGAAATAATACAAAAGGCAGTTAAATGATTACACCACTACAATCACCATCTCTCTGGTACTTACTAGTGTTGGAGAATTCTGATCTGGCCAAAAAGATTCTGGAACAGGCCAATGACCTATAGGAACCCCAGTTTTAGGATTTGGTCTGACATATATGAGTTTGTGACAGCTATGCCAAGGCTGAGATCCAAAAGGCCTTGATATATCCGGCTGCCCATCTATAGTAAGAAATTAAGACATAGAAAGCAAATACCATGAAGGGAAACAACAAAAAAGTTAAATTATTTTCATTATTACTTAACTACAAAATATTCTAAAATCTGTTCATTTCTGGATTTCCTTTTTTCTTAAATGACAGAATACTATGACTGCTTAACATTTAGAATAGATTGCAATTCACTAGATAGTAAAGTCTGTAAATTCCAAGTATGAGCTCATCAGTTGAAAGTAAGTCCCATAGTATCCTCTCTGCTTGTCGATCAGAACATGTAAAAAAATACTTCATGGTACTTATCTGTTTAATGAACAATGCCATTTCCCCACCAAATGATAAGGCCAAGCAACCAATTTGCCACCTTCATCATCTTACAGTGTCAAAACAAGCACCAGGCACACAGTAAATATTGTTTAAGTATTGCTAATTGAATTTTTCTTACAAATCATTTTAAACTAAAACCTGATAGCTTAAAATAATATGCAAATCTAGATTCAAATCAACTGCCTTTAATCTAGAATAATTCTAGCAAAATATTAACTTTCAACAATTCAGTAAACATTTACTTAGTTGCCTAAGCCTAAGCCAAGCATTAAAGTAATTTTAAAATGAATATATTCTAACAATTTAACTAAAACTTTTAAGTTTTTTTTAATTCAGGCACAATGATACAACTTAGTCATGTACCCATTCTTTCATCTTTGACCTCTCTCTTCTTCCATGATAACTCCAGTGCATCACCTCAATCAAGTGTCACTAATGACTTTCTAATTCTTGAAATAAATTTCATGTAATACAGAAAGTTTCAGCTATAGAATAGCCAATGGTTCTTAGACCCACTGGCTATTGCAAATACTTCACAATCACAGAAGCTGACAACATAGCCAAGTGGAGCTGAGGTAGAGTTAAAAGAATCAAGCTTAATGGCAAAGGCTGGTTCTTCATTTTTGGATCCACACAAACCATTAGATTCTGATCAACCTGATACTTTGAACAACAGTAACTAAAGAATTAAATATCTACAGTTGAACACTCTGAGAATTAAGGAACATGGTAAAAACAATATAATGGAAAGAAACAATGATATAATATTTAAAAATAAATTAGAATTTGCCTATCCATAAATGCTTTAAAAGGTGTTTGACTCTTACTAAAATTTCAGGGTATAAACAATTGTTAATATAAAAAGGTAATCTACTGAACCACCCATCAGTTTATCTTGACTTTCCTATTTAATATTCCCTTCTGTCATCTCAATACATGGCCTTATTAATCTTAAGGCCAATTACTATACAGTAATTTTTCTGTTCTAATAATTGATAAAGCAAGTTTAGAATGTCTATAAGAAAAGTGCAATAATACCTTCTACAGGGGAAGGATCTGGTCCTGCTTTTTCAAAGTTTATTACCACTCCACTTTGTACTTTCTGCACCAAGGACTCCAGACATTGATTAAGCATTCTTGGAGAACATACAGAGTATGAGCGGCCTGAGATAAAAAAAAGAATAAAGTAAACAAGTTAGTTGTAAGAATTCCTGCCTTTAGTGAGAACTATGGTGAGGTTTCTGACAACACTAACAAAAAATTCAATGGTAAAGTTGACTTATTTCATAATCTTTAGGAACAATGAACAAAAATTATTATATTTCCAACCAACCAAGAAGCCATTTTGTGAGAATACAGTTTTTTTCTTCTAATTATGGGTAGACTGAATATAAAATCTTGGTCTCAACAAACAACAGTGTGGTGGTGGGGAATTACACATTCTCTCTATAAAGCTCTATCTCCAATTATTATCCAATATAATTTGTCTTTAATACACAAACAATATCTACTAGTAGAAATCCCCCCAAAATCTTATTCCCACTTAACAAAGATTTATTCCTCAGACTGATGCAAAGCACATAGCAGATACTTAATAATTGCTTAACTGGTCTACTGGCAGTTACTATATATTTTAAATATTGCATTTTAACATATAAATGGGAGCATGTACATTTCTGAACTTCACTTGGCTTATATACTTTAACATTACCTATCTTAAATTAATTTCCCTTTTGAATACTTTAATCTACAACACTTTTAGTTCAAAAGCACCAAAATGCTAGCAATTAAAACAACAACAGCTTAAGGCTGGGGATATGACTCAATCATAGCATGTACAAGGCTCTGAGTTTGATCCCCAGAATGGTCAAAAAAAACCCAAATGTCCCCAAAAAATATACTAGTGAGAATTATTTAAACAGAATTTCAGCACAAACATCTAGATCTTTGCAGTCTGATATTGTGGACAAGAGCCATAATTTTTTGAAGACTTAGTGTGAAAAATGTAAATTTCATGTTGAAATAATATTTTGGATATATTGATTTAAACAAAATTATCACTAACAATTTCACTTGTTTCTTTTTATCTTTAATGTGACTACTATGAAATTTATAACAACATATGGAACCTGAATTATATTTGTTATACAATGCTGATCCAGACCCAACACTAAAAACCTTGACAGCTAAAAACCTTCAACCTACCATCTTACAATGTTATTTGTAATAAGCTTGATATAAAGTCCTACCCTTACACAAATCAACCAATAATTTCAGAACACAAGCTACATATACTTGACATATCAAAGTACCTATATCAACTTATTTTTTAATGTAATTTGTAAAGGCTGCTAAGAAAACATTAGGTAGTAGTGACTCAAATCCTCATAGTTAGCTTACTTAGAAAATAAGTATTATATCACAAATAACTCACCTGTATACAACTGTAATCATAAAAATACCTACCAATTACTAAATATCAATGTGTGTGACACTGTTCTACTTGTTTTGTCATGCAAATTTATTTAATCCTAGCAACAACTGTACAGGCTATTTCTCCATTTCACAAATGAGAAAACTTAAGTCACAGAGACTTTAACCAACTTATTCAAGTTAGTACACTGGTACAGCCAAGATTCAAACCAGGGTATTGTAATACAAGTAAATTTATTCCAGGTGTAATCTCTATAACTTCTGCCTCTCCCCAGTGTATCCCATCTGAAATTATGGCATAGTCATTCATCTCTAGTGGTTCAGGCCAACTCAATCATCTGGGAATCATTCTTGATTCCTTCTTCCCTCATTGTCCTCATCCTTGTTTTAGTTTGCATATGTCTACTTCTTACCACCGCTAAGTCTAGCACCTTCAACCAAAGTACTGTCATCTCTTACTTGTCTCCCCGTTTCCATTCTTGCCACTCCTATAATATATTCTCATCTAAAACCTGAAGTGATCTATCAGAAATAGATCACCTTCCCTCTAATGGTTTCCCATCACATTACACTAGGAAAATAAAAAATATTTATTATGACCTAAAAGGCAATTCAATATTTTGTCCCTGTTACAGTTTGGATATGAGGTCCCCCCTCCTCCCGCCAAAGCTCCTGTGTTAATGCAGAAATATTCAGAGGTAAAATGATTAGATTGAGAGATGTGACTTAATAGGTCCATCCTATTTGAATGGGCTGATGGGAGGGATCTATAGGCAGGTGGGTCATCCTGGAAGGGTTCGTCTTCCTTGTGGCCCCTTCCCCACTCTCTCTCTGCTTCCTGGAGAACATGAATGGAGCAACACTCCTCTACTATGCCTCACCTTGGGCCCAGAGCAATGGAGGTGGCTCACCATAGACAACCTCTGAAACCACGAGCCAAAATAAACTTTTTACTCCTTTAATTTGTCCTGTCGGGTATTTTGGTCACAGACATGAAAAGCTGACCAACACACTTCTCTCTAAACCTAGATATTACTCTTTACTCTTATGCACATTCTGGCCATATCAGCCATCCTATTACTCCCAAATACACATAGCACATCTCTTCCCTTACTACTTCCTCTTTATAGATCTCCTTGAGGTTAACTACATCTTTCAAAACTCTCACTTCCTCAGAGAAAAATTACCTAAGAATACTCATTCTCAGCCTCAAGTGCTCTCTACTCCCAAATCTTTAATTTTTCCTCTTCATAGTAGGCAGCACCCCCTAAAATATGACTTATTCATTTGACAAGATTATTATCTGTAACCCAGTCCAAAGATACAAGTTTTCTGTCTATTGTTCCTAATGTATTCACAGCATCTAGAACAGTTATTAGGCACACAGTAGGCACTCATGAAATTACCTGATAATAAAACAACAATGCTTACAATGACAATCGCACAATTTTAAAAACATAAATAAAAATATAATAACATTAATTATTTTGGCAATATAGGTGAATTTCTTTCCAATTTTTCCTTAATAAACATGAATTACTCTTTAATGGGAAAAATTAATGCGCACGCACTAATACAGCCTTCCCTGCACTCAGTTAAAAAAACAAAAACACAGGATTGTTGTTAGTATTGTTCACATTTTTGTACAGTACAATACCCATGGATATTCACTTTTTTGTTCTTGCTACTTTTCTGGTGCTTTCTCTCCAAACCTTTCTTTAGTGAACATTCTTTCTTTTAAATTAAAAAAGAAAGATAACACATTATTCAGATATATGAAAAGGTGAGTGGCATTTGTGCAGTTTCCCATTATTGCTTGCAAGAGCATGAAAAGGGGCAAAGGAACTAGTACATGAGGAAGGATCCAGGAAGTATATTTTGGGAAAACTTCCTAATTTCTTGACTAAAATTTGGGGTCATTGAAAGATATTACCAAGGGTGACTTCGGAATCTTCTCCTCTGGAGATGTTCCTTTCAAAGAATAAACAAAATAACTTTAGTACATTACTGCCCAAAGGCAAGGATATCAACTACTACATGATTCTCAAGGCTCTTTTCAAACCCTTTCTGACTATACCACTCACTTGATTTCACACTCTGAATATTCCTGATCATTGAAGACAAAAGTTATAGTACATTTAGTGCCATAACTTCATCATAATTCTAAGTTCAAACTAAGTAATTCATAGTAAGAAATTTCTAATGTGAGAATGTCTGAATTATATCCTTAAAGCCCTTTGCAATCTGTTAAGTAAAAACCCTTGAGTTTAAAAAGGGCAGGGGATTTAACAAGTAGGTCAGTTCAAAGCTGAAAACTAAAATGTCATGAATACAAATGTGGATCCCCAAAGAAACTACAGGGACTACCACTGAACAATGTTATACATGTATAAGAAATTGCTAGCAGTGAATTTTTCAAAATTTAGATAATAGGACGTCCCTCAAAAAAAAAGACACACATACCTTTATTAAAAATTCTATAAATTGTGAAGGCATTACAAACAGTTCAGAGAATTTCTATAAAATGGGAACATTAATAGTGTGAATAACAATGACCTCATCACTTCTGTGTACATGTGTAGGTGTGTATGTATATATATGTGTGTTTGTGTGTGTGTGGCTAATCCTTTCTGCCTGGGAATTGTGCAGATTTCTGAAACCCATAGAATTTTAGAAGAAAATAATTAATTAGAACTTGTATTTTCTCCTATGTAGCTAGGCTCTCCATACAGCACTGGCTGTGGCTAAAAACTATCTATGTTGAAGGTCCCTTTCACAGTTCAAGACTTAGATAATTTTAATATCAAATTCCTTACGTGAGAACTAAAATGTTACCTAAAAACAAAAACCTCATGTATTTCTTATTCATTACTGAAGCTCTGAACCATGGAACAATAGTTGGCGCACAGTAGGCACTTGGTATGTATCTATATGAAATTAATCCACTTGTTGATCAATTTCACATTATAGAACATCTGTGCCTATTATAGAAGATACTTACTTATGTTCACTAAGCATGGTGGCTACCTGGCTTGATGAATAAGTGACACAAAAGCTGGATAAAACCTCTGACCCATTTCCTTTAACCTAAAACATCACTTAACCAGGCATATCCCATCAAATGAGTAATGAAATGCTTTTAAAACAGTTCACAGAAAATAATGCTTTAGCATTTCAGAATCACTGACAATTTTTGTAGGTAAGAAAATTTAACAACTTCAAATATCAGCATTTTCTATATGGATAAAAAAAATTACCATTCATTATGAGAGCCAATAGTAACCATAAGTATTCAAATCAAGATCACAGACCATCATCAATAAATGTAATTTTAAAACCATATGTCTATTAATTCTTAATGTTTAACTTGTTAAACAAAAACAAACATGGAATTTTTGAAACCTACATTTTAACGCATTCAGATAAACTCTGCTTTAAGCCACTGAATTACTATCAACAAAAAACTTACCGCCTGTCACTTCACACATTGGTGTGATTGCAGAGTCATCCAAAGGCACACCTGTCAACTGCTCTGATTCTACTGACATGGTGCCAGGCAACCGCAACACTAATGCAAACAGTCTCTGATCCCAACGAAAAGGTTCCTTAGTCAGTTCACTTCCAGGCAAAGGGGAATTAAGAGGTAAGTGGAGCTGAAAGTAATGGAGGGGGGGGAAAAATCATTAAGACTTCCACACAGTATTTTTTTCTAAAGTCTTTTTAAGCCACTTTATATTAAAACTCCATTGAGCCTCTTATCACTCCAAAAATAAGCCTAAAAGTAAAATATTCAGATACACCCAATATAACACATGATATTGTTGCTTTAGTTTTCTTAAACTTCACTCTGAAAATCTGAATTGAAAAAGCAAATTCTATAATACTGTAATACACTTCAGAGTAAATACAACTAACTACCAGGATCTAGAATGCTTCCAAATGAATCTTTAATGATTAAAAACAATCCAATGATAGTTATTGTTTAGGGAGGGTTGGGCAGGGGAATGCTTTGACCTCCCAGGTCCATGTCAGTTTTTTTTCTGTTATATCACAGCAGCCTCAAACATCTCTAGGGTTTTTTTTTTTTTTTTTAAGATGCAGAATCTTTTTTCTTTTAATCAATATCTTTTATACATATACATATATATATATACATATGTGTGTGTATATAAGCATTTTTATTTTATGTATTTATTTTTATGTGGTACTGAGGATCGAACCCAGTACCTCACACATGCTAAGCAAGTGCTCTACCACTGAGCTACAACCGCAGCCGTCTACAGTTCTTAATAATTTTAAATATGCTTCATTTTATATAGGAGATACACTCTCAAAGCATTCGCATGAAAGTAAATTTTTCACTGATTACCTATTAAAGGTATTGATTCTTACCATATCTGAGTAAATGTAGAAGAGTATGACTTTTTTTCTACATATTTTTTTTAAAATATTTTTTTAGTTGTAGATGGACACAATGTCTTTATTTTATTGCTTTGTATGTGGTGCTGAGGATCGAACCCAGGGCCTCATGCATGCGAGGCAAGCGCTCTACCGCTGAGCTACAATCCCAGCCCTTTTCTACGTATTTTTTAAAATTTTTATTTGTTTTAATTAGTTATACATGACAGCACAATGCACTTTGATACATCATATATAATGGGAGTACAATTTCTCATTCTTCTGGTTATACATGATGTAGAATTACACCGGTCATATAGTTATATATGTACACAGGGTAATAATGTCTGATTCATTCTACTATCCTTCTTACCCCCACAGAGAGTTACTTTTCTATGTTTTTTTTTTTTAATTTAAATGCATTTCAAGTCATAGTACATAACCAGATCTCTGTTTTTCCATTTCTCTGATTGCAAACCAAATAAAGTCACCCCATTAGAGTCTTCATAGATGTGCCAGGGGTAGTAAAGACCTCAAATAACCGTCATTACTATGCCCATTTCCCTTTCCTTCCTCTCCCCTCCCCCAACCACGTTTAGAGTTCCTGCATTTCTCCTATGTTTCCCGTTCCCACCCCCCCCTTATGTATTCTTATCCACTAATCAGAGAGAACATTCGGCATTTACTTTTCTATGTTTTTAATAGAATGTTTTCCCCCACTCTGAACATAAAATGATTCTAAAGGGCATCTCTATATCAACAGAGAAAGTGTACCAACAGGATTCTTACACCAATCTTAGTATCCAGGCAGCATGTTTTTCATGTGATGCAATAAAAAGTTCATAATACCAAAGATCTTAGGGAAGGAAAAATGAAAGGAAGGGAGGAAGGGAAGGAGGAGAAGAAAGCAAAAGGAGAGAGAAGGTGAAGGTAAAGTAGAAAGAAAGAAGTTTGAATCAAAGCAAGCCTTTAGAACTAAACACCAGTTTTACAGTGAATTTTGGTAATACAGAATCAAGTTAATCACCACTACAACAGAAAGTCAAATCCAGAATGTATAACATTCTAGAGGACAAAACATCTGATTTCTCCAACCAATCAATGGTATGAAAAAGCCAAGGGTATGGAGTAGGGAGGGTTAAAACTGTTACAGGGACAAAAGCAGGGAGGGCAGGGGACAAAAGATTTTTCAGAGAATCAGCAATGTATATGTTGTTGGAATCATTAATATTTTAAGTGTGTTAATTGTATCGTGCTTAGGATAAAATAAAATCCAGGATCAACACACTCAGGAACTTACATTCTACAAATATTGGAACATACTTTTAAATTATCACTGCCAAAATAATGGCCAGAGTTCATACCAACTTCTTCGTAAAACAAGACATAACTCTTTCTTTACATCCTTCTTAAATCTCATAGAGATTTCTGACCTTGATAAATTGGGGATTTTAGACATTCTACACTGATTTAAGACTCAAATTTCTTCATTAACTTGCATCAAACCCTTAAAAAAATCTGATTTTATTCTAGGAAGAGGTTCCTAGTGAAGCTGGGCTGTGCTGGCACCTCTCCCCCAAAGATTCATGCCAAGAGAATAGCTGCAAGACTTCTTTATCAAGATCAGCCAAGATTATGTGACCATGGGCAAAAATCATGTGATCATCCTCTGGCACTGGTCCTATTTAAATCAGAAGGTAGAGGCAACAAGGAAGGAATCTGGGCCAGAATGTTCTTTGAGGAATGTTCCCCCAACCTCAAAGACTTCGTAGCTCAGGAACTCCAGGCCCTTGCTGTTTTTACTGCACCTTCCCAGAAGATAAAGAGAAAACATTGCTTACATTATCACCTTTTACTCTAGACCAACTGTCTTTGAATTTGGGGAACACAGCTATGAAGTGCTTGGTCATTTTCTAGGGTCACAGAAATAACAAAATCCAGTGGCACTAGCTAAAGAGGCTTTCAACTGTTAATGTAGTTGCTCTGCAGAAATAATGGATACATGAAACTATCTGGACAATCTAAGAATAACAGGCACTGCACAGACCATATATATACAATTAATCATGAAGTGGTGAGCATCTGCCATTCCTGGTGGGCCTATAACCATTTGGACAACAATATTCAATGAAATAATTGGCCTTTGGCTGTATAGTGCTAAATCTAGAATGTATTTCAAGTAAAAAGAAAAACCAACCACGGACACAAGAATATTTTCAAGCTTTTTACGCATAGCTATTTAAATTTTATGAGTCAAATTATCATTCATTTTTCTATTATTTTCCCCTTCCTCATATCACCACCAACCTCTCACCACCAAACAATGGTTAGAGTTGGGGCATGTATTGTAAAATAGGATGAAGTAATGGCAAGCAAACAGGAACAGAAAAAAATATTTAAAAATATGAAGGAAAGATATTCTTCAGAGGCCTGAATTACTCTAAACCTAAAATTTTTAGCTGAAATTCTAACAGCTTAAAATCACAAAGTGGAGGAGACTTCATGAACATATGGACTGCTAATCAAAGAAAACTATATATAAATCAAGAAGAATAAAATTAATCATTAGAAGAATGTGCAATAAAAATAGATACTTCCTAAAAGTGACAAATTTAAGAATACACAAAAGGAAATCAGTAGGGGCTATAACATGGAAAGATATTCAAATACACTGGTCATCAGGTAATATAAATCATAAATAGCATTTCCTACACAGAAAATGAACAAAAATTTTAAAATTTTGAAAACTCCTAGTGATAGTAAGACTACAGAATAATGAAAACACTCCAACATTCCTGGTGGGCCTATAAATATACAATCATGTAAAGGACTATTTGATATCAGGTAGAACTGAACATAAGCATACCCTGACATAGGGAAGTTTCCTAGAGAAACTCATATTTTCACAAAAAGTCATATAAAAGAATATTGCAGGGCACAGTCAATGGAAGAGCATGTACCTAGCTAGTATGTACCAGGCCGAGTTTAATCCCCAATACCGCCAAATAACAAAACAGAACATCTTGATTATAGCATTATTTGAAAGAAAAAATGGAAACAACCTACAAGTCCAGTAAGGGAATCAATATACAAACTAAGGTCATTCATAACCACAGCTGAAATGAATAAACAATTTCTAAGCGCCATCATGGGTAGATCTCAAAACAATATTTTTTGGAAAAACAACATATACACATAAAATAATATATACATATGCCCCCCCGCATCACTGCCCCTGTTCAGTTTTGTGTGATTTGGAACTTTATATAAATGGAAGTATAAAGTATGATCTCTTTGATTTATGGCTTCTTTCATCAATATTATAGGAGTGAAATTCATCCATAGTATTGCATATAGCCATAGATCATTTGTTCTTATTGAAGTATCGTGTGTGAGAGATTATACTATAATGTATCTAGCCTTTTTGTTGTTGAGACTCATTTGGATTATTTGGGTATATTATGGATAGCACTACTATTCATAATATATGAATATATATACATATATATACCTTGAATATGTATATATATGAATACATATATACATACACACACATCTTTATGACAAAATATGTATGCATTTCCTGTTGGGTATACACTTAGGAGTGTAACTGCTCCATCATAGGGCATAAACATACTTACTTTTAGCAGCTACTGCCAAATGGTTTTCCCAAGTGCTTGTACCAATTTGTACACCCACCAGCAGTGTATGAAAGAACTATTTGCTTTGTTACTCTCTTACCAACTTAATACTAGTTGTCTTTCATCTTAGCCATTTTCGTGTGTGTGTATGTATGTTTGCAGTAGTGTCTGAGAAGGATTTCAATTTCCCTGATATCTATTAAAGTTGATCACCTCTGCATACACTTACTGTCATTTCAATGTGCTCTTTTACGAAGTGCCTGTTAAAAATGGTTTTTTTTGCTTTTTTTTTAAGTTGCCTATCTTTTTCTTACTGATTTGGAGAATTGTTAGTGTACTGGAAGACTGTTAATATAGTCCAGGTATCAGTCTCTTGTTGGATATAGGTACTACAAATACACTACAAATACCTTCTCCTACTCTGTGACCACTTTCATTACCTTAGTACAATCTTTTGATATTTCACATTTAGCACTTTTTGTGTCCTAAAGATCATGGAGGTGCTCTCCATTTTCTACTAAAAGGTTTAGTATTTTTATTTATAATTAAGCCTGAAATACATGTGGAACTGAGTTTGATAAGAGATGGGTGGAGATATGTTTTTCCCCAAATAGGCCATCTAATTGGCACAGCATCATTTACTGAAAAGATCATCCTTTCTTTGCTGCACTGGAACATCACTTCTTTATTATGCTGGCTGACCATATGAGATTATCTGATTCAAAAACAGTATCAATTGGAAAAAAAGACAAGATGCAAAATGATATGAACCAAACAGCATCTCTAACACACTATTATAAACAATATTTAGTGTCATTTTTCTATTTAATATATTCATGTAGTAAAGTAAGAAAATATGGACCAGAAGAATATAATCCAAATTCACAATTGTTGTTTCTGGGAAAGATACGTGTGTATTTTGTTTTTCAAGGCTTTTTATTGGGGGGCGAAGGGACAAGTTGTGGGCTGAACCCAGCAGTACTTTACTATTGAGCTATATCCCCAGCCCTTTTTTTTTTTGGTACCAGGGATTAAAGTCAGGGGCATTTGACCACTGAGTCACATCCTCAACCTTATTTTGTGTTTTATGTAGAGACAAGGTCTCTCTGAGTTGCTTAGGGCCTCGCCATTGCTGAGGCTGGCTTTGAACTCGCGATTCTCCTGTCTCAGCCTCCCTAAGTGCTGGTATTACAGGCTTATGCCACCGCGCCCGGCTCCTTTTTGGTTTTTATTTTGAGACAGGGCCTCACTAAGTTGCTAGGGCTTGCAATCCTCCTCTCTCAGCCTCCTGAGCTGCTGGGATTACACACATGTGCCACTGAGCCTAGCAGAAGTGTGCTCTTAAACACTGTATTATACAGTCTATTACTGAAAACAATCTGCATTTTAAAACGCTGAATATTGAACCTATAAATATAAAAATAATTCCATTAAATGGAAAATATGAGATTTTATTAGCACTTTTAGAAAAGAGCATTAAATCAATTTCTGAACCAAAATAGTGATTTTAAGTCACTAATTAATGTATCTTACAAACATTTTAGGTTCATTGTTTCATAATGCAAAGTCCTATAGTTTTCTCCCAGTTACTTTTTTTTTTTTTTTTTTTTTGGTAGGGCTGAGGAATCAAACCCCTGGCCTTGCACATGCTAGACAAGTACTCTACCACTCAGCAATCCATCTCACCAGGTACTCTTTTATCCAACAGCAATATATTTTTCTTCATTCTTGGTTTCTCCTTCCAATGCTCAATACATGGATAATAATGGCAAAAAAATAAGCAATAATTATAGCTAGCATATTTTCAGCACCATTCTATGAGCTTTACATGCAACATTTTAGAACAAATAAATGTGGTAGATATTGAATCATCTCCATTTTTGAGATGAGATACAACATAAGATTGTATGTTAGGAAACATTTATTTTAGAATATACTCAAGTAACCCTGGCTATATAATTAAATTTACAACATCTAAAGAGGACTGTAAATTTTAAGAATTGGATAAATCATGTGTGATCCAATAACTCAGTAATTTTCCCATAACCATGGTATTACTGGCCTTTACTAGGGCCTTCATAAGATTATACTTGGCAAAAATTCAGTCCAAGGGACAAATAAGCAAAGAAAATTATTGTTTATACTCACAAAGATTTTTTTTAACTTGGACACAATTGAAGTTTTCCATATTATTATTTTAAATAATTAATTTCAGAGATATCACCAACCTAGCTATTTTATTATCTTAGTAGCTCACAGAAAAGGAAATGTAACTCTAATTTGAAGTTAGAAAGATCGTGTTATTTTTCCCTCTTTGAAGACCTTACTACCCTTGCACTGTTGAGTCCTCCCTGAACTTCTTACCAAAAAGATAAAACTTATTTCTAACATTAGTATGAAAAATAAATGGTGGGTCAGGTTGGTCTACCATTAGGCATGCTCAAACTTTATTTATGAAAGCAGAATTTCCTCTTTATTTGATTATCTTATATTTGATGATGGTCCAGACCCTAATTATTTTACTTTGCTTAAATTGAATTAAAAGCTCAATTTCAATTATTTAGTTATTTGTGAAGCACCTACTATAAGCATGGCACTCTGTCAAGCTCTAGTAAAGATATAACAAGTCAAATAAACAAGATTGGAGATAACATTTTAGCGCCTGCTTTAAGAAAAAAACTATTTTAAAGCCTCAGCTAACCAGGATTCTCATACATTAAACTGCAGAATGTTTAAAAAAAAAAAGAGTGAGCAAATAGAAAAGATATCTTTAAATTCAGGAATCTAAACAGAAGTCTCCTGACATACAAATGAACTGGCTCCTAGATGAGGATCATGCCACAGTCCACCATGAGTAAGGACTGAACTGTACCAACACTTAAGATTTCTCCTTCAACCTGCATGTTCTGCCAAGTGGTTCTATTACTAAAGTAATTAAGATTATATGCCCTCTCTTAATAGTACTTCCCACTTAAGCTTTAATGACCTATTTTCGTAGCTGCCTATCCTCTAATTTGGGAGAGGAAAGAGATGATGATCTGTTTCTTGTTTGTCTCCCTGTATTTGTCCAATGCAAGAATTAATGAAGTCCCATTCTCACAGTCTATAGAAAGTACAAGAGAAAGAAGAGTGAAGTAAAATTGGGGTAATCGGAGAGAAACCACCTCTCCGTGTCTTGCCAAGAGCTATGGATCCCCCACCAACATATACATATATGGATAAAAACAATTTCCATGAAATATGAGGTCAAAGAACCAAATACTCCTATTTCCAAGAGCTGAGTTTTATTCTCTCCCTGTTTGTATGTCTATCATCTGTATGGCCTGTGGATAGGCAGATATGGAGAATACAAAGACATGAGCTGTAAGACCTACACAGGTTGGAGAAATAAACATGGTACATGCTGGTGCCACAGCAACTATTTCATCCAGTTCAATGGACAGTACTCATAATGAAAATTTATATGTAGACATACTTTCACTATAACCCACATGGGACCTCAAATTCTTGTTTATTAAAGGATACAAAACACTTAAACATATATAATTTCTTGTAATATTTTACTACACACACAAAACCATAACTTTTATTTACAGTTTATCACACTTACCCAATACCAATGAATCTGGCAAAGTATCAAAGAAGTAACTAAATCATTATAAAGGTACAAATTTTAACTGCCATGTGAAACCTTTTTAAAAACATAATGCAGACTGCAAATCAAGCTATAACTTGGATTATTTAGTGAAGATAAAAAATTAAACATTGTAATTCTCTATATTCAAGAAAATATAAGTAAATTATTGAAATGTGTACAACAGCAAAAGTATGCATAAGGTACAGAGAAATAAATGATTATCTGGAGAAGGAACCAGGGAAGGCTTCCTAGAGGAAGTAGCATCGGAGCAAGTTTGAAGAGTAAAAGGTTTACTGAGAATCTAGAATGCCATGTAGTTTGGTGGGGAAAACAGAGTAGAGACTGCAATCAAAGACACAGGAGACACAAAAATTAAAACACAATTACTAAGATAAAAACTAAACTTTAGATCTGTGGGAGCATAAAAAGCAGAGGAGAGAGATTAAAGAAAAGCTTGAAGCCTTCACAAATGGGTAGAATTTTAAATGGACGGACAATAGTCAGGGAGACAGCATGTGAGAGGAAAGAAACAGAAGCATTCAGGAAATCAGTAGCCCAGATTTGGGTCAAGTTTAGAGAAAATATGGAAAAAGTACAAGTTAGAGAAAATATAGAAAAAGTACAGAATTTTTCTTCATCTAGTCATTTCCTAATCTTATCACTCCACTAAAACAAATCACACTAAATCTTAATGGTCTTTTTTAGGTCAACGTGGTCAACAGAAGAGTGGGGCAAAAGCATGCTGGGCCTTGCAGCTCATTTTCACCCCTGTGGAAACCAGCCACCATGTAAAGAAGCCTGAACTGAAATACTGAATGGAGAGACAGAAGCCACAGAGAAGAGTAGCAAGGTGCCTCAGCCAAGTCAGGTATATAAAAAAGGAGAACAACTTGTTTGTTCCAGATCCAACTAAGTCTTCAGCGGAATGTAGCCAACCCACAGAATCTTAATAAATAATAAATTGTTTTAAGCCACTAAGTTTTGGGATGATTTGTTAAATAGTAATTAATAACTAAACCCAGAGGAGACTTTTCAGATTTGGCATGCAAGCAGCATTCAAAACTACTTGCCATTCTTTTGAAGCATATTTCTTTGGCTTTCACACTCAAGTTTTCCTCCTCTTTTCTAGTTGTGCTGCTCCTGTCTTTTACCCTCACTCCCAAAACAGATTCAATCTCTAATATCTAGCTATTAAGTGCTGTAGATTCTCAAGGCTGAGTCTGATCCCTCAACCCACCTACTCACATCTTCAATTACTTTTATACTCAGATAGTGTTCAAAAATTGTACATACCTCTTCTCAGCAAATTATTCTTACTTGGCACTCATTCTTGAATGGCTCAAAAGTACCTCAAAAACTAAACATTGAAAACTGAACTCAAGATTTTCTTCCATCCAAAATAGTTCTTCTCCAAAATTCTCTAGGCTCAGTAAATGACATCATCATCACCTAGTTTTACAGAAGCCATCTCTCTGTTCCTTAAACCATGAGTGTAATATGTGATCAGATTCTATTGATTTAATCTCTTAAATGTCTCTTGAAATTGTTGCATCTTTCCATCTTATCTACTAGCACCAACCTCCTAATTCAAGCTAATTGATAAGACTAATAAAAATGCCTACCTGGTCTTCCAACATCCACTTTTGTCTCCCTCTCCTCCACCCCCTACAGCTAAATAAAATCCTCAATGGCTTCCATATTGCTTTTATGTTAATAATATCACTATCAGGATGGTCTCAAGTCCTTTGTATGGTCAAGTCCAATATTCTTTTCCATTTTGTACTATGATCCCTCTTTTTTTTTTAATTCACAAAGCTACATTAGCCTTGTTTTAATTCCTCATTCTCAAAACACTCCCTTCAGGGGCTGAGGTTGTGGCTCAGTGGTAGAGTACTTGCCTCGCATGTGGGAGGCACTGGGTTCGATCCTCAGCACCACATATAAACAAATGAATAAATAAAGGTCAATCAACAACTAAAAAATTAAAAAAAAAAAAAAAAACACTCCCTTCAAAAAATAAGCCTTTGTCCATGCTAGCCCCTCTGCATGACCTTCCTTTGTACTATTATGGAAGTAAATCCTGTGCTTTTCAGATCTTAATCTTCCATGATCTCACTGAAAATAAACACAAACACGCCCCCTCATACATTAAAAGATGCACAAAGAAGTATTTATGGATGAAATGATTTGTCTACAATGTGTTTTAAAATAATCCCCACAACAGTATGCATAGGGGTGACAGGCAGACTGATTGAACAAGAGCAGCAAAATATGGATACTGAAACTGGGTAAGGATTCTTGAGATTAGTTTTTATATTCTTTGCATCTATGTATGTTTGAAAGTTTCCACAATAATTTAAAAAAAAAAAAAATGGACATATATGAGTAATCAACACAATAATTGAAAATGCAAGCCAAAACCTCTGGAAAGGAAATGAGAAGACAAGGGAAGTCTGCTTTTATTACTACTCTTCTTATAAAACTTATTAGACAAAAGTTCCTGTTAAAATATTTAAACCTTCTAAACAGAATATAAAAATTTCACCACCATCAGTTATTACCAAAGCAAATAATTCAGCTGGAGTAATAACTAAATGACCCCACATCTATGTCAAAACATACACTAACCAGATATGATAGTCCCAGTTAGAAGTACATTACAGCTACTCCTCTACCTGAAAACTGGCAAATTTCTACTGTCAGTAATTTTTAGATCTATCCCAATTTCAGAAAGAGGGTGGGGAATGAGTGAACAGTATTTTGTAGAATGAAATAAATACATAAGTATTACTGAGAAGATGAGAGGAGATAAGGAAAACTTGCCACAAAGAGATTAATCTATTTTTCCAAGTTAATTTGGGTTCTGGAAGAAACGAATTTAAACACGTATTCTTTTTGCTTTCCTACATGCCTGTTAAATATATGGATTTCCATCTAATATTTATCCTTTGCTTGCTAAAAACATTTTCTGCTTGATTTTATGGTAAACAATCCAAGATTGCTGCTTTTTGGATTCCTATGACTGCTTAATTACCATTTTGTCTATCAGTTTACTCATCTGCAAAATATATTAACAGGGTTCTTACATACATTTATAAAATGTATACAAACAATATAAAACAAAGTTGGTTTAACATTCAAAAATTAAAGTTACTCACCATGTTAACAGGATTAAAAAAGAAAAATCATGATTCCCTCAATATATGCATAAAAAAACTTTTGACAAAACAATACTCAGTCAAGATTTAAAAAACAAAATAAAGGGAACTTCCTCATCTGATGAAAACCTACAGTTAACATCACTTTTAACTGGTAAAAGACTAAATGTTTTACTCCCCACTCCATTCCTGAAGATCAGGAAAAAGCAGAGATGTCCATTTTTACCATTTCCATTAGTATATTAAGGTAAGAGAAATAATGAAACCACGCAAATATTAGAAAGAAGGAAGTAAAACTGTCTATATTCAGACATGATTGTGTGTAAAAAATTCCAAGGAATCTAGAAAAAGCTACTAGGTAAATTTAAGAAGGTCACAGGGTTCCAGGGTCAAAACATACACAGACACACAAACTCATATATATACATAACAATCAGAAATTGGTACAAAGTCCAATTTATAACAAATATACAAAACCTACATAATGAAAACTACAAATATTGTTGAGAAAATTAAATTCAGAAAATCTGAGAGATTATCAAATCAAATTAACAAATATAAAGTGTCAATTTCCTCCCAAATTATTTTACTAGACTCTAATAAAAATGCAATAGATTCTTATAAAAATTAACAAGGCTGATTTTAAATTTAAATGTAAATTCCAAGGACCTCGAGAGTAGACAAAACAATTTTGTAAAAGAAAAACAGAAATTGAAGACTTTAACTGATTTCAAGATTAAAAAAAATAAAATCCTATGTTCCAGCCCTGATTGATATAGATCAGAGCCTCTGGTAAGTCCCCTGCCTGTATACTTCTGACTAAACCTAGGCATCCCACTGAAAACCCAATCTTCCCTGATGAGACAAGAGTTCTTTTCTTTTTTTTTTAATTGTTTTTTAATAGTTGTTCATGGATCTTTATTTCTTATTCATTTATTATTTATATGTGGTGCTGAGGATCGAACCTAGTGCCTCACGCATGCTAGGCAAGCGCTGTACCACTGAGCTACAACCCCAGCCCCACAAGTGTTATTTTCAGAAGTAAGTCTTTTTGAAGCCCTACAAGAATTAGGTGTCTCTTATCTCTGTGTACAGTGATGGAAAATAATTACTTCAGTGATATCCCTTGAGTATTTATTCTCATTTAATTGTAATGATCATGTTATTATTATTATAATCCCCATCTTAAAAATGAAGACACTAAAACTTAGAACAAGAGAGAATAAGGTTTCCCTCTAGTTGCAAAGTTAGGAATTGAAACTTGGCCTTTCAACATAAACATTTTCTTCAACCAAAACATTTTAAATACTTACCTTATATTTAAATTTGGTATGAGCATGAACTCATGACCTATTTTCTCTTTTAGAAAAAAATACATACAAATATATATGTCCTAGCTATGTCCCATGAAAGGGCCTGGAAACAGTGACCAACTCAAGAGAAATTATCAAATTACAACCTAAAGCCCAGATTAGCTTTTCCACATACCATTCGCTAACACACAGAACCTGAGCTGATTCTAGATCTGGGGCAAAAAATGTATGAGGATAGCTTAGAACAAGCTGTCGTGCTAAGAAGCAAAAAAGCTTTCAAGTTTTTAAAGTTTACTTTCTTTGTCATTATTCCTTTAATTTCAGAAACTGATAGGTGACCCTCCAAATCTAATCTCTCCTCCTTCCTACCCAAACTCCCAAATTTTAGTTTGGCTTATAGTGACCCACACATAGAGAGATTAGTTTCTACTCTACCTTGCAGTAAAGTGTGGCCATTCCAGTTGATAGACTCTGACAGAACTGTCATGTGTAAGTTTTAGGTCAGGTTCATATTAGGAAGTTGCCTGCCCTCTACATTCTTCACTCCTTTCCATAAACTGAAATTCAGTTGCTGAATGTGCTATAAAACCAGCATCAACCATTCAAACAAAAGCAAAGACTGATGAAAAATAAAGCACCTGGGACCATAAACGATAGCTTGTACTTTCCTTACAACTAACCGGTTCTCTTTGAAGTGAGAGAAAAAGCTTTTTATCTGTTTAAGCCACTAACATATTTTTGTCCCAATTACAGTAACTGAACCAACATCCTAAAAAAAAAACTACCTTGTCAGAGTTTTCCAAAATCCTTGGAAGATTCAAATAGATGCTTGTCAATTTGTTTTTCTTTGCTACAGAAAATACGCAAAGAGGTACTGTGTTGTTAAGGGCAGGATTGCACAGATTCTAATCAAACTAATGCTAAATGCTTTTGTGATTTAATAAGTAGAAAGCTAGCACCTCTACTCTCAAGTCCCACTCTAGTCCTGATTACACAGACTTACTTGGATAATATAGATGGGGAAAAAGCTTCAAAGTTTTAGTGTTTTCAATGAAACAGTATTTTCTTAAATCTTATTACTCAAATATAATAGAGCCCTAAGCCCTACTCACAATATAACAAATAAAAAGACAAGTATAAGTAGTATTAGG
The DNA here is from genome assembly GCA_028644305.1 of Xerus rutilus. Classification (NCBI taxonomy): domain Eukaryota; kingdom Metazoa; phylum Chordata; class Mammalia; order Rodentia; family Sciuridae; genus Xerus; species Xerus rutilus. The sequence continues at coordinate 110,330,048 of CM053404.1, forward strand.
CTCTTATAGATTCATTTTGGTTTCCTCCTTCAGAAAGACAGGGATGATTCTAAGATTCAAGATGGAATCCTTTCTCTAAGATTTACCCTTCTGATTCAAAATTCAAGTACATTCAACCTGAAATGATCTGGACAAGGACATGAAAGAGATCTGCCTATCCTAGAATTTGCTGCACTTTGTTACAGTACTTCACACACTGCCAAATATGTCTTATTTTAATAGATGGGCTGGGGGCTGGAGATGTAGCTCAGTGGTAGAGCACTGGCCTAGCCTGCACAGTAACCTGGATTCAATTCCTAGCAAGAAAAATAGATGTATTAAATGACACAGAATTGTTCAAAAGTGATTAATTTTGTTATGCCAATTTTACTCCAATTAAAAAATATACAAACTTTAGGAAAAGGTTAAGGAAAACTCCCAGAAAAAACAAAGACAGAAGGAGAGAAAAAAATTAGAATAAGGGATCAATTGAAGTCTGATATCCAGAAGAAAAGGACACAAGAGAGAGGAAAATTGTGAAATAATAATATTTCTGAAACTTAAGCACATAAGTTTCCTAATTGAAAGGGCTTTCCAGGAGCCCAGCACAGCAAATGAAGACATACCTATACCAAAGACCATCATCATTTTATCACTGGTAAAAAAATCTTGAAAACTTCAAGACAAAAATAAAACAAAACAAAAACCCTACAGAACATAATAGAAAAAAAAATTTTATTTTGCTATTTTATTTCATTTTGTTTTATTTATGTTTTGCAGTGTTGGGTATCAAAGTCAGAGCTTCACACATTCTAGGCAACTTTTCTATCACTGAGCTACACTTCACAACTCCCCCAAACCCCTAACCCTTATATTGGACTTCTAAATAGCAACATGGGATATTATAAGTCAACTGAACAATGTCTGGCTTCCAAACTCCTGAATGGAAACCATTCCCAAATTAGGAATCCTATCTAACAATAAACAAGTATCAGCCAAGCATAAGGTTAGAACTGATACTAGCAGCCTAAGGTCTTAATTTTACCTCCCATGAACTCTCTCAGGAAGCCACTAGAAAATATGATGAAAATATACCATCAAAAGAGGGAAATAATTAATGAAATGATGATAGCATGATGTCTAGAAACACAGAAGACCCAACAGAATAGGGATATAATAATAAGAATTCCCATGATTATTTGAAGAAAATTCCTAGGACAACTACTCATCACACATCTAGAGAACCACCCTACAGACTGTAGCAGGAAGCTAGAGGATTCCACAAGAGATAATATCCAAGAAAAAAAAAAAAAAGATGATGAAACCAGTAAATTGTAAGTCTGTGGGACCCTATTATTCTAGGAAAAAGTATAGGTATGAGTACTTACTTTTCTTAGGAAAAATAAGATGAAATGAATAACTACAATGGGAAAATGAGCAAAAAAAAAAAAAAAGTATAAGAAAGCCAGTTTCTCATATCATATAGTAGAAAATAACACCTGCAAAAGAGAATGTAAGGAATGTAAGCGTGTTTTATGGAAACAGGAACTCCTTAAACCATTAAAAGGAGGAACTATGGGTGGTGAGAAATAGGTAAGTATTTATCATGTTAAGTTAGGTGTTACCACACCAAGCATACACTCTACCACTGAGGTACTTACCTAGACCCCAAGTATAATCTTAATAGTGTCTCTTTCAAAAATGCCATTTTTAGAAGATCAAATTATATGATCATTCTTTCTACTTATAAGCCTAATAGTGTATTTAATTTTTAAAATTATTTGCACAAATTACTTTGACTAAAAAAAATATAATTTGAAAAAGGAAATGTAGTCAAAATGTATTAGGGCCAGGCGCAGTGGCACACACCTGTAATTCTAGCAGCTTGGGAGGCTGAGACAGGAGAATCACGAGTTCAAAGCCAGCCTCAGCAAAAGCAAGGCGCTAAGCAACTCAGTAAGACTCTGTCTCTAAATTAGAAAATACAAATAATAGGGATGAGATGTGTCTCAGTGGTCAAGTGCACACGAGAGTTCAATATATATATATATATTACACACACTATATATATATAACACACACACACACACACAAGGAAAGTAAAAGCAACAGGATTAAGTGACACGAATCTGGCTCAGAAGTCAAGAATGCTAACTAGGGCAACTAGACAAACACTATTCTCAAGAAGTAGGCAGGAAAAACTACGAGTTCAGCTTTGGATATGTCAAGTTTGAGGTACCTCTAAACATCCAAATTGAAGTAAACAGTACATAGTTGGCTAGATGGGACTAAAATGAAGGAAAAAGCTGTAGTCTTGTTAGTTATCAGCCCATAGGTTATAAAGACTTGAGTGTATGATAGTACTCAAGCTATAACAGATTGTAGCCAAGAGCAAAAGCCTGAAAAACATCTAACTTATTTTAAATGTTTTTTTTAAAGTTTAAATACTTTTCTTACTACTCAAATATATATAAATTTGATGGCTGCAAACTATGCTATTACACATACCACTTGGACATTGCAAAAGATGTTATTCATTCACTTTCCATTCCACAAGTATTTTACAAAAAGGCCTATCTACACCCAGCAATTCAAAGAGGCACAGGAAGTAAACCTTGCTCTGCTGAGCTCAACACCTAGTAGCAGTAAGATAAGTAAATGGGCAACATAATTCAATTAATAACTGTGGTAACAAAGAACTAAATCCTAGAAGTATGGAGAAACCAGTGGAACTAAGCATCTAAGTGCTTCACAGAAAGTACCACTTGATCACTATCTCAATAAATAAATGAGTAGGTATAGGAGATAGAAAGAAGAGGAGAAATAGAAAACATCCCAGAATTAAGGAATAGGCATGGAAAATAAGATGTCCTCAAGGAACAATGGACAGAGTTCATTGTTGGTAAAGTACTTTAGAAGCAACATAAAGTTAATAAGCCACAAAAAACTGAAATTAAATCATAAGGCCTTTTATGCCCTATCAGGGAGAACAGATATCCCAAAGTAAGAAAAAAGAAGGAGAATGCCTAAATAGCATCAAAATTCAATTAGAAAGATTAAGGGTTAGCAAAACAAACCTTATGAATCTGTTTAACACTGATAGGTGAATGAAGCCATAGGAATGCATGAAACCACCCAAGAGTATCCAAGAGTAAAAAGGTGAAAAAAATCTAAGATTAAAAGCAGTAACATTCAGGGACAGCCAAACAAACTAAGGTCAACAATTAGAACAGAAAGCCACAGGAAAGCTGGAAGATTGTTAACACAGAAGTCAAGAGAAGCTTTAACAGAAAGTGTTCAAAACATCATGAAAGACAAATTAAAAAGCAAATGTGAATTTAAAAGATGACTTTATTTATTAAGAAAGGTAGAATGAGAACCCAGATTGTAATAGAGCAAGGAATAAAAAAGAGGTAAGGAAGTCAAAATGCTATCAAAATAATTTCTAAATTTACTGCAAAATAAAATAAGAAAAATAGTCACTAAACAGGGGGAAAGGGCATGCAAGAGTAGATATGAGTTTTTCCATTTGTTTCATTTCATTTCTTTCAAGTGGCTGATGCAGGAAGGCAATTATAGAGCCATCACCACTGTCTACCAGAACATTCTCATTACATGAAAAGGAAACCCCAAATGCATGAGCAGCCTTCCTTTTTTCTAAGCCACAGGCAACCACTTCTTTCTTTTCCTCTGGATCTCCGTTTCTGGACAATTCATATAAATGGAATCCTGCAGTAAATGCTCTTTTGTGTCCAGCTTATTTCACTTAGCATGTTCTCAATATTTATCCGTGCTATGGAAAGTTTCAGAATTGTATTCCCTTTTAAAGGATGAATAACAGTCCAATGAACAGATACGTCACATTTTATTTTTATCTACTAGCTGGTGGACACTTGTGTTCACCTTTGAAAAATTATCAATAATGCTATTACATTCATTTATATCATTTATAGGTTTATAAGCTTTTAGTTTTCTTTGGGTTTTCAGGTGTATCCCAAGGAATAGAGCTATTGGGCCACAGAATAATGTCTACCTTTGAGAAACTGCTAAACTATTTTCTAACACAGTTTTAACACACCTTCTCATTAGTAACATACGAAGGGGTTCTAGTTTCTCTACATTCCCACCAGTGTATGTCTACCTTTTTAATTATTGCTATTATAGCAGGTGTGATATGGTATCTAAATATAACTGATTTTCATTTCCCTCATGACTAATGATAATGGACATCTTTTCATTTGCTTATTTATTGAATAACTGTATATCTTCTTGGAAAATGTTTTAATTTTTGTTATAAGAGTTCTTTACATATTCTGGATAGGAGGGCTTTATCAGATAAATGATCTGCAAATATTTCTTCCCATTTCATTACTATCTTTCACTTTCTTGATTGTATCCTTTGAAGCACAGAAGTTCTTAATTTTGATAAAGTCCAATTTACCTACTTTTTCTTTGGTTGCATTTCCGGTGTAATGTCTAAAAAATTATTGTCTAATTCTAGGTCATGACAATTTGCATGTGTGTTGTGTAGATTCTTAGTTCTTACATATTTTATTCAATTTTCTTTTTCTGTCTATGGTATCAGGTAAGTGATTCAACGTCATTCTTCTAACTGTTTTCTCATATGTGGAAGCTAGAGCAGAAAGAGGAAAAGAAAAGTGGTGGCGGACCGGAGATCTCATGAAAATTTAAGGAAGTCAGTAGAATTGGGGAAAGGAACAGTGGGTGTGAGGAGGTAAGGGAGGAGGCCGGAAGTGTTGGGGCCACAATATCTAAGACCTTGGGTTCAATCACCAGTACAGGGGGATGGGGGGGAATTGGCCAAATAATAGTGTTATATTATGTGCATGTGCGAATATATAACAACAAATCCCATCATGTGCAACTATAATGTACCAATAAAATTATGTGGGGGTAAAAATAACAATCAATTGTCCCAGTACCATTTGCTGAGGTTATTCTTTCATTAAACTCTCTTGGCCCTGTTGTTTAAAAAAAAAAAAATCCACTGTATGGGTCTATTTCTGAACTATTAATTCTATTCCACTGATCCGTATTGGCCATTCTTATGTAACACAGTACTACTTTTTATTTAGATCCCATACCAAACAACAGAGCTAAAAGAAAAAGAAAAAAACCCATGGTCTAATCCCAACATTGCCTTACTTTGGCAATTAGCATTACTAAATACCCATTTTCCTCACAGTGAATTAAGTAAGGTGAAATTACCTTATAAACAATGAAAAGTCACAGTAAGTTCATACATGTTTTCTTAATGAGCTAACTCAACCTCATATATTGGGTTTGGCATCCAGGAATAAAAGAAAATAACAGTATGAATATTATTAAATTTTTAACATTTTAACATAATATTAAAATTTTAACATTTAAAATACTATTACCTAATATAAGCACTGAAAAAAGTTTCTCTTCATATATTTAATAAGGAAAGGAAAATTGAGAAATTATTAAAATCAAAGTAAATTCTATAAAACTATTATTAACCTGGTTAATCAGTAGTTCCTACACAGTTTCACTCTACAGTTACAATGTATTGTAAAAACTTAAAAAAAAAAACAAAACTACTTTTTTTAGTTGTAGTAGGTGAAATACTTGCACAGAAGTAACAATATCATGGCAATCAGAAATATGAAAAATTTCCCTCCATACTGGGGATTGAACTCGAGGTCTGGCATATGCTGGGCAAGCACTCTATCACTGTGCTATATCCCTAACCTAATTCTTTTTCATCTTTAAAAATCTGCTAGACAAAAAGCAGAATCTTGTTTTCAGCTTTTTGAGTTTTTTAACTTGTAGAGAGCTTGCAGAGCCAATGTTGTAGAGCCAATGTTTATTGGCTTAACATATTTACAATGTTTACAAAGCTTAACTTGTAGAGCCAATGTTTATTGGCTATACATATTTCTTCTTTTGTGAACTTTCTTTTCATGTTCTCTGACATAAAACATTGAATTCTAACATTTCTATTATTGAGCTTTAAAAGTCCTGTCTATGTTTAACATATATAATATATATGCCCATTCTATATATAAAATTATACATACCCTAACTAGTTCTCCCCCAGTTTGTCTTCAAAATTTCTAAGCAGAAAGAATTACTTTTAGGTAGTTAAATGTATGCAGGCGTAGGTGTGTTGTGTGTGAAAATGTGTATTATTTTTTTGACACCTGGGGATTGAACCCGCGAACCCAGAGCCTTGAGTATTGAATAGCATTCAATCACTGAGCTACATCCCCAACTCTTTTTTTTTTTTTTAATTTATTTTTTTTATTATTTTATTTTTTTTCCCAAAAGTTGCAGTCAGAATGGCAGCTATCCAAAATACCAGCAACAATAAGTGCTGGCGAGGATGTGGAGAAAAAGGTACACTTAAACATTGCTGGTGGGATTGCAAGTTGGTGCAACCAATCTGGAAAGCAGTATGGAGACTGCTTAAAAAACTCGGAATGGATCCACCGTTTGACCCAGCTATCCCACTCCTTGGCCTATACCCAACTCTTTTTCTTTTAAATACTTAAATCTGAGGCAGGGTCTAGTTAAGTTGCTATCCTTTGTAATTCTCTTGCCTCAGCCTCCTGAATAGCTGGGATTATAGGCATGAGCACCAGGCCCAGAGGGAAATTTTTTTTTAAGCAGTTTCACTCTGTCAAATTATAATGGTGAATTCTTTCCAATTTTTAGTATCTTTATTGAGATTTAATTATCGCAAATTTCATCCATTTTAACAGTTCAATTCAATGATTTTTAGTGAATTTAGAGTTGTACAACCATCATTGCTATATGGTTTTAGAACACTTCCAATATCCTAAAAAAAGATCACTGTGACCACCTGCAGATAGTCCCCACTCTCTCTAAACAACCTATAATCTACCTATGGACATTTCTTATTTCTTATGCCAGGTATTGAACTCTGGGACACTCAACTACTGAGCCACATCCCCAGCCCTATTTTGTGGGTTTTATTTTGGGGGGTGGGGGGTTACCAGGAATTCAACTCAGGGATACTCAACCACTGAGCCATATCCTGAGCCTTATTTTGTATTTTACTTAGAGACAGGGTCTGAGTTGCTTAGTGCCTCGCCATTGTTGAGGCTGGCTTTGAACTCTCATTTCTCCTGTCTCAGCCTCCCAAAGTGCTGGGATTACAGGCGTGCACCACCTTGCCCAGCTGGACATTTCCATTTTCAAGTGGAATCATACTATATGTGGATTTTTACATGTAGTATGTTTCTGAGATCCATGCTTCTCGTAGCATATCAGCAGTTCATTCTATTTTCATTGCTAAATAGTATTCCAAATTTCCCTATTTTATGCCTAGTATAAATCGACCATAAACTACTGTGACCTCTTTTATGAGAAAGTAAAATTAGAAGAACTGGTCAAAACAAAAACAAAAACAAAAACCCAAATGGGGGGACCACTCTACTCCTTATATATTCCACATTATCACTACTGTTTCTAATAAGTAAATCTAATCACTTTCTCCTATACTAAAATTTTGTCAATGTTTTCTATCAACCTATATAGCACAGTCCAAGTTCTTTAGGCAGAACATAGAGAGGAAGGGCCATGCCAACCTGTCAAGTCTCATTGCTGCTGCTTTTTCTAGAACATTTTGCCAACTCTCAATACTGAGGTATACGTGGTTCCCTCTCACCAAGCTCTCTTCTACCACCTTTATTTCTCTTCAACCATCTACCTCAAAAACTTCATCTTTCAAAGCCCAACTTGAGACATTTCTCAGAACCAGCTCCTGTCTCACTTTCTTGTCAGCTGTTCTCAATCATTTTACTTCTTACAAAATGCCATAACAAACTATCTCTCTTACCAAACTCATGACCCTGTACCTAACCTAATGTCTGAACTTCACTGCTGTTAATAACTGCTAGTGTTATTCTACCCACTTCATGAAGGAAGACCAACTGCATGGATAGTCTACTTGAAAACTAATGTGGTAAGGACCTAACAGAAGTAGTACTACACAACTCCAGAGACCATAGAGGCTAAAGAGCCTAAAATCTTAACTATGACTCTTTAAAGAAGTTGTTTGCTAACCTCTAACATACATCATGATCTATGTTACACAGGAAGAAAAATTCAGAACTTCTTTTGTATAAATTTTTTCATTTCATCTTTTTTAACTTCTATTTTTATGTTTTCTAATATATTAACACTAGCACAGCAGTAAAATACATAATTTCTAAACTTAAAAATGTACAAATACTGGGGATGGTACAGGCCCCATTTTATTTTATACTAATATAGGTGATTAAAAAAAATCTAGTAAGCCTCAGGACAAGTTTTGAGTTTACTTAAATTTAACAATCAAGTTTATCAATATGAGCAACTTGGTTCTATAAGTGCTTCAAATGACAAGGGAAAGACCTAAAATTCAACTTTTTGCAACCGAAATGCTTAAAATATCTCAATAATATTTTTAAGGTGCTAGAAGTATTGTTTAAATGCAGCAGGTAGTACTAATAGTTTTCAAGTTGAATGCAATTAACTATGAACTACATAAATCCAAAATGTTTCACAGTTTTTTTTAGTTTATTATGACAGAAAAGTCAAATGTAAATTTGTCCTGCCAATCCCTGAAATTCAATTGATAAATATATGACAAATATAAACTAAGAGAATACCTAATTAGCTTTTTTTTTTTTTAAATCTATTTGTAATTAACAACAATGTAATTTTGTAACCAAAAGGGTTCCTTAGCTACAATAGCAAGACTGCCATCTGTGTAAGACAACAAATACTAACCTAAGGCTCTAAAGAGCCTGGTAAAGAGCTTAGAAAGATAATAACTCTAATAACTCAGAAGTTGGGGTCTGACCATCATAATCAACAAATGTATAAGCTTAAAGTTAATTTACCAACAGAACCTGGAGTTATCAGGTTAGGGTTGTCATTCTATGTTGAATCAGATTCTCCAACAAATACAGCCCCCAGAGAGAACTACACTCTACTCTGCTCACCTTTAAGGCTTTTTCTGAGGCCTTCCGAGATGACTAGCATCAGACTTTTGAGGAAGGCTAGCCATTAGACAAGGCTTTTCCCCACGATCTGACTGCTTGAAGTGACATCCAGGATCAGGTCGATCCTGTATCCAGGAATCATGACCCTCCCTGAGGCACCAGTCATCATGAGACAGTCAGTGCACTTTAGCACTTCTTGATAACCACTGGGCTGCTCCTTTAGCTGAAAGGAAAAAAAACATCAAAACCACAACAAACAAAACAAAGGGGGGAAAAATCAGTAATTCAATCTGAAAAGACAGAGCGTGGGGAAAAATATACCAAAACAGCCTTGTCTAAATCAAAATGTAGCCTTGCCTTGATGTAAAGACCATAGTTTCAATATTTTTCCAGCTGCTGCAAAGTTTACTCCTAATATACAAATCTAAAATATGTAATCTACTGTATTACATCTGGAAAGAACTGAATGTGGAAGTTAAATAAAATAACCTTGGAAACAGAGCTTAAAAAGTATGAGCAGGTATTTATAAACAACTAGCAGTCTAATGCTTATGAGTGTGCCCCATTAGGAGACCAAATACCTAACATTTTCAGTCTCTCAAATTGTAATCTGTTTCAGAGAGACATAAAATATCCAAACATCTGAGTTTAACAGAAAATTATGAATACTGTTAAAGCCAGTCTACTAGTATTCTTAAATAATTAAGTGAACATCCTCTTTAACTGACTTCATACTAATAATACAAGACCTATACACACACACGCACGTGCGCAATTCTCTTGTTCTAACCTTGTTTAATTTTCATGTTAACGCCTGCTTGAAACATCTTAAATGTTTATATCATTATTTTCTTAAATAAAAAAAATTTAAAAACCAAATGAATAAATACTAGGATGATTTAAGGCTTATTTATTTACTTTGCATCAAAATGAAAATTCTATCAGAATTCAGAGATAAATTTGGCTCATATCTGTTTTCAAATGCAAAACGCTTTTCCAAAGATAAAATGTTAAAAGCAAGAAAAAGGCTTTGAGGTTATTATTTTAAAGGTTGGCTCATAATTCCTTTAAAATATCCTTACTCCAAAGGTTATAATATTTTTCTATCAATTATTTACATTCCTTTCTCCTACTTAATTTTATATTCCCTATACTATCAACACCCAAGTAGATACTCAAGTCGGAAACCTGGAAAGAAGAGACCAGTTTTTTTGTAACTTGTTTGAGAATATGATAAAAGCTATGGACCTACCTACCAAGAAAAATCTGCATGTACATGGATAATGTTTAAATATGATTTCAAGAAATTTACAAAACACTCTTAAGTCCATGGACTCTGTTCAGAACTCTTGTGAAACACACAGCTTTTCCCCCCTACCTTCCATATCATCTTTGAAAACCTGCCTTGTATGAGCCTCCCAATCTCTCAAATTTCTGCCTTCCTGTCCAGCACTGGCTTAGTCTGGGCACTCTCCCTATTTTCTGTGGTTGTTCACATTAGTTTGCTATTTTTTCTTACCATCCTTCAATCCATCTTCACCTGGCTGGCAGAGCAATCTTACTAAAATGCAAATCTGATGATATGACTCATCTTAAAATCTTCAATAACCTCCCCTGAAAATGTTAACAGAATGAAGTCCTCTCTTCTTAGGGAGGTATCACCTGCTCTCTATTTCAAGCATTCACTCTTCTTACATACAATTTCCACACTTCAGTCATACAGTCTACATTCTCTCAGTATACTTTTTCATATCTTCATACTTTGGCATAGTGTTCTCTCATTCTGATATGTCATGGCTCAATTCCTTACTTTTTCCTCAAAAAAGTTAGCTCCTTTCTTTATGCTCTCTCAGAACCTTCCTTCGGCTTATTTCTGCCACTAGATTTCTCAATGTACTGCATATGCTTATTCCTTTCCTGTCTTCAAATGTAATTATTTCTACACACAAGAACCTTGCTTAATTCCATCTGTGTCCCCAGTACCTAGAATATAAATACAAAACTAAACGTATTTGTACAGCACTGTCGCTATTCTTGTTCACAGCCAAAGTTAATATATCACAGGTAAAACTGTTGCCAAATCAATACAAAATATATTTTAACAACTCTAAATATGAAGAATTCAGTCTGGAAGGGTACTTTACAGCAACTCTAGAAAATTAAGCATTAATTGCCATCAACTATTTAAAATATGCCCTTATCAGGGCCAAGGATATATATTTTTTAAATAATGTGAATTACATGGACATCCAAACCAGAATTACAGCTTGGTAAGGATACTAGAATAACAATATAATCTGTTGGAAAAAAATACATATTTATTCAGGAAAAATAAATACATATCATAGATAACATAAATTAATTACTCTCTTTTCTTAGCTGCTCTCTTCCTCGACCCTATCTTATACTTGGAGTTTAAAAGTCCGCAATATGGTATACTATAAGCAACAACTGCACACTGCCTGCAGTCGGCATGAAAGTTAAATAGTATAACTATCCAATAATCTATTCTAAACCCTATCAAACAGATTAAAAATTACCTTATTAAAAATATCCACAGAAGGCCAATTCTACAACCCTTGGAAACCTATTCCCAAATTTAACAATTCTAAAGGTCAAGAATTATTATTATCATTTTATTTTATTTTATTTCATTTTACTTTATTGGTAGTGGGAATTGAACCCAGGGGTGTTCTACCACTGAGCTATATCCCCAGCTCTTTTTATTTTAAGAAAGAGTCTCACTAAACTGCCCAGACTAGCCTTGACCTTGCAATCCTCCTACTTCAGTCTCCCTATAGCTGGGATTATAGGTGTGCACCACCATGCTGAACTAATCATCTGTATCTTAAAATAATTCCATGCTGGCTTTGTAAATCAAAAATATTTCTGTACTGCTTTGTTAAAAGTTGTTCATTCTCACGTTTTTGTGTATTTTAAAAAATATTTGTGATTATATTGTGTTCTAAACTAAGGCTTCCAAATTTGATTGTAGATCACAATAAACAGGGATGATTTACGAAAAACAAATTCCCAGGTTCCTGCCTGATCAACTGAAAATTTTCAGAATTAGAGCTGAAGACATATTTTTTATAAAGTACACTAGGTGATTTGATGCAGCCATTTGAAAGCTAGCATTCTAAATTTCATAGTAGTTTATATATGGAAAAGCTAAAATCGGAGAGTAATAGAATGTCTCTAAATGAAACTTCGCTTATGTGTATGGAGTATCTTATGCCTTATTGGTTATTGGTTCTGACAGACTAACAAATGCATGGTGAAAAAGCTTAACCCTCTGAATAAAATCTATTTTGATGTATCTTACCACAGAATTCTAGATTAACAGTTAACTGTACAGTTTCACTAGATCTGCCAGCATTTCATTTTAATTACTCCACTGAGTTTGTCTAGAAGTTTTCCTTAGGAGTTACTCTTACCATATGACCTTAAAAAAAGATACATTTGAGGAGGCTGAGACAGGAGAATCGTGAGTTCAAAGCCAGCCTCAGTAACGGCAAGGCACTAAGCAACTCAGTGAGACCCTGTCTCTACATAAAACACAAAATAGAGCTGGGGATGTGGCTCAGTAGTCGAGTGCCCCGAGTTCAATTCCCAGTACCAAAAAAAAAAAAAGATATATTTGAGTATTACTACAAGTGTTAACTGCTAAAAATTCACTATATTAAATCAAAAATATTTCAGCTTCTTAAAATTATAATTTTATTTTATTTACATACTTTAAATAAACTAAAAATTGATGATGTATGTTTCAATAATACACCAGCAGTTACAAACCTAGGAGATGAGAGAACAGGGCCAAATATACGGATAGAGAAAGAAAAGGTACATGATCTGCATCCAACAAATTCTTACTCAAATGTTGTTAGAAGGTTGAATTGATAAAGACTAATGTATACTGGAAAGTATATGCTTAGAATATTTGAATTACAAATCAGAAAGATGCTAATCTTGAGACTGTTTTAAGTCCCTAGGAATATCAATATGAAGAGGATACAAGAGAATAAATGTAAAACTCAAGAATATACACTGATCAGAATGTTCGCTGCATTTGATCACACTACTGTGGCATCCCTCATTATTCTTTACAGGTCTTTTTAAAGAGGGGGAAATTTCCCAAAATTCTAAGTATCCCAGGGGGTGTGGGGAGGAACTACTTCATATGTGTTTAAAGTCTTACACAATTGAAAAGGAGTTTTGACAGACTTTAATACATATTTTAGCAGTATCAATGAATAAAAAATTATGAGAGGAGCAAACTGATTTCTGAATCATTTCAGATACTTCAAATATTTCAAAAAATTCTACACTGTCTTTTTATCATTAAGAATTAAATGTAGGGCTGGGGCTGTGGCTCAGTGGTAGAGCACTTGCCTAGCATGTATGAGGCACTGGGTTCGATCCTTAGCACCATATAAAAATAGATGAATAAAATAAAGGCATTCTGTCCATCTACAACTACAAAAAATTTTTAAAAAAAGAGGTAAATGTAAGCCATAATTATAGTATAAAACCATTCACACTGCCTAGAATGATCCAGAAAAATCACTAATATAAATCAACATCTCAGAAACTGATGGACTTCTATACCAATTTTTGAGAACAAGTTGGAATATGAAAACCCCAATCAATAATAATGTGAATATATATAGCTGAGATTACTCATTTTTCTGTAAACATGTTCCCTAATTGAATATGTACCCAAGAAACCATAAAAGTAGTTGTCCTAGTTGGCCTTAAAAATCTGGAAAAGCTAATAAGAAAGCAACACATAATGGTTTTGGTTTTAATAAATAAAGCCAATGGTTTATTTTATAAGTATCTTCTCTAAAATGTTAGCTCCCAGGGTAATCATAACATTGATGAAGAAATGTAGCATTTTCATAACAATCATAACATTGATGAAGAAATGCAGAAATTTCTTTAGCATATAGAAATCTCCGTATTTGAAAGATAATACTACTATTAGCACTTTCAAGGAAGAGAAAAATAACTGCTACACTATCCTGGAATGTCATTCACCACTGAGAAGGTGCTGGCAGGATTTCTTCTGGGCTACTTTATTGAGCAATATAGTTAGCCACGTGTTTCTTGAATCACAGTACAGAACAGTTTTCTGTTGCAAAACAGTACTACAGAGGATCTTTGCAGGAAATAAAAACATGAAAAAAATTTCTTTGAATAATTCTAATTTGGTTAATTCTACCAAAAAACATGATACATCAGTAATATATTATGATGACCAGCACTATGAGGCCACAAGTATGTTTATCATCATTGAAAACACCTACTATGGGGATAAGGAAGAGTTTCCTTGTATATAAGAATTCAAGGCCACATCTAACCCACTGCCCATAAGTGAAAACATTACAAAAAAACAGTTTTATTAAATAGCTGTATTTTTTTTAAAAGGGCTGAAAATAACACACATACACTTCCAAAATAGACAGTCTTCAAAAGTCCTAGACACAATTATCCAAAAATACTGAACTAGAAATAAACTCATGATACCACAGACAATTGCCTGGACTTCTTTTAAGTGAGGCCCGAGAACATGAATTAAAGTAAAATAATTACATACAGCTCTTAAGATTTTCATCCATAACACAAAGCTGTCACTTTTCTACCCTAATTCGTAACATTTTGCTAAGTGATGACCTGTTATAGAGGGTGTGGTATTCCTATTATTCTTTTGATAAGCAAGTTATAAGAAATTGAGTCATTTTGGCCTGCACATACTTAAGAGATAATATGGCACTGGGTTTTTCCATTAAATATTTTCTAGGCTCAAAATAACATTACACTAGGCTTCTTTATAAATTCCACAGATTTAAGTAATGAGGCACATATCATATCAAATCATCCCTAAGATCCCTGAATTTAGTTCATCAAGAATGAAATCACACTATAGAACTTATTACACAGAATCTAACATATTCACAAGATAGATAACATTAACCCTTCCTCACCTCTTCAGTGCTTCCATAACTCAAGGATCTCTATTTTATCACTCATAAAATTATTTAACAAGTGATCTCCCCATAAGGTTTTGAGCTTAAGAACCAGAAATCTATCTTGTCTATTTTTGTCAATCTCACTATGTAGAAATACCATGGTCATATAGTCATTTATGGAACACTAAATGAGTGAGAACAGAGTACCTATGTCACACTTGCATAGAAAGCTAAAATGGACAAACAGGAAATTGGATAAAGTAATTTTTAAGAACACACAATAACAGGATCAAAGAGGCAGTTGGTCTATGAGGGAAAAAGTAATGGAATATCTTCAATTATAATCTAAATTTTTGCAACCTTGCTATAACTCAAGCAAATTACTTTGTCTCCCTGTATCTCAATTTCCTCCTTTGTAAAATAAAAGGTAAGCCTAAATAAGCTCTGTATTCCCTCTCATGCTATAATAATGATATGAAAACAGCAGGATAACCTAACTAACTCCTGAAAAACAGCGCTAACAGAATAAATATTACATATCATAACAGATGATATGACTCTCAAGCAAAGGATTTTATGCAGGTGGAACATGCAAATCCATAAATGCTAAGGTCACATCCACAGCCAACCAAGAATTATATACACACATCCCACAAAAATGGAAATTACCAATACATATGCTCATTCTGTAAGTAATAAAAAAAAAAAGACTCAAAGACACAGGTGATAAAATTTTAAAAGAAATATAAATACAAAATGATTTGTTATTCCCTAGTAGAAATTACAATAGATCATATCTAACATATATGCACCATCAATTGAAAGGCTCCTTAAAATGAATCACATGAATTATTTAGGCTAGAATATTTCACAATATTTTAGAAAAAATTAAGCTTCAACAATATATACATTTGGAGTATATTTTCTCTTCTTTCAACATTAAAACATGGGCCAGGCACAATGGTGCACACCTATAATCCCATCTACTTCAGGAGGCTTAGGCAGGAGAATCACAAGTGGGAGGCCAGCCTTGGGAACTCAAAGGTAAGAGGACTGCCTCAGAAACTTAACTAAACTGTGACTCAAAATTAAAAGGCAGGGGGAGGCTAGAGATATAGATTAGTAGTAGAGTACTTCTAGGTTCAATTCCCATCCCAGTACTAAAAAAAGGAAGAAAGAGGGGTGAGGACCAAAATATATGGGAGGATCAAAGACATTCCTAAACCTGAACACTACAACTCCTTCCAGGCCTATGTTTCAACTTCATAATCAAAATAAACCTTTGCTTTAAAACCTTTGAATCTTCTGCCTCAGAAAAAAAGTAACAAGAGTAATCAATTTTGAACTTGACTAGAAGAGTCAATACAAAATATCTATAATCAATATTTTTAAAAAATATAAACTCTATTCTCAGTACTATAGTAAATATTGTAGATTTTTATAAAAGAGAGCTAAAAGTTAAGAGGAAAATCTTCCCAACTTAATTAGCAAAGTAGTTTGGGGGAACGGAAAGATACAATAACATTTCTCCAATATTCTTACCAAGAAAGGAAACAAAGAGCAATTCCAATATGTATGTAGTATATTTCAAGATGTTTTTAAGCTAGAGGAGGTCCCAAAAAACAAATTTTACAAAACAGATCCAGAACTATCGGAACAAAATAAATTGTACCCCAAAGGGCATTTCTTTTTTTTTTTTTTTAAATATTTTTTTATTTGTTGATGGATGTTTATTTTATTCATTTGTTATTTATATGTGGTGCTGAGGATTGAACCCAGTGCCTCACGCATGCTAGGCAAGCGCTCTACCACTGAGCTACAGCCCCAGCCCCCCCAAAGGGCATTTCTATAAAGGCAACACAGACCTTAAATAGATAACCTCGCAAATATTTCACAAAACAAAAATAACTTTTCAACCAGAATCATTAAGGGCAACAACAAATAAAAACACTTCATTTGTATGAAACAATCTTGAAAAAAAATATTAATTACTGTAAGTCCTATTAAGAAAGCAGAATCAATTTGATATTTTCAAATCTGAGGTTAAGTGACATTTCTATTTTTTGTGTTTACGGATATCAAGAACAATCTGCTCCTGCTAGT
Source organism: Xerus rutilus (assembly GCA_028644305.1). Taxonomy (NCBI): domain Eukaryota; kingdom Metazoa; phylum Chordata; class Mammalia; order Rodentia; family Sciuridae; genus Xerus; species Xerus rutilus. Next base: position 110,347,101 of record CM053404.1, read on the forward strand.
GGCAGGACCTTAATTGGCCATACATGTCAACCAAATCTAAAAAAGACCAATGGCCGATTAAATTCAGCTATCAAGCATGCTAAATATATACAGATGATAAATTAACTATCTCCATAAATCATGTCCTAACTCCCCTTTAAAGACAACTGGTCAACAAAACAATTCTAGATCTCTTCCCCAAATCAAGATCAGGCCGTCACAATTCTTTACTGGTTCCAATGCTTCAAGATAAAATAATACTTTACAGTCTATCAAGTACTTTTACATACATTATTTCCTTTTAGATTTCCAACAACCCTATGAAATGACACAAGAATTATTATCTTTATTTTATTGATGATTTAAGGAAGTTAGGTCACTGACACGAAGATCACTGCTAGTAGAGTATATAAAACAAGAACAGAACCCACATGTCCTGACCCTATGTAATTCACATTCCACAACGTCACACAATAAAAATAATTCTAAAAGCTACTTAACTTAAAATCTATACTTTTCCCACTGCATTAAACCCTAATAAATGCCACAGGAATTCAAATTAAGATTCTAAAGCAAATGCAAACAGTAAAAAGACTGGTCCAACAATCACCTTTCTGTATCAACATGTTAAACACCAAATGTAATGTTCAAGTGCAGTTCAAATACTACAGTATGAACACCTAAAAGTTAAAAAACAAAACAAAACTATTCTAGTCACCATACCACACCACACACAACTCTGTATAATACATGCTGTTAAAGAATAGTTAGCTCTAAATCATTTATATATACTTTGTTTGACTTATTAAAAATAAAGAGGTCCAATAATCTTCACTTTTCCTAGTTTTAACCTCCTCTTGGCTTTGTTGTACTTTAGTCTAGCAGTCTCCACAGTGAAATGCATAGGGTTTGAGTCTGCAATGCACCCCAAAGGGCCATGTGTTAAAGCCTTTGGTCCCCACTCCATGATGCTATTGGGAGAAACTTTAAGAGGTGAAACTTAGATGGAGGAATTAGGTCATCAAAGACATTTCCTTGAAAAAGATGCTGGGACATAGGTCTCTACTCCACCCCCTCCCCCCAATATCTGCTTCCTGAACACCCTGAGGTAAGTAGTTTCTTCCTCCATACGCTCACACTATAATGTACTGCTTTGACACTGGCCCAAAAGCAAGAGGGCCTTACCAGCTAGACTCAAACCTCTGAAACTGAGACAAAATAAGCCTTTCCTGTTTAAAAGTTTGTCTCTCAGGCATTCTGTCACAGTGATGGGAAGTTATTTTAACAATCCACAGGAATGTGGGAACAAATTACCAGAATGCCATTTCAATTTTTTTTTAAACCTGAAAATCAGAATTAATTTTACTGATATTTACTATATACAAATTTACACTGTTACCCACACATAAATGTATAAATACACATATATTTGGGGTGGGAGGTATGCTCAAAAACTTTTTGCAGAAGGAATTCCTATTCAAGAAATGATGGTGACCACTCCTAAAAAAAAGCAATAAAGGAAGATGGGCTTTGGGAGACAGACGATTCTGGACTACAACAAATAATCAAAAAGACAACCTACTGGCAAGTGTTCAAAACCCTACATTACATATTCAAAAGATGTTTCAACTATATTTGCATAATCCAGTGATATAAACATAACTTACCTCATCCTGGACTCCACTGGTAGTAGTCAACTTGCTCCCATCAGTAATTGTTATAATAATTGCTGGCTCCAAGAAAAAAGGGTTTCTTCCCTAAAGTCAAAAAATACATTATCCATGTTAAGGTTTAGACTTTGGCTTTTTTTTTCCCTTTTTTTTTTTTTGAGTAAAAAATCAATTCTCAGAACAAAATATATACAATTCCCCTGAATATATACAAATTTTACATATAAAATATACCCATTTTTACATTTTTAAAAAAGGTTTAGGACATAAACAGTGGTTAGCCCTGGAGAAACAGGACTAGGTAGAGAAACTCTAGTTTTTAACTTAACATATTGTTGTATTAATTTTTACAGTGAGCATTTATATTATGTAATTTAAAGTATTTAATTTCTTTTTTCTTTGTTTTTGGGGGGTGTATCAGAGATTGAACTCAGGGGCACTCGACCACTGAGCAACATCCCCAGCCCTATTTTGTGTTTTATGCAGAGACAGGGTCTCACTGAGTTGCTTAGCACCTCGCCGTTGCTGACGCTGGCTTTGAACTCGTGATTCTCCTGCTTTAGCCTCCCAAAGTGCTGGATAAAGTATTTAATTTCTTAATGGGAACTCTAGTAGTAAATTCTAATAATCTGACTTTTTTAGCTATTACAAATCACCGTAACCAAAAGACAGTACTTTCTGAGAAACTTTCTTAAAAAGGCAGGCAAGACAGTAGGTGAACATTACTAGAATATGTCTGTAATCAAACTATCTAAACAAGTGACTAGGTATATGGACAGAAGGACTATGAGAACTGGCTCCATGGCAATAGTAGGGCCATTCTGGGCTTAGCAATAGTGCAACATGAGAAAATGCCTGGACAGAAGAGTACAAAAACAATGGCAGCAGAGACAATGAACATAATGGCATGTCTATATAAGGGAAAATAACTTTAAATACCTTCCATTCCAATTGGCCTACTCTGGGTAATATGATCAGTTCTATGAGACATACTTTGTGAGACTTAGACAAACATAAGCTTGGCTTTTACATATGCACAGTTCCCAATTGAGCCATTAAAGCACATTCAGTATAACTATTTAAAACTAAGACCAAAGCATAGAAGTTCCAAGAGGGTAAATCTTGTAATTGAAATTGAAGGTACAGCCCCGCTTTCTGCCTGTAGTCTCAGCAACTCAGGAAACTTAAGGTTAAAATCATTTGAGGCCAGTAATTCAAGGCCAGCCTGGACAACACAGTGAAACACACCCTCCCACTCTCCCCCACCCCAAGAAAATGAAAACTACCAAATTCTCTGCTACTAACAGTAAAACAGTAAACTATTCAAAGATTTGAATAAAGTTTTATTGGCTATGATGCATAACCATATAACAAATCTTAAAAGTATATAGGAATCACATGCAGATCTTAATAAAATACAATTTGTGATTCAGTAGGTCTGGACCAAGATTACACACTTTTGTTTTCCTTCAGTATTCGAATTAGAACCTAGGGCCTCACATGTTAGGCAAGCGCCCTACCATTGAGCTATATCGTCAGCCCACAGATTATGCATTTCTTTTTTTAAATTTTTTTTTAGTTGTAGATGAACACAATATCTTTATTTATTTACTTTTATGTGGTGCTGAGGATCGAACCCAGTGCCCCACGCATGTGAGGCAAGCGCTCTACCACTGAGCCACAACCCCAGGCCCCAGATTACGCATTTCTAATAGGAGGTAACAATGTCCACAGACCATCGTTAGAATACCAAGAATGTATAGGAGTTATATGAATAAAAAAATCTATGGTTCTATCATCTTTCCCTTGCATTTATAACTTTCAATGCCTAGCACACTATAGTACATCCTCAACATTTGCTGAATGAATTTACATAGCAATTAAGTGATTACAACCTAATCATCATGGGGGCAGCAGGGGAGTCTGGCTGGATTAAACATTTTGATAGTATCATGCAACTTACAAGTAACACATGAACTTCTCAAATCAGGACCCAAGAGAAAGGTGAAAAGTTTCCAGTGGTCAAAAAAAGTTAAAATGTTAGTTATATAATTTCTAGAAGATTCTAAATGCATAGCAACATCAAAATGTTACAAGGGTCTCACCAAAAGAAAACACAAATTCACAATCTTTCCCTCCTCATGTTAGACAGAATGCATTTTGGGAAACATTACATGACACTATGCCTCTCATTCCATGCACCCTAAAAATGAGTAATAAATCCTAATATAGGTCTTCTCATGAAGCTAGATCCAAGCAACATTCATTTTCACCTCAGAGCTGTTTCCCTCAAGTAGAATGCTATTAACTTTTCCCTGCTCACAATCTATCCAATTCCTATTCATTCTTTAAGGTCCAGTTTAAATAAATCATTCTCTTCTGTGAAATCTTCTCTTATTACCCTGGTCTTCAATTATCACACTCTCCCCTCTCCAAATTCTAATAGTGTAAATTTTCAAATTGTTAATTAAATAAGATAAATGTTCCTTCAAATAAAAACCACTTACTTGAAATTAAATAAGATAAATATTCCTCCAAATAAAAATACCACTTACCAGGAGCATTTGTCCTCTTACTTTCTCAAATATTTTCCTTTCTTCCTTTTGTATTGGTTTGCAGTGCTGGCATTAAAACTAGGGCCTTCCACATGCTAGGCAAGTGATCTAGCACAAGGCTAAACTCCCAGCCCAAATTCTAATTTAAATAAAAACTGAAAGCGAGGCACAGTGATATACACCTGTAGTCTCATCTTGGAAAGCTGAGGCAAGAGGAACGCTTGAGCCCAGGAGTTCTAGACCAGACTGGGCAACATAACAAGACTCCATCTCAAAAAATAAAAATATACATTTTAATATATTCACAACATGTGAATATGTTGAATATCTATATTCAAATGAATATATATTGTGCAACAATACACGCACAACAATGTGAATATACTTAACACTACTTAAATTCAGGACTGGGGATGTAAATTAGCAGTAGAGTGCATGTCTAACATGCACAAGGCCTGAATTCAATCTCCAGTACCCTTCTCCACATCCAAAATACCCATAGGGAACATTATGTAGTGTTTTTAAACACAATTCTTAAAAACCACACCAGTTTGTATTACTTGCTATTGTTTCATGTGTTTGAATACAGTGAAGGATTACCACTTTTCTTCTTCACCACTAAGCAAGCACTGAAAACAACATATTTGAATACTTAAACATTCATTAATTCACTATCTATAGCCTAAAACAAACCTGCTCAGGTTCACAGAACCAGTTAAGAGTTTACCTAAAACTTCAGGTGGCTTCAAAAAGTGTAAACATGCTGTGTTACCTTTACTTCAATATAAATGAGTTCTCTCCTAAACATACTTTGTGAATCTGCTGCATTACAAAGGTATCAAAAGGATCACTTCCCCCAGTACCACAAAAAAAAAAAAAAACCTAGAAAACTACCTCCCTGGTATGTTTGTCCAATCATTGTGTCATTCCCACACTTCAGTGCCTACTATACATCAGGCACTGTGTTAGGTGCATAATTCAATCTTTAATGCATAAATGTACATATGTACACAAAACAATAATTTCTCTTTCTTGGTCTCTACTAATCACATTTTAGCTCAAACACTGGCAAAGGGGAGATAAAGAAAACCAAGATGCCCTAATATCTTAAAAAATTATTTTTCTTTCTTTCACCCTTAGACTGAAAGTACTTTTGTTAATTTGCTGTCTTGTAAAAACAAATCAGCAGCAGGACACAGTGGCACACACCTGTAATCTCAGCACTTCGGGAGGCTGGGACAGGAGAATTGCGAATTCAAAGCCAGCCTCAGCAATGGTGCGGCGCTAAGCAACTCAGTGAGACCCTGTCTCTAAAATAGGGCTAGGGATATGGCTCAGTAGTCAAGTACCCCTGAGTTCAATTCCTGGTACCAAAGGGAAAAAAAGAAAATCAACAAAACTCTTAAATCTACCATACTGTAATACCAAATTACTTGTAAGTTTGGTCTTCTGTAATCATTTCTACATTATAACATAAAGGTAAATTCTCTGACCAAAAGCCTGACACTTATCCATGCTTGTTCCTTTCATAAGCACAGTGATGATTATCTTTCAGAAGCAGAATTAGTCATGTTTGTAATTAAGCAGCAATAGTCTACTGTATTAGACTGTTATAGATGAAAATGCACACCCCAAAATTAAGACCGTTGGTTGGCCCTCTGTATTCATGGGTTCTGTTTTTTGTTTGTGGTGCTGGGGATCAAACCCAGATGCTTACACATCAGGGATTCTTTATGAATTCAACCAACCACAGAGGAAAATATTCAGAAGAAAAAAACTGTATACTGAACATGTAGTCTTTTTTCTTATCAATACAAGTATTCACATAGCATATGCATTGAATCAGATATTCTAAATAACAGATAATTTAAAGTATAGAGTAGAATATACATAGGTTATATGGAAATATTCTGCCATTTTAGTTTTTTTTTTTTTGGGCACTCAACCACTGAGCCACATCCCCAGCCCTGTATTGTATTTTATTTAGAGACAGGGTCTCAGTGAATTGCTTAGCACCTTGCATTTGCTGCAGCTGGCTTTGAACTCAGGATCCTCCTCCTCAGCCTCCTGATCCCTGGGATTACAGGTGTGCACCACTGCGTCCAGTTTATTCTGCCAGTTTACATAAGGATTTTGGTAATCTGGAGGTTCTAGAATCAATCCCACAGATACCAAGGGATAATATGTGTACTTTTTGAGAACCATGTCCAAAAACACCATTAAAATGTATTAACACCTAGCAGAAAGTTGGAGTTAAGTTTAAATTTAAACACTAAAGTCAAAGCTACTTTTTCTAAGACAACAAAACAAAGTTTTTAGTTGAAACTTTTGAGTCTTACAATATACATAATACTCTCCAGAGACTATGTGTGAAAGTACTATAATAATCTAGCTCTCAATAAAGCAATTATCTAATTTGACACTTAAAAACTTGGTGAGGTAAAATATTCAGGGAGATTAAATGATAGAAGTCAAAGTGGTCTAGCAGTTAAGTTGCAGTCAGTACCTAAGGAGGATGTTCCAACTCTAAATCACAGTCTTTCTGGAGCATCAGTAAGTACTACAGGTAACAAGCAATTCTTTGGGATGTACTTCTATACCGACTTAGTTTTGTGCTGTATTTGCCTAACAATGAATGGGGCAACAACCAGATTGTTGTTCTTTTTAATATATTAATCTGAAGTTAAAATAACCATAGTAGTTCTATTCCTCTGTATGGTAGTTTCCTGTTGTTCTGTGATTTTTTACTCATTTTTAAAAAAATTTTAATAAATCAAAATATGTTCCCCAACACATGCTTAAACAAAACACAATATACAGGAATAATTACTTTTAAAAATATACACTTTTAGAATTATATATGATAATTTACATTGTTCTATAAACGTGTAATATATACATAAACATATAATTTCAACTTTTAGAGACCATATATATGAACACAAGATAAACTAATGTTCTATAATGGCTTTAAATTTTGGAAAATTCAGATAAAGATCAAAGATAGAAAAAATTTAAAAATGATCAATCTCACTGCACCAATTTAATTAACCCACCTAACTAGGCTAAAACCCTTCTTCTCTAAGATGAAATAGTCAAGAATCATGCCCTACTATAAAAATTAGAGTAAGAATCAGGTATAGTGGCATATGCCACTCATAAGTAGTCCCAGCTACTTATGAAGCTAAGGAGAAGATTACATGAATCCATAAATTCAAGATTAGCCAAGGCAACCTAACAAAACAATGTCTCAAAAAAATATGTAAAACTAGAGTATTTAGTAATGGCTAAATGAATGGAATTTATACATAAAAGGAGATTTATTATTTCTCTAAGAAAAAATTATTCCACTATTATATAAACTTTTGATATTAACAAATTTATTTCAGCATGAATTTCTAAATCACTAGGAGAAAGTAACCAGAACATATTGCTCCAAGAAAGTTTCTTATATACAGTTTTGCACTATTCCTCCCCTGCTTTTTATAGTATACTTATTCTTGATGGCTGCATAATAAAAACTGACATGTCAATATATATTGTTAGCCAGGTGCAGTGGCACACACCTGTAATTTGAGCACTTTGGGAGGCTGAGACAGGACAATTGCAAGTTCAAAGTCAACCTCAACAAGGGCGAGGCGCTAAGCAACTCAGTGAGACCCTGTCTCTAAATAAAACACAAAATAGGGCCAGGGATGTGGCTCAGTGGTTGAGTGCCCCTAAGTTCAATCCCCGGTACCAAAAAAAAAAAAATTATTGTTTACCAATCAAATTAAAACATGGTTTTAATTATCTGCCAGTATTATATTTTTTCATGTTTCACAGAAATAAAATTTTAACATTTCAAAAGTCTAAATTAGAATTACAATTTAATCATGTAATATGATGTCATTGCCCATATGGTGTCAATTCTATGCAGTTTAATAATTCCCCAATCCTTATATTTAAGAGGCACTATTTCCCTGGGTATGTAAGCTCAGTAGTCTAGAACACCAACACACACACACCCCCCAAAAACCCCACTATTTTACATTTTTAGCCTTTATTTTACATTTTTAGTCTTAATAAAGATATTTATAAAGTCACTCAATTTGGGGAAAATCCACTACAATTTCCCCTCAATATTCACCTTGGTCATTGTAATAGTCTTTATCACAACTGTAAGATAGCCAAAATAATAATAATGATAATAATAATAATAATAATAATAATAATAATAATCAACTCTGCTGCAACAAAGGCAGTCAGTAGAGTGACTAGAAGTTTATTTTTGCCATTAGCAAAATAAATGCACAAGTTTTACTGTCAGAGAAGTAGTTCTTGGCATAAAGAAACCCAGATATATCACTAAAAAATATAATGCCAAGTAGAATGTTCTGATTCTAGAATTATTAATTAATGAGAATCTTTTTATCATTTATAAAATCTGATTTTAGTATTGGCCAAGATATTATAAAGTAAAACCTTTCATTTAAGATTTCTTATAGGTCTCTCAACAATTGATTATCAATGGTGATAATTTAATCAAGGCATAAAATCTCAATACATTCAAATAATATAATTGAGGTAAGCAGATACTATCCACTAAAACCTATTTTGTTTTTGCAAAAAGCATTCTTTTGAAAATGTTAAAACATATTATTTTGAAAAGAAAATAAGTTTTGAAGGGCTGGGATTGTAGCTCAGTGGTAGAGCGCTTCCCTCGCATGCGTGAGGCACTGGGTTTGATCCTCAGCATCATAAAAATAAATAAAATAAAGATATTGTGTCCGTCTACAACTAAAAACAATATTAAAAAAAAGAAAGTTAGTTTTGAAAATGTAAGAATAAGGCAATTCACCCAAATATAAGCTAACATGGATCTGTGCATCAGATATCTTTTCATTTTACTCAAAAGCCTGGAATTATAGTAGAGGCAGCACAAGGTTTTTACTATACCCTCAAACAGGTCGTAACTAATCTTCTGAAGCAAAAAGGAAAGTAGCCCTGAGTATTTAGTACCAATTGTAGCGGCTACATTTGCTGTTAAACCAAAGGGTCCAAGTGCCACCATGCTCCACCATGTATGCTAGTCCTTTGAACAATCCTATAAAGCATTGTCAGTGCCTATATACACTAGAATTCTCCCAAGGTTTAAGGTTTCTATTGAAGGATAAACTTGTACACCAAGGATTAGCTCTGACTCTCCCAGGATAGCATCTTCAGTTAACCTATACCCATCACTATTTTTTTTAAATATTTTTTTTTTTAGTTGTAAGTGGACAAAATATCTTTATTTTATTTTTATGTGGTGCTGAGGATCGAACCCAGTGCCTCACGCGTGCTAGGCGAGCACGCTACCACTGTGCCACAATCCCAGCCATACCCATCACTATTATTCTGTCTCAGTGTTTTGCTATACACCAAGAAAGTGATAGCTAACAGAATTTAACTAATGAGATATTAAGATGTATATCCTAGGTTATAGATATCAGTAAGTATAAAAAAATTTTAAATGTACAGAAATAGCTTGTGCTTTTTCAAACTAAAACTTCCTTTTCAAATAAACAACAGGAAGAAGCAAAATGTGTTTTGAAAAGAGCTGCCTTAAGACATAAGCAGTGCATCAACAAAAACTAATAAACCATACACTGGACAAGTATTTCACAAGATTGTTGTTTCAAATCTCATACTGGTTTAACTGCTAGACAAAGTAATCTCTAGGTTCCTTTTATTTACATCTTTATAGACTCTACATAGAACAAATATGAAAGAAAGCCTGTATTACCTTTCCTCTATTACCATGGATAAAAGAGGTGACTAAATATGTTACTCTAAAATGAGAAAACATCTCATATTCATTTAGACACATTTCCTGGCTTTTAGCTATATAAGTCTATCAAAATTCAAATTCTATAAAGCAAATATTAAATTATAGAACCATTAATATTAATCATAATATTCTACTTTTACTTTCAGAATTCACATCCAAAAACTTCAATCATATTACCAATAAGTACTAAATTATACAGACTAAGGAAAAGAATCTTCTTTTGATACATACTTTGCAAAATAAGTCAACTAGAATAACATTTTTTAGATCAACAATGCTTAAACCTCACACTTGCACACCACAACCAGAACTTTTTCCCTATCTGCTTATTACCTGTACATATTTTTCTCAAAATCAGTTTCATTTTTATTAGCCTCAAACTATATCAAAAAGATCTATGAAATCAGTTTTGATGTGCTAATTATATTTGCCTATCCAACAATTACTGTCATTAATAGTGTTAATTTTTTAAGGGTAGGGAGGTTCAATAAAATTATGGGGATGAATACACAAATGGTTAATTACACATCCAAACAAAATATAATTATTAAAGCCAATAAAAGCCTGACAGGCTTACATTTGAATGAACATCCCAAAGTCAGAATTACCAGCTTTATGTTTGTTTTAGAATCCATCAAGATTATTACTTTTATTGTTAAGATCTCAACTGGTGTGGCACAAGTGAGTCTTTTGATGTCAAACTTAAAATACTCATCTTAAGAAATGACTGCTTTTAAAATAATACCTTTGACTGTGTACAAAAGACCTGTGAAAGATACATTAGAAACTAACCACGGTTGCCTCTGAAGAATGAAAATGAGCAACTTTATAACTTTTTAAATGGTTCACCTTTTTTTAACCACGTGCATTTATTAGTATTCCAAAACAAAAAATCTTTAAAAACATGCTAGTTTATAGAAATTTATAATCTTACGATACATTAAGGTCTATTAACTACAAAAAAAAGCTAAAAAAAAAAATACATGTTAAAAGAAATATATTTTTAGTTTCAAATAATTCCATTACACAATTGTATACCAATACAATTTGTTTTTTCAACCACATAATCCCTCTTCTGTGAAAAATATAACATCAAAACAGAATAAAAAAGCTTGAGCAAAAGCTAGGAGGAATTCTACATGTTTATTTTAATATAATGACTAACACAATCCTGGAATTTGATTTAAATAGATAAAATAATAATATAAGAAAGAGGAAAAAATATTCACCACAAAAACTGACTTGGTGAAAAATTAACATTAAGGAAACTCAATAACAGGGCTAAGTATAACTGCAAGTGACAATTACAAATTCAACATAACTGAAATATTAATATTTAATAATCTGGCAGAATTTAAATTTTACACTTGAACTGTAGTCTAAAGTCTGAACAAGGTAACTCCAACAAATTAGTTTTGGCAACACCTAAAAAGTAGTAGGAGGCAAACAGTGCTTATACTAGCAGAAATAAGGACATTAGCAAAAATTTACTTCAGAAATACTAACAATTTGGATAAAGAACCTAATATGTCCATTATATTAGAGGAATTAAATAATATCAACTAGGGAAAAATTCATCCAATAAAACATGTAATAATAAACATGTAAAAAAGATGACAGAAAAAATAATAAAAGCAAAGATGTACACATTTTCAAATACAGGTGAATAAAGATATACAATAAATGCTAATAATTTAACCTCAACAAAACCATCTGCCTATTCTCAAGATTAATCGTCTCCTTGGGTTACTGATTACCACAGAAATCTGCAAATATTACCCTTCCAAGTCTGGTTAAATCACATCTTGAATGTAGCATTGAATAAGTTTAAACACTATAATAAGCTGATCTTGAATATATGACAAAAAAGTAGAAAAAGATTCATTCTGGTTACTTCACTATGAATATCCACACTACAAATATGCTCTCAGAAGAATAAATTCACACAACAGGCTCTTTAAAAAAAAAAGGAATTCTATGAGTCTTCCCATAAATAGCTTAGAGATATACAACTGAAGAGGAACTACCTAATAAAATTTTTTGCATCAGAACAGTTATCAATTAAACATTATGTTTTCAATAGGAAGAAGAAAAAAAAGCATTCCTGACCAGATGTGGTACCACACACCTATAACCTCAGATACCTGAGAGGCTGAGGCAGAAGAATTACAAGTTCAAGGTCAGCTTCAGCAACTTAATGAGACTTTGTCCCAAACAAAAGTTTTAAAAAACTGGAGATGTAGCTTAGCGGTAAAGCACTTTGCTTAGCATGTTTGAAGCCCTGGTCCCAATTCCCAGAACAACAGCAACAACAGGAAAAAATGACGAGACAAGACACATATTGCATTCATGATAAGAACCTAGGGAAAACTCTGACAGTATATCATTTCCCTATGCTACAGCTAAAAGTCAATCTTAACTTAATTAGATAAGACAAAATTCAAGATTAGCTTTAGGAGCTCTGCTGTGAAAACATGTGGATTTTTATTTTTCTAGGAATTAATGATTTTTTTGAAGGAAATAATTCAGTTTCTCCAAATGCATTACATAAGTATTCATGGTAAATTCCAATTCAAGTATTTATTGAGCTTGTGCTAAATTTTTCCCCAAGTTTTTAAGAATTTAAAATTTTTCAAAATTGATAACACCTCTGGAGAACAAAAATCCTTCAAGAAAGAAAATTTTATAAGCCTTCCTAACTGTACAAACCTTCCAAAGAATGGTTTTATCATAGAAATATATCTCAACAGATGTCACAATACTGCACAGATTGCTACATGCTTTAGAATATTACTATAACTCATTAAAAAGAAAACTCCACAGACACAAGATAACCCTTATTTACATTGGGATTTGTATTCAATATAATCTCAATTGAAATTGGACATAATCCATTCTGAATTATCAAAAAAGACCTTGTACTCCTACTACTTCAATTAGACCCAATTTTCTGGATGCAATCTCATTTTTTTCTAATTTATTGGTTTGAGAAATTAGATTGCACGACTAAAATTCAAAAATGTTACATTCATCATTACCTACCAAGGTACATAAATGATCAAGAACTATCACAACTCAGATATTATAAAAGGCCACCAAAATATCATTTTGCTAATTCCTAATAATCCAAGAGTCATTACCATGGATCCAGCATTTTATAACATCACTCAGTGTTACTGGCATCCTAACATTTTCAGGACACTGCATACTAAATCATCCTCAATTTCTTCTTTAAATTAATAAGTTTGTTTTTAACTTCTTCAAAATAGTTCAATTGGATGTTTCCAGTGTTGAAATTCCAAAATAACCACAAGACTTTGTTGATGTTTCCTAATTTCTAATGAGGGTCACTAGCATTAAGACAAAAGAAGTTTTCTTTAACATGCTGACATCAACCTTGTCATTTACTAATTATAATCTGCCATCAACTGATATTACAATTATTTTTCTCATTCAGAACTATTTTCATGTGCATAACAAAGTTTTATAGATGATATAATCCTTCTAAGATTCTTTACTATGAAAAGTTAAAAGTAATTTTCATATACTATATCTCTCAATATACCAATAATCAAATTTCTTATCCCATATGCTCTAGAAAAAGAAATACCTTCATATAAGAAAAAATCCCTCTAGGCTTATCCTATTGTCTTTTTCACACAAATGTACAACAAACAATAAAGGAGCAAACATTTTATACTTAACCTTCGCTATGGACAAGAACATCTTTTCCCTACCCCCATCCCAACTCTTAACAACCGAATTCTAAAATACACATTGCAAAGTCCTAGAAGTGGACTCTGCTCTTAATCTCCTCAAAGACTGAAGACTTTTCTTGCTTTGAAAATCAAAAACATGTTTAATGAGTACTCATTGTTAGAAAATTGGTTTTGGAAAAATAAATTGAGATTTTAGGAAAAATCTGTATAACAACAAGGGCAAAGTATTTCAGAACAATCTAACATAGAGCCTCAACTCAAAATCAAAGCAAGAAATAATAGCAAGAAGTTGTACTCCAGCTGGAAATAATGAAGTTAATTTTAGCTTCTTGGGATGGACACACATTGGTTTATGGAAGTTTAAGGGAATACGTATTTTGTTTCTTGTCACATTTCAGATTAGAAAGCTTTTATCCTACTAAGTGTTTACCATGATATTGGGGGATGCTAATCATCATCAACTGAATTCCTACCATGTGCCAGGTAGCCACTTTGTTGGAGGTTAGCAAATATTTCTAATTCTTAGAAAAATTTTCAAGATTGGTATTATTGAGAGTGCTTCCTGAGTGAGAAACTTGAGGCTCAAAGAGATTAAGGGGCTTGTCAATATAATGTAAGCTGGTGCACAACCAGTTCTAATAAAGAAGTTCCTTCCATAGCATCACACTGCTTGTTCTGGGGGGAAAAAATTAAACAGAAACTCCTGGTACCTATAATTTCAATTGTTAAAATTCAAAGAGAAATTCACAAAAACAATTATAGGCTGTTCTAAATAATAAATTAGGTTATATATCACTTAATCACCACAATCTTGCAAGATAGATCCTTTACGTTCATTTTCTTAACAGGGAAACAGACTAAGAGGTTCTATGATTTGCAAGATCTCATGGGTGGAGTTGGAATTCATAAATCAAGCAGATTTTTCTAAAATTAAAGACACAATGCTTAGAGACTTTCAAAACAAAAGGAAAACACGATAGTCAACTAATTACAAAACTTCCAGGGGAAAGTTATCATTGCAGACCTAATATTAGCTGGGATACTGTGGACTAATTAACTGACAGTAATAATACCTCTACATCAGAAAATTAATAAACTATGAAATGCAAAATCAAAAATGTCATTAAATAGATACATGTATTAGAATTTAGGCCTTAACATAATGATATAAAATCTTGTCAATCACCCCCTACATTCATATTCTTTTCTTCCAAATAAGGAAGGAATCCAAATGAAGCTAATGTAACCAATAGTATTTTGACAGAGTGTTACAAGAAAGGCTAAATGTAACAAAATGACAAAATAAAATGTTCCCAAGAATTGAAAGAATTCATACTGAATTGAATTCATATTGCACTCTACTGACACAACCCCACAGTGATTCAGATCTGTTTATACCTTTAAACAAAATTTATTAAACATAAATTACTAATGAATTCTGCATAACCATTTCAAGCCAATTATGAACCTTTTAAATATTTCATAAATGTGAAAAAACTAAACATTTTAACCTTTATGTCTTGTTCTTCCCTACAAAATGAGAAACATGAAGTAAGCATCTAACTCACTTTCATTCTAATGTCTTTTACAACAAATTATATAATTACATAAATTATATAATCTCTTTGAAGATATCCATGACATAAACAGGGCTAAAAAAATTTTTGCTATTCTGACTACAAAATCATAAAAAAACAATGAAAGCCAAACATGTGGCACAAGTCTAATCCCAGCCAACTCAGGAGACTGAGGAAGGGCTATCTGAATTTCAAGACAGACTTGGGTAACTTAGCATAGAATCTATCTCAAACTTAAAAAATAGAAAAGACTGGGGATGTAGCTCTACGGTAAAGTGCCCTTGGATTCAATCCTCAGTACCAAAAAATAAAAAACAAAACAATAATAATAATACCCACACACAGGAAATCCAATGTTGTATCAGTAGATTGAAAAGTTCAATGGTAGCCGCGCAGGGTGTGGTAGTACACGCCCACGATCCCTATGACTCAGGAGGCTAACACTAGAGAATTATAGAGTTTGAGGCCAGCCTTAGCAACTTAGTGGGAGGCTCAGCAACTGAGAGACCTTGTCTCAAGATGAAAAATAAAAGGTCTAAAGCTGTATACCTCAGTGGTCAAATGCTCTGGGTTCAATTCCCAGCAACTCCACTCTGTGAAAAAAGTTCAATGTTTCAAGAATATAGATTAAGGGTTGGGGTTGTGGCTCAAGAGTATATATTAAGGGTTGGGGTTGTGGCTGTGGTGGTTAAGAGTGCTTGCCTAGCCCATGTGAGGCACTGGATTCAATCCTCAGCACCACATAAAATAAATAAAGGTATTGTGTTCATCTACAACTTAAAAAAATTTTTTTCAAAAGAGTATATATTAAAATTGTGGTTTTCAGGTATATCTCAATTAAAAAAATTTGGGGGAAGAATAAGAAACACAAACCAGCTGGGCGTGGTGGCACACACCCGTAATCCCAGTACTTTCGAAGGATGAGACAGGACAATCATTCACTCAGCAATGGTAAGGCACTAAGCAACTCAGTGAGACCCTGTCTCTACATAAAACACAAAATAGGGCTGGGGATGTGGCTCAATGGACGAGTACCCCAGAGTTCAATCCCCTGTACCAAAAAAAAAAAAAAAAACCACAAACTAAAGCAAAACCAAAAAGTCAAATGAAAAAAATTTCAACATTTTGTTTACAGTCTACATGTAAAGTATGTGTAAATTACATAGGTTAATAAAGGTAACAAATTACTTATATAAGGAAATTACTTTCTTAAAAATGGAAAATAAACAGGTAAGTATTTATGAGCATTGGTCAACTAAGAAAAAAAATTTAAAAATTTACATCAGGCACAGTGGTGCATGCCTGTAATTCCAGCAGCTCAGGAGGCTGAGGCAGGAGGATTGCAAGTTCAAAGCCAGCCTCAGCAAAAGCGACAAGAATGTGGCTCAGTGGCTGCATGCCCCTGAGTTCAACCCCAGTACCAAAAAAAAAAAAATTTCTTTTGGCAAATTCTAAGCACGCATGCATGACCTTAAATCAATTCATAATGCTTAACAAGTGGAATTCTTTCTTTCAAATTAGACTTATTCCTGGTCTTTTAATTTTCAGTTTATAGAATTTAAGGCATATAATACTGACATTTCCTTACATGAAGGGAAAATATAATTATCTTTAAAAGAGAACTAGAACCTATTATTTTTGCCTTTTGTACCTAAGAATGGTTTTGGACAATCTCTATTAAGAATGCAATGATGCCCTTAGGACACTGTTTTTCATTTTCTTCTCAAACAGCCCGACCAAGCAATTTTTTATTTTTTAAAACAAGAAATTCCAAGTGTAAGATTATGAAGAAATGTTGTACCAAGTGTTTTGAAAGAAAATAAAATCTAGATCTTGAAAGGCTTTTTAAATTACCACCATTAAAATTAATATTCAACAGGAAATAAATCATAACTATTTCATGCTACTTTCAGCTCAGTCAAATCTTATTAAAATATCCCGATTTACCCAGATGTGCTCCTGAGAGGTTCCTTGCAAATCAAACTTCTGTAAATCTCATCTTAAACACGCTAGGGGGAGCTCCCTATTTGAAAGAATCCTAAAGCATGTGCTTTTGTCACATTTCTGACTTACCTTCTCAACTATTCAAATCCAGTTTTCCTTTAATAAAAATTTCTTTAAAATACCATCCTCGTATTTTAATCCCATGTTTTCACTTAATTTATTTTTTAAAAACATCATTTCATGCTTACAAATTGCCACTGAAACAACTTTGATCACATTACATTATTTTCATTCACACCTGCTTCCCTAAGATGAAATACAAAGCCCAAGGGAAAATATATACTTAATATGCAATTAATAGATTTCAAAGCATGTAACAAAGCAGTTTTAAATCTTACTATTTTTATAATTATAATTTCAAACTTAAAGCTAAAGACAGGTAAACTAATTTATTATACATATTGTCTACTGACCACTTCATAATTTTTAAAGTGCATTTTAAATATATACCCCACGTAAACCTCTCATTAATTTTATAAGAGAAAGGGCATAATGGTTTCATTATTGCCAATTTGGAATAAGAGGCAGAGGCTGACTGCCCAATGTTACATAGTAATTCAAAGTTAAGGTCAAAATTAGGATACCAATTCTCACATTTCTAGTCATTGCTTCTCTTTTACATAACAAAGATGAGGAGAAAACACTAGGTTTGACTATGAAGTTTCCTCTCTGCGTGTATAAATATGGGGGGGTATCTACACCTACACACACACTTTTTTAAGATAATGATGACTAAGCAAGCACTCTATCACTGAGTTACATCTCCAATCGCTTCAACAAGTTATTAAAAATACTTTAAGAAGGACTTGACAAAACCAACCAATGGGGAAAGAATATTCATTTCAATAAATGTTGCTGGGGAAATAAAGATCCACATGCAAAAGAAAAGGTGAATCCTTTCCTTACATCATAAAATTAGCTTGAAGTAGATTAAAGACCTAAACATGCAATATAAGTTATCCTTTTTTGTTTCTATAGTTGTAGATGAACAGCATACCTTTATTTGTTTCATCGTTATGTGGTGCTAAGGTTCGAACCCAGTGCCTCGCACATGCTAGGCAAGCGCTCTACCACTGAGCCACCACCCCAGCCCCATAACAGTTACTCTTAAAACACAGGAGAAAAGCTTCAATGATACTGCATTTTGCAATGACTTTGTGACTATACCACCAAAAGCACAGGCAACAAAAGTGAAAGTACATAAGCTGGACTACATAAAAATGTAAAACTTCTGGCAGCAAAGGACACAATCAATAGAGTGAAAATGCCACCCACAGAATGGGAGAAAATATGTTCAAATTATCTGACAAGGTGTTAACTGCCAAATAACTCCAAAAATCAAATCAAAACAATAAATCCCTTTGAAAAATGGAAAAAAAAAAACCTGATATTTCTCTAAAGACAGAATACAAATGGCAATTTGAAAAGATGTTCAACATAATTTACAGAAATGCAAATAACACCTCACACTCAGTAGGATGGCTAATATCAAAAAAAAAGGAAGAAATGAATGAACACAAGTATTCGCAAGGATGTAAAGAAAGTAGTCCTTGTGAATTGTTGATGGGAATGTAAAATGGATCAATTACCACGGAAAACACTATGGTATGGTACTTCCTCAAGAAACTAAAAATGAAATTACCATATGATCCAACAATTCCACTTCACTGCATGCATCCAAAAGAACTTAAAGCAGGATCTTGGAAAAGATATGTGCACAAAAATGTTCATTACACCATTATTTATAATCGCCAAGACCATTACTTATAATCGCCAAGAAGTGAAAGCAATCCAAATGATCAACAAATGAGTTCATAAGCAAAATGCAGCATATACATAAAATGGAATGTAATTCAGCCTTAAAAAGAAAATCCTGACACATGCTACAACATGGATGAACCTTAAGGACATTATGCTAAGTGAAATAAGACAGTCACAAAATGACTAAGACAAGTCATGATGAATACAGTCCCTCCCTTGCTATCCACGGAAAGGTGGTTCCAGGTCTAACCCACACACCCCTCCCCCCACTTCCAAGATACCAAAATTCAAGGATGCTCAAGTCTCTTATATAAAATGGCATATTTGCATATAACCTACATTCTACTGTATACTTTATCTGTAGATAACTCAGAATACCTAACAATGTAAATGCTATGTAACTAGTTCATGTGGTATTGTTTTGGGAACAATGACAAAGAAAATGCAGTTATGTACAGAAGCAATTTTCATTAAATTGCAGAATTAAGTATTTTTTGATCTGCAGTTGGTTGAATCCACAGATATGATACCCTTGGACAGGGAGGGCCAACTATACTGTATGATTCTACTTTTATGACATATCTAAAGTAGTCACCTCATAAAAACACAAAGCAGAATAATAATCCAAAAGGATTGAGGAGAAGAAATGGGGAGTTATTGCTTATGGGTATAGTTTCAATTTGGCATGATGAAAAAGTTCTGGATATCAGTTGCACAACAGTGTGAATACACTTAACACTACTGAAGTGCATGCTTATAAATGCGTCTTTTCACCATTATTAAAATTATTTCTCTTAATTAAAGGACTTGAAAAATTTTACAAAATGGGCCAGGCATGGTGGTGGATGCCTGTAATCCTAGCTATTTGAGAGGCTAAGGCAGGAGGATCTCAAGTTTGTGGCCAGCCTGGGCAATTCAGTGAGAACTTGTCACAAAATTTTTAAAAGGTGTTAGGGAGTGTAGCTCAGTGGTAGAGCACTTGCCTAGCAAACATAAGGCCCTGGGTCCCACCCTCTGCACTGCCAAAAAAAAAAACTTACAAAATAGCATTCACTAACGTGTTTCCATTTCCTATTCAGCAGTCATGTTCAGGTACACTAATCTACTTTCATTTAAAATATTCTATACCTTAATAAATATCAAAATGTTGACAATCTAAGAGAAACCAAAACCCCAAATGGGAAACACTACTTCGCCAACCAACATTAAAAGGAAAGCCTGGATTTTGTACTACTTAACTATGAAGCAGCAACTACAAGGATAAAAGGGAGAAAAGCATTACAACTCTACCTGGATTATCTTCTTATTCACAAAAAGACCTTTATGCTCAATAAAATGGGTTAAAACTATTCTCCCTAAGACTCATTCATTTTGACCTTACCCAAAAGCCATCAGCACTTAAAATCTCGTCAAAATTAAATATACACTGAGCATGGTGGTACATGCCTATAATCCCAGCAACTCTGGAAGCTTAGATCGGAGGATCACAAGATCAAGGCCAGCCTCAGCAACTTAGAGAGACCTTGTCTCAAAATAAAAAAATAAGAATACTGGGGATATAGCTCAGTGGTAAAACATCCTTGGGTTCCAATCACAAATACCCTTTCCCAGGGGAAAAAAAATTAAATATATATTTTTATCTCCTTTCACAATAGCACTCAAGAATTGCCTTCACCAAGGGCAGGCACACAGTAGGTCAGGTACCATTCTAAACAATCTAATCAGTACTAGTTTACTGGGGAGTAGAGTTGTAGAGACAGGTCAGTGGCAAAAATGATGATTTGCAAGCCAGAGTAATATTCAGTAATCCCAACTGAAATGTAACTTTAAAAAGAAAAAAAAAGACAATGATGAAAACATTGATAGAAAAACAGAAAAATTTGGAACAGTATGAATATAAACCCACCTACATATAAAACTTTAATAAGACCTCTAAAATTTTATACATTTCCTAATTTTAGATAATTGGGTTGATTCAGATTCTTAGTGGCTCTCAGAAGATCAGCATTATTCAAAATTGTTGAACTTATGTGGAATAATCAAATTTATCTGCAATTATAAGAATTTAATAGTCTGTTATTACAATGGGAAGGAGTAACTAGAAGCTACATTATTCCACGACTGTATAAATATCAGCAAATAGTACTGATAATCAAAATCAGATATTTATAAGGATTTGTATAATGTTTTCCTTAGTGCTTGAGGAAAACATTCACCAGTAATTACTTTTTTCCACCTATTTTTAAACTTACTGATGTCCTGCAAATTCTGGGCATCCAAGCTAATACTTAAAAAATTAAGTGTACTAAGTAAATTAATAAAAGCAATATTAAATATGGTTTGGTTATGGAAAATCACATATTTGCCTGTACACAGGAGGAATCACCTGTGTAAATATACAAATACATACATATTAACCCCAATTTAGTTAAGAAAAAATTGAAAAACTTAAGTTTTTTTTAGATACTCTAAAATAGACATGGTCTGCCTTCCAACTAACTCACCTTTTCTCATTTTCTTCAACTAGTGAGATTATATAGATTTAGTGCTGTGGGCTTCTTCACAGATCTTATTTTAGAGCATAAAGTATTAATATAAAAATACCAAGGTTAAAAAAAATAATTAAAAAAAAAACCAAGATTACAGAATAAAGATATTCTACAGAAAACACACAGATATAAAGTACTTTCACAAAGAGGAAAACTCATGAATGATATTTACTATTAAATATTTAAGACATCCAAAATTCCTGATAGTTTATATTCTTTGTATGAATAGAAAATATTAAATATTTAAATCAGTAAAAGATTTATGATGAAAAAAATCTTCTGGAAGATTTTCTTCTAATTGGATACTTTACTCAAATGATCATTTCATTTTTGTTCAGAAATTGTGGCTTCTTAAATTATTTTAATGCTAGTTGCATTTTTATGTGCCAATTCAAGACACAAGCATTTTTCTTGCATCCTTGCTTATTCATCAAGATAACTGAGAAGCATTATCTCTGCCTATTGTTGAGTTAATAAACCTGACATGTAAAAACACTTTCATCTTCATCCCCTTCTCTTGGTCAAAGTGATAACAGCACAGCAGGACCACCTTCAACCTCAAACTTTTTGTAAGATTTATAGATAAGAACTAAAATGTTCTCTGGCAGAAGATGGCAACTGGGAAAAAGAAAACACAGGCTTAAGTTACAAATGTCCTCAGCCCCTCCATGACAAGCAGTTTTTCTATGGAAATACTCTTAAATACTTTTAGTATGTGATAGGTCAATGTGTCCAAATGCCTTATAAAATGTGATGCAAAAAACAGGAAATTAAGTTCTACTATACATTTACAACCAACTAAATAATGGGAAGTTTCAAATGTGACTTAGAACTCAAAAAAGTCTGAATCAAAATCTTAAGGGGCTAGGGTTGTAGCTTGGTGGTAGAGCACTTGCCTAGCATGTGTGAGTTCGATCCTCAACACCACATAAATATAAATAAAATAAAGGTGTTGTGTCAATCTACAACTAAAAATATTTAAAAAAAAAAAAAAACCTTACGCAACAAAAGATCATGTAACATAAAAATGGAGTATGAAAGATTATTTTACAGAAACTCTTTACAACACCTTGCAAAGAGTTACAAAATAAAGCAGAACAGAGGAAGGGGAGGAATGTGGTAAGAAAAAACATTTACCTAATTAAATGACAAAAGTGCAATTCAGAAGTCACTCTGAATTGCAATATATATTTTAAATGCTATGAAGCCAAATCCAACCATTTCTCAAGATGCCTAGGAGCTGAAGATTTATTCCAAAGTAAAGCACAAAAACTTATACAAGGGAACATTTCTATTTCTTTCTATCTAAGGCAAATAAGTTATATTCACAGGACAAACTTCCCTGAGGTGAAAGTCTCATGAAACTTGTGGATTATGGAACTTGGGAAAGAACACAATGTATATCTAAATATATCATTATGGTTAATACTGCTTTGTACTAACATGTAAGAAATAAATTCCTTGGGTATAATATTCCTTTATTATGTGTACAATTACACATTCATCAGTATTCTATATTTCAGAGTAAGATTATAATGGACCGCCTCACATTATTCCTTAGTGAATGATTATGTGATTTAAATCTTGCCTCATCCTCAAATAGATGGAAGAGGGGGACTTAAGGGGGTTACAGATGGAAGAAAGGGGTTCTTTCATATTTCCCAGACAACCTATTTTCCAAGGGTTTAGAATTTAAAAACAAAACTATGGAGCTGCCATAGTTGCTAATGGTGTATGCTTCAAAAGATGAGAAATCTTAATGTATTCAGCCAGTGAAAGATGTATAAATCTTAATGTATTCAGCACTCCAAAGAAAGTCTTACCTTTCAGAGTACTTACACAATATGGTTAAACAAAATTCTGATACAACAAAGAGAATAATTTTCTCTAACATTTTTACTAATATAGAAATGAAGATCACTGATCAGTTAATGTCTATAAGCCATTTCAATAGTTGTATGCAGCTTCTGAGGTAGACCATGGAGAGTATGTTGAAGCAAGGTATTTTGTCTTTAGCAAACTTCCAGGGGACTGAAACCAAATCCATGTCAACTTTATAGCAAAGAATTCAGATTCTAATTCTGAATACAAATGCATATGGAGGGATGAGGGATATAAAACCATATATTGTTGGGTGAGTTTCACCTTTGAACCATGTGCACACTGTATTTCAATCTGAAATGTTTTATACTTGAGTTTTGTGTTATAGTTTGGTACTGAACTGTTTTTCCACCAAAAAAAAAAATCATCAACTATTTTTCCACCTTAATATTCAACCTACCTGCCCATAGTTGTCTATGCCAGTTACTAATCTATTTAAATTTAATAAATCAAAAGCTGTCCTTAGGGATTGGCCAAGAGTCGTAAGTCCTTCAGCCTGAAGGTTTTTCAGTTCATTCATAAACGTTGCATGGTTTTCTTTCCATCCGGCCTGAAAAGAAAAATGTAAGATTTTTTTTCATCTTTTAAACCCACATAGACACGGACAACCTTTATAATCTGACATTCACCAAGTAGGTGTTTGGTTAACTTCACTTTTTTGTTGGTATGGCTTTAGTTAACCTGTTAATATTGTATCTCTGCTGAGGAAACTCTCTTCCAAAGGTGGCCAAGAAAAATCTGCACGCTCTATAGTTTTTGGTGGCTAATGGCCTTAATACTTATAACTTCACCAACAAATTTACTACCTAACATAATACCCAAAATCCGGGGGTGGGAAGGTATTAGTAGAAAGCAGATGACTTCTGAAGTTGGCCCAAGGCTGTCCCATCGGCCGGCAGCCTTAGGAAGACTCTAGAGATGACCAAGCCTCACAGCCCCGCAGAGGGCTGCCTAGATAGCCTGGCCCATTCCCCTTTAATGCAAACCGGGGCTCGGCGCGGCCGGGCCCGGCTGTCACTCGGGCTAACTTGAATAAATATCCCCCACAGTTCATTGCTGCCGCTCACGCCGCGGAGGGGAAATGTCGGCCATGTTGATCGCAGCGCCGCCGCTGCCGCCGGGCCGAGCCGGGCCGGGGAGGGGATGGCGGTGGCCCGGCGACTCTGCACAGCGCCAGGACGCTCTCGAGCGGGGGAGGGGGTGGGAGCCCGCAGGGAAAGAGACCTCGGCGCCTGGAGCGCAGCGGATGGGGGAGGGGAGCATAATGAAGGGTGAATGGGGGGGGCGGGGAGGGCGAGCGAGGAAGGAACAGGGAAGGGAAGGGAAGGGAAGGGGGAGGGCGAGGGCTGTTACCTTGATAGCATAGGGCGGCTCTTCGAAAGTGACCAGCATATACCTGTCTCCTCTGCTGGCAGGGTCCCGGGCACGGAGCTGCGGGACGGGAGGAGGAACGGGGCGGGCAAAAGGGAAGCAGAAGCCAGGTTAATAGGCAGAGAAGGGGCGCCCAGCGGCCCCACCACCCCCACAGTACCCCACACGCAGCGGCCGCCCTTCCACGCCGCCCCACACACAGATCGCTCCCCACACACAGCCCGGGGCTGGAGCCCCGGCCCCGGCCCCGGTCGAGCCCAGCTCGCAGCGCCCGCCCGCCCGCCCGCGCGGTGGGGGAGGGGGTCCCCGAGCCCGGCAGCGCCCGCAGTCAGGTCCCCGACACCCCCGCCCTGCTGCCCCCGGCCGCCCTTCCCCCCCACCCTGCCGCCCGCGGGCCACCGGGCCAGGGTCGCCGCCTGGGCTCGGTCAGTCGGTACCTTCATGAAGGTCTCTACCGCGCCTTTGGCCGTGTCCAGGTAGGTGGTGCCCAGATGGCTGCGCTGGTTCATAGAGGCAGACGTGTCTATCAGGAACAGTAAGATGGGCATAGTGCTGGCCGGGGACACCGGGGCCCGAGGTGGTGGAGAAAGAGATGGTAGAGGTGGAGGCACCGGTGGCGGCGGCGGCGACCGCCGCTACGCGGGGCGGGGGAGCGCGGCCCCCGGGAGGAAAACACCGTCTGGGTCTTTCCTCCGGCTGCGGGGAGTTTCTCCCCCGATAGTTGAGAGGAAACTCCCCAGACCCAGTCCTCCCCGTCGTACCCCTGCCTCCGCCTCCTCCTGCCTGCCTGCCCGCTGGGGCGGGAGCCCGGCCGTCTGTCTGTCGGTCCGTCCCCCCCGCCTGGGGGTCCCGTCCCCGCTCCCGGTCCCTGTGTGTGTCCCCGCGGGAGACGGGCCTGGCTCCCCACCCCACCCCCGGTGCAGGGAGTGGGGACTAGGGAGCTGGCGAGGAGGGGAGTGGGCTGAGGGGAGATTGGCCCTGGGGCTGTTGGGAGAAGTTTCAGGGACTCCCTCCGCACCCCGGCGGTGTCACCACTTTCTCAGCCCCTCTCGCTACTGAAGCGCTTTTCTCTCTCACACTCCGGTTTTAACTTGGGCAGGGGCTGCAGAGGCTCCGCCCCTGACACGTCCCCGAGCCACGTGATACACCGCCCCGCTGTTCTATTGGCTAGTCCCTGGCCTCTCATTAGCATATTCAAACAGCTCAGGGGTGGAGGAAGCTTGTAGGCTGGCTCCAGGGACAGTTATTGAGCACGCGCGGAGGCGGGGCGTCGGGTGCGCGCGCGAGGAAGCGCGAGGGGCGAGCAGGCGGGCCGGCAGACGCGGAGGCGGGCTCCGGGAAGGGGCGGGGACGAGCCGAGGAAGGACCGCGGGGTGGGGGTGGGGGCCGTGTCGGCGCGCGCAGGGCAGTAGCGGCTGTGAGCCTGCGCGGCAGGGCTGCTGGCCTCCTTGGCTGTTGGAGGTGATAGGGGTCGGGGGAAGGGAAATGGAGGCTGGTCCGAGTTCTCCTCAGAGGTCGATGTAGCGTGGACGAGTGAGGAGGGCTGAATAAAGTGAACAAACACCGGTTAGGGGAAGAGTGCAGGCCCACTGTCGCCCTCCCGAGGAAGGCTCGGGGCCCGCGTCCGCGGGAGGAGGTTCTTGGCCCTCGAAGGGCCGGCCCCAGCGCGGGCGGGCCGGGAGAGGGGGAGGGGAAGTGAGAGGTTGTTTATGACCGGGGACTAATCTCCTCCCGGCACTCCGCTCCCGCCGGGGAGTGGGGCGGAGGGATGACCCACGCTGCGCAGGACCTGCAGCAAGCCTGGAGCCCTGTCGGAGGACCCACCAAAAAGAACAAACCCTCACCCAGTTCCCGAACGAAAGGGAAGAGACGGTCCTAACCGAAGAGATCCCGTTGTTAGGGCAATCGAGTATCCGTTTCTCTGAAAGGAATTTAGGCAAATCATAGTCCATTTCCTTCGTTTTAAAGTGAAAGAAACTGACTTTCAAACTCGTTCGAAATTACTGTGTGAAGGAAAACATTTTCTGTTAAGTACCTGTCATCTTCAAGTCATGAATCCGCTCCTACAAGTCCGAGAAACAGTTTCCTCAAATCTAATTGGAAAACCAGGACATGTGCCTTAAATACAAGTTGAATTAAGGACATACAGCCTAGTCCTTATAAGACTATGTAGATATTTATAGGGACTCCCCCACTAGCCTTTGCATTTCCGGATTTTACTCTCTATCCTAAAATTCTTTTTTGCCTACTTAATATCTAAAATGTTGTTAATACAGAAGAGACATGTTTTGTGGACCTTTTTAAAAACCTGAGTTTCATAACTTGGACTTTTCCTAATATTTAAGACAATCTCTGAAAGGTTTTGTTAATTTATGTTGAGGCAATAGTAATAGTACGTTTTTCTGTAGGTATGGACTGCAAAATAAGACGGAATGCAGGTCCTATTTGCATAGGACCTGCTACATCTAGGTATAACGGATAATTTTTAAATGAATAAAATGTCCCCATTTTCAATGAGCTTATGTTTTTCTAGGAAAATATTACATATTTCTAAGGCAGAAAACATTTTCAATGTGTGCAGCAGTGTTTCTCAAACTGGAATGGTAGATCTCTGACATACAAAGTACTTTAACAGAACATTTTTCTTTGAAGGTGATCATTTGCGTAATTTTCATAGAATTAGTCTTTAATTTTTCTATATCACTGCTTTTCAGCTGTGGTCTGTGGACCTCTTGCCTGTCTGGAAACTACTCCAGTCTGAGAAATGCTGCTTTAAGTGCTGATACGATTTAGATACAGGTAAAGGAAGGGGAAGTTGCTGATGAAAAAATGCAGACAGCATTGCTGGTGACTTCCTGGGGAACAGTCAAGTTCAGCTAGGCCAAAGCCCAGATGTATCAAGAATGCTACCAAATCCAGAAAGGTAAGTCAAGTCTAGATAATAGAGAACCATTAGTCCAAGCTAAGGGATTTTTTTTCCTCTATTAATTTGTAAATTTTTAGATGGGGTAGTAAGTAAAGCAGCTATGTTTGAAGGGAATTGAACTAGTCTACTAAGTAGATTAGCACACATTAATAATGACCTTGCCTATTACAGTTACTTGAAATCATTTTCCAAGACAGAGAATACTGCTCTTTCTTCCCTGACTCAGTGATTTTGGCAGGTTGTCACACCTGGGTCATTAGTAGGGTGTATGGTAGAAACAAGGTTAGATGCAAAGATAAGGAGAGCCAAGTCCAGAAAGCCAACCTGGAGCATGTAACCAGAACCCATTGTTATGATGGCACCTGAGATCAAAGATCAGGTTTTCAGTTCAGAAGTACTGGGAGGCAAGGCCCTGGGGCAGAACAGTAAAGAAATCAGGGCATATACAGGCAGCAAATTAAGAGACAATTAGAAACCAGGAAACATTGACAAGTAGTCACTATCTAGTGAAATAGGCCAACTTTATTCTAGTGACTCTGGTTGACAGTTTAGGTTTTGGTTGATGATGGCTTAAAGCAGTGGTTGTTAGCCAAGACATACACATCGGCATCATGGGTACAGCTTTAAAAAAATAATGTGCCAAGGTTGTGGATCAGTGGTAGAGGGCTCAGCACCTAGCAGGGAGGCACTGGGTTTGATCCTAAGCACCACATAAAAATAAATATGTGTCCATCTACAATGCCTTTAATACAATACTTTTAATACAATAAAGATATTGTGTCCATCTACAACTTGAAAAAAAATTAAAAAAAAAAAAATAATGGCCCGGTGCTGTGGCACACCCCTGTACAATCCCAGCGGCTCAGGAGGCTGAAGCAGGAGGATTGCAAAGTTCAAAGCCAGCCTCAGCAACAGTGAGGCGCTAAGCAACTCAGTGAGACACGGTCCCTAAAAATAGGGCTGGGGATGTGGCTCAGTGGTTGAATGGCCCTGAGTTCAATCCCCAGTACCAAAAATACTAATGTATTGCCAGGTGCAGTGGTATTCACCTGTAATCCCAGCTACTCCAAGAAGCAGGGGCAGGAGGATCTAGTAATGAGACCCTTTCTCAAAAAAGACTTGAGGATATAGTCCAGTGGTACAGCACTTGCCTAGCAAGCACAAGACTTAGGGTTTAATCCCCAGTACCACAAAATACTGTATCAAGTGTCCATACCCAAAGAATTAGGATAGGCCCTGATCATCTCATTTTTTCAATGTTCTTTAGTGATTCATTATAAATAATACCGATTAAGAACTACGTGCTTTAAGTGTAAGAATAAACTGGCATCTATTAGTACTCTTCATATGCCCTTAGAGTTACTGCAATGTTTTAAAACTCGTAAAATCTGAACAATAAAGGAGAAAAAAACAATAAATAGGATCACCACTGTAAAGTGGACTTGTGACATGTGCTTAATTTTTGAATTTGACTATGTTTGGGAGAATAAAGGCCAGGGGTGGGGGAAATAGTGCTAGAGATTCTTAGTGTTCCTCAGTGAGTGTAGGCCCTGGAGTAAGCAAGAGATGGGAATTTAATCTCTATTCATTCTCCATGTGTGATTCTTCTAGAAAGATTCAGGCTTATTTTTCTAAAACATGGCTCCTAAATGCAAGCCACCTGTTTCATCAGATTGAACTGAAGAAGCAGTGAGCTCTTGCAATGCTAAAGGAAAACTAGTTGGAGTAGTATGTGCTAAACCTCATGCTATAACAGTCTAGGGGATTAGGGAAGATTTTTCTGGAAGGGCATTGGTCAGAAGAGGTATGTGGGAGAAAACTTCCTTTTCTAATGTTTTTAAAGGAATGCTGTACAAATCTCTTGATCCAGTTTAAAAGAGAATAAATTAAATGGATACTTGCCTAACATGGTTGAGGCCCTTGGTTCCATACCCCAGCACCAAAAAAGAGAAAGAGAAAAGAAAAAGAAAATCATATGGAACCTCTGAAAGAACGATGACTCTGGCTTAGGCAGTAGCCTAAATTGTTGAAGTAGAGCTATTCTAACAAGAATTGATAAATTAGATTCATTCTTAGGAGCCAACCAGAGCCTTTTAAAATTATTTTAAACTAAATAAGCAGGGTAACACAGTTTAAAAAAATAATTATATGCCAATGATTTGGCTTATGCTATCTGGATGTGCCATCTGAACAAAATAATCAGATGAACCTAGTGTTCCTCATTTCTAACAAAGTTTATTTCAGCTGTCTTACCATTTCTTCAACTCTGCTATACTACTCCCTTTTAGATCATAATAGTCAGTGATACTGAGAACCTCAGAAAATGTAGAAAAGTAATAAACATTAAAAAATAGATGTGGGGCTGGGATTATGGCGCAGTGGTAGCGTGCTCGCCTAGCACGCCAGAGGCACTGGGTTCGATCCTCAGCACCACATAAAAATAAAATAAAGATATTGTGTCCACCTACAACTAAAAAATAAATATCTAAAAAAAAAATAAAATAAAAATAAAAAATAGATGTGAAATCATGCAGTAAATATAATCAGATAATACATATATAATGAACTTTAATTTTGGTCATACTAATAATATGGTCCTCAGGGGAAGGGAGAATGTTACTAAGGGCTACTACTAAGAAATTAGATCTTTTCAATAAGCAGTGTTTCACAGTAGTATTGAAGTCTCAGACAATTCAAGATCAGCAATCAACATGGACATATAAAGATTAATAATTAGAATCAGGATGGAACAATTTCTCTAGTGGAAGAGAGAAAACATTGCAATCCTTTCAACTACTACTAGTTGCATACCCAATATTGTGGCAGACACTATGGTAGGTCCTCAGAGAGTTTATAAGATAATGGAAAGACAGAAGGCAAACAGATAATGAGAGTACAATATTATATCGACAGACCCCAGGCATGATATAAGATTTGCCTTAAAGGGTTGCTTTGAAAATTCAAGGTAATGTACCAAACTGATTGGGACACTGTGAGTTGTAAGAAACACCATTATTTTTGGACCACTGGCAGGTGAGGAATGCTGCTAATTAAACTATAATACAGTGGTTTCTTATCAGAATTTGTCTACACTGTACTGAATTCTGCCAACAGGAATATTAGTAATGCAACATTTTTTAATACAATGCTCTTCTCTTTGATATTTTCTTCTAAACCCTTGGTGTCCATTTTATGTGTTTTATTGTTAGTGTTTCCTTGATCTAGTGGAAAGTGTCAATGAAAATTTTTCAGATCTCAACCAGTGCTTTCTTTAAATGGTTGGTTGACCAAAAAGTGGAAGGTTTGCAATTGTCTAGTCATGCTACCAGGAATAATCACAAAATTTGCACATGTGCAGGCTATCACAACTAATCACAACTGCCTTCTGGTGACAGCATCGTTTAAGATGCCATTGTAATTTTAGAAATACTAAAAAGGAAAGAAATGTACATGTTTAAGTCAGTAAATTAACATTTAGTGCTGGTAGCTATTAAATGTTGGAAGAATATATAAAGAGCTCTATGAGCACAAAGAATAGAACAGCGAACTCTCACAAAGTGATGTTTGAGCACACAGAAACCATATGAGGATTATGAACAGGTAAAAGCGGGCAGGAGGAGCTGGAACCTGTGTGTTGGATAGTGGTGGAAGTACAGGTTGGGCCACATCATGAAGGGTTTCATGTGCCCAACTAAGACATTTTGAATTTTATTCTTTGGGTGACGGGGGCAAAGTTTGGGGGCCAGGGGTAATAATCAGATTCTCATGTTAGGAAGACAATTTCAGTAACAATTTGAAGGATATATTAAAATGAGAAGGCAGTGAGCAAGGAGATCATTAGGCATTTTTGTGCAATAACCCAGAAGACACATAGGAATCACTACGGAAATGGCAAAAGGGAAATGGAGAAGAGGATTAGCAGAGACACTGAGATGAGAGAATGGATAGTGCTAGATGAATGATGAATGAGTTGATGCAGGCAAAATCATGATATTGTAGTGTGATTAAAGACATCTTGTGTCATGGAACGTGAATATCATCAATTTCCAGGTAATTAGAAATTATAATAACATGTATTCCTTGACTGACCAATGGTGTTTTATTGAGTCTTTTGTTCAACAAATATTTACTGAATACCAATATGTGGAGAAGCTAAGAATTTAGCAGTGAATAACGGAGGGGAAAATGCCGTTCCTTAATGAAGTTTACATTCTAGTAGGAAAGGTAGACAAATAAGTAAAATGTTTACTTACAATAGGTAGATCAAGAGATACAAAGACTGAGAATTAGAATCAGGGTGGAATGATTTCTCTAGTGGAAGAGCATGAACATTGCAGTCCTTTCAACTAATACTAGTTGCACACCTAGTATTGTGTCAGGCACTGTGGTAGGCCTTCAGTTTATAATATAATGGGAAGCAGAAGGCAAACAGATATTGGCATTATATACTATGGTATATTCACACTAAGTGCTCAGGAGGAAAAATAAGTCAGGGAAAGGAAACAAAGTGGTGCAGAGGGTTGAAGTTTTGGACATGGAGAAACAGGGAAGGCGACAACAAGAAAATGACATTTGAGGAGAGACCAAAAAGAAGTGAGAGCTGTCTCAAAATAAAAAGG
This sequence comes from Xerus rutilus, assembly GCA_028644305.1. Classification (NCBI taxonomy): domain Eukaryota; kingdom Metazoa; phylum Chordata; class Mammalia; order Rodentia; family Sciuridae; genus Xerus; species Xerus rutilus. The sequence goes on from CM053404.1 coordinate 110,379,524, forward strand.
ATGTGACTCAGGGGTAAAGCACCCCTGGGTTAAAATCTCTTGTGCCAAAAAAAAAAAAAAGAAGACGAACTGAGAGCTGTGCAGTAACCTGGGTAAAGATGGATTTTATTCATTTATTTTTTTTAAAATATTTTTTTAGTTGTAGATAGATACAATATCTCCATTTATTTTCATGTGGTGCTGAGGATCGAACCCAGTGCCTCACGCATGCAAGGCAAGTGCTCTACCACTGAGCCAGCCCCTCATTTATTTTTATTGAAGTGCTATGGTCTGAATGTTTGTGCCCCCCACACACAAGAAAAAAAATATTTGCTAAAATCCTAACCCCCAAAGTGATGATATTGGGAAGTAGGGCGATTAAGTCATGAAGGTGGGGCCCTCATGAATGGAACTCATACAATTATGAAAGAAGTCCAAGGAGGTCACTCATTCCTTCCACCATGTGAGGACACAGAAGGAGCCAGCTGTGTATTAGGCCCTCAACAGACACTGAATCTGCCAGTACGTTAGTCTTGTATGTCCCATCTTCCAGAATTATGAGAAAAAAATTGTTGTTGTTTTAAGCTACTCATATTATTTTGTTACAGCAGCCTAAAAAGACTAACACATGAAGTATAACAAAACATTGGCAGTTTGATATGCTAATAGATACTAAAGTTTCATCTGTTGGTAAATATTATTTACTGATATTTAATAACTATTCTTATTAACAACAAGTGTTATTAAAATAAATATACCTTGCTGGTACTTAATGCATATTTTTAAAGCAGTATTAATATTGATTAATAATAATAAATATTATTTGCCAGCATGTGTTCTCTCAGACAAGCAGAACATCAATTATTTATTAAATATTATTGAGATTTATTTATCTTATAGTAAATAGGTACTGTTTTTAGATTCTGGGGATTCAATAGTAAATCAAATAGAACTAGTTCTTATCTTAGTAGGGTTGCCAGATAAAATATAGGACTCACAATTAAATTGGGATTTCAGATAAATAACACATAGTATTTTTTTAACTTTTTTTTAGATTGTTAAATTCCAACAATCTTTTAACTTTTATTTATTTATTTATTTATTTTGTTTGTTTGTTTGTTTGTTTGTGTATGTGGTGCTGACCCAGTGCCTCACACATGCGAGGCAAGTGCTCTGCCACTAAGCACATTATTCTAGTACAAATATGTTCCATGTGATATTTGGGATATACTTACACTGAAAACTTATGTGTTGTCTGAAATCCAAATTTAACTGAATATTCTGTATTTTTATTTACTCAGTCTGGCAATTCTATGACCTCAAGAAGAATTTAATACACTGGAGGCAAAAAAAAACAGTAAGTACAACTAGCATACAGTGGACATGCTATATTAACCTGGAAAGCCATAAATTAACAATTGCTGGGATCCTAAATATGTGGAAGAAATCTGCCTGCCAACCAAGAACACCCACCCTTAGAGCAAGATATATTCTATCATGTTTGAGGCATTAAATATTTAGGCCCCATTTGTGCCATGCTCTCTTTGTTATACTAGCCTAGGCTTTTCTAGTATACAGTATCAGTCTTGAAATCCACTGTCATTCCCAGATTTCCTCCAGAATCAGGTCTTAACATAATGTACCAGCAACTAATAAAAATATATGTAAGTAAAGGCAACAGGGAGATAAACCAAACTCTAAAAATGCTTCTATTTTAGTCATCATTCTAATATACCTTTAAACTATTTTTAAGGTGATCATGAGGGACATCGGAAAATTACATAATTTGCCAGGTGCAGTGGTACACGCCTGTAATCCCAGCACTTTGGGAGGCTGAGACAGGAGAATCACAAGTTCAAAGCCAGCCTCAGCAAGGGCAAGGCGCTAAGCAACTCAGTGAGACCCTGTCTCTACATAAAACACAAAATAGAGCTGAGGATGTGGCTCAGTGGTTGAGTACCCTTGAGTTCAATCCCTGGTACCAAAAAGAAAAAAGAAAAAGAAAATTACATAATTTGATGGTTTCTCTAAGCAACTAACACTATATATCATTCCTGGCTATTAAAGCATTTCAAGTACTTTTTCTTTCAAATAATTTTTGAAAATAGAGATGAGTTTTGTGGGCTCTAAAACTAGATCATACATGGATTTTTGCCTTCAGAAGGAATATGGCCTAAGAAAAGAAAATAGGTATATAATAATAGCAGAATCTCATCAGTGCCAAAAGACATGTACAAATCATATCTCTAATTGAAGTGAGAATTTCATTCAGACTAGAGGGGACTAGAGGAAAGCAACTGAATGAAAAGCATTTCTTTTTTCAAAGCTTTACAATTTGATGTGTTTTTTAATTTAAAAGTAGAAACTATTGTTTGGGGATGAGCTCAGTGGTAGACCACAAGACCCTGGGTTCAATCCTCAATACCACAAAAAAATAAATAAAATAAAAATAAATGTAGAAATTTGCTTAAAAAATACAAAAATATTATCAGAAAAGCCAAAATTAGTTTTAATTTCATCATCCTGAGATAGCCACTGAAAACATTTTAGTATATATCTCCTTCTTTACACTTCAGATGAAATTGGGGTTTTATTACATATTCCTTTCTCTTCCTCCTCCTCCTCTTTTTCCTCCTCCTCCTCCTCCACTTCTTCCTCCTCCTTGTTCTTCTCCTCCTCCTTCTTCTTCTCTCAGTACTAGAGATTGAAACCAGGGGACTCACACATGCTAGGCAAGCATTCTACCACTGAGCTACACCCTTAGCCCTACATATCTTTTATGTTCTGCTTTTTTCCCCACTTAATATAATGAGAGCACCTTTCATGTCATTAAATATTTTTTAACATGACGTCTTAATAAGTACATACTATTCCATCTTACGGATATATTATGATTTCCTTTTCTCTTATTATTAGACACTTTATTTTTGACGTTTTACTTTTATAAATGATAATGCATTGAATTGACCTATGCCAAAAATCTTTGTAATAATTCAATAAGTAATTTTTGAATACTAGTTAATGCACTGGATGTTGAAGATAATCAGTGAACAAGGAACAAATCACGGCTCTAGTGGGAGAGAGGAAAGAGACAAGATGTAAACTATATGTCAGATAGTGATAAATGGTCCAGAGAAGAATAAAGCGGGGATAGGAAGTAAGTGGTGAGGTAAGGGCCTGGGGATTATATTTTTAAATAGGATGGTCAGGAAAGAACCTGAGAATAACATGAGCAAACACCTGTAGTGAGTCAGCAAATCAGATGGATAAGGAGGGAAACATTCCAGAGAAAAACATGTAAAGAACCTGACTTTGTGACAGATCTGGCGTGGCAAGGAGAGCAGAAAAACTGAAGCAGAGTGGCAAGGAAAGCTGTATGGGGTCAAGTCCAGAAGGTGATACGTACAGCCAGCTCATTTTGGGACCTTGCTATGATGGGTAGAAATTGGTCTCTGCTGACTAACAGGAAGCCATAGGAGGGTATTGAGCAGAGGGCTGTGTGATCATTTTGGTTATTTTATGAAAGTAGATGCAGAAAGAAGATTAGAAACAGAATAGTGGGAAGGTTATTGCTGTAATCCAGGTGGGCAATGATAGTGGCTTCTGGACAACAGGATTAACAGTCAAAGTGATATGAGGTGAGAAAAAGTCAAGTATGACTTCAAACATCTCCAGTTTTTTCCTTTAGGATACATTTCTAGAGGTGGAAATTATTAGATGTGTTTTAAGAGCTCTTTATATATATAACCAAATTTTTACCTGAAAAGTTATCAGTTTGTACTTCGAGCATTCTATACAAAATACAGTTTATAAAAGTTTTTGAAAAAAAGTGTTTTGGCTGGAATTTTTTTAGTGTTTTTGAAAATTTTTTAATTTGTTCTTTTAAAATATATATGACAGCAGAGTGTATTTTGACATATTATATATACATAGAGTATAACTTATTCTAATTTTGATCCCTTTCTTGTGGTTGTACATGATGTAAAATTTCACTGGTGGTATATTCATATATGAACATAGGAAAGTTATATCCAGTTCATTCTCCTGTCTTTCCTATTCCCATTCCTCTCCCTTCCCTTCATTCCCCTTTGTCTAATCCAGTAAACTTCTATTCTTCCTCCCCTTCTGCTTGTTGTGTGTTAGCATCTACATATCGGAGAACATTCAGTCTTTGGTTTTTTGAGATTGGCTTATTTCACTTAGCATGATAGTCTCCAGATCCATCCATTTACTGTCAAATGCTATAATTTCATTCTTCTTTATGGCTTAGTAATATTCCATTGTATATACATACCACATTTCCTTTATTTCATTTTCATTCATTCATCTGTTGAAAGGCACCTACGTTTCCATAGTTTAGCTATTGTGAATTGAACTGCTATAAATATTGATGTGGCTGCATCACTGTAGCATGCTGATATTAAGTCCTATGGGTATATGCCAAGGAGTGGTATACCTGGGTCAGATGGTGGTTCCATTCCAAGTTTTCTGAGGAATATCCATATTGCTTTCCAGAGTGGTTGCACCAATTTGTGGTCCAACCAGCAATATATGAGTGTACCTTTTCCCTCACATCTTTGCCAACATTTATCTTTACTTGTATTCTTGATAATTGCCATTCTGACTGGAGTGAGATGGAATCTCAGTGTAGTTTTAATTTGCATTTCTCTAATTGCTGGAGATGTTGAACATTTTTTCATATATTTGTTGACCATTTGTATTTTTTCTTCTGTGAAGTGCCTCTATGGTTCTTTTGCCCATTTATTGATTGGGTTATTTGCTTTTTCTTGTTAAGTTTTTTGAGTTCTTTGTATATCCTGGTAATGAATGCTATCCGAAGTGGATGTGGCAAAGATTTTCTCCCATTCTGTAGGTTCTCTCTTCATGTCCTTTTCCTTGGCTGTGAAGATTTTAGTTTGATACCATCCCAATTTTACTTTAGAAAGTCAGTTCCTAAGCTGACATGATGGAAAGTTGGGCCTTCATTTTCTTCTAGTAGGTGCAAAGTCTCTAGTATAATACCTAGGTCCTCGATCCACTTTGATTTTTGTGCAGGATAAGAGATAGAGGTTAAATTTAATTCTGATACATATGAATTTCCAGTTTTCCCAGCACCATTTGTTGAAGATGCTATCTTTTCTCCAGTGTACATTTGCGGCACCTTTGTCTAGTATGAGATAACTATATTTATGTTGGTTTGTCTCTGTGTTTTCTACTCTGTTCCATTGGTCTTCATGTCTGTTTTTGTGCCAATACCATGCCATTTTTGTTACTATAGCTCTGTAGTATAATTTCAGGTTTAATATTGTGATGTCTCCTGCTTCACTTTTCTCACTAAGGATTGCTTTGTTGGCCAGAATTTTTAATAGCTTTACAAATACTTTGGTTTGCATATCATTAGGGACCTGAATGATTTACTTAAAGTTTGCATGTAGATATTGATACATTTTAAGCAGGAAAATCTTTTAGATACAAATTACTAAAGATTAGATGTTTCCCTTTGGAACTTAGAACTATAGAAATAACTAAAAATGATCCAGGCGTGGTGGTGCACAACTGTAATCCCAGCACTTTGGGAGGCTGAGACAGGAGAATGGCGAGTTCAAAGCCAGCCTCAGCAATAGCAAGGTGCTAAGCAACTCAGTGAGACCCTGTCTCTAAAGAAGACACAAAATAGGGCTGGGGATGTGGTTCAGTAGTCAAGTGCCCCTGAGTTCAATCCCCAGTACCAAAAAAAATAAAAAAGAAATAACTAAAAATGAAGTGGAATTTGATAAGTGAAAAAAAGGGAAGAAGTTCTAAATGTGAGGGCAGGATAAGAAAAAGGAACTAAAAACAAGAATGTAAAGAATCAGAAGCCTGACTTGCCAAAGCAAAAAGAAAATTTCAGGAAAAAGGAGTATATTTTTTCAAAAGTACTGAAATCAAATAAAGTAAAGACCGAACAAAAACCATTAGATTGAGAAAGCATTATTGACTTTATAGGGTTCTTTTTAGTGGAAAATTGAGACAGAAGAAATAAGGTAAATTAGATCACCAGGAATTTTAGTGAATGATAGAAGGCAGAGAATATAACTTTTAGTGCTAAAAAGGGGAATGAGATGGCAAATCAAAGGATGAAAGATGACTTTTCTTTAAAGGTTAAGGAAATATCTAATGATGTTTTCAAGTAAGGAAAGAGAAAACTGAAAATTATAGAAAAAGTACAGTTGGTATGGGCAGGTCTACGGAGCAGGGGAGTGTAGGACCAACAGCATAGGTGGGAAGCTCAAGGTGTGAAAAAAAAAGGGCACTTTTTTTCATTATTTCTGAGACCAGAAATAATGACAAGAATATGACCAAAGCAACTAGCATAGTTCCTGGTATGATAGTTAATTTATATGTAAATGAAAATGGGCCACAGAATGCCCAGATATTTGGTAACATTATTTTGGGTTTATCCATGAAGCTATTCCTGGATGAGATTAACATTTGAATTGGTAGACTGATTGCCCTGCTTAATATTGGTGGGCCTCATCCAATCAGTTGAAGTCCTAAGTGGAAGGAAAAGGCTGAGTAAGTGTGACTGCCTTCAAGTTGAGACATGGATCTTTTCCCACCTTCAGACTCAAACCTTTACTCTTTTTTTTTTTTTTTTTTTTTTTTGGTGCCGAGGATTGAACCCAGGGGCGCTTAACCAACTAAGCCACATCCCAAGCCCCTTTTTTATTTTATTTAGAGACAGAGTCTTGCTGAGTTTCTCGCTAAGTTGCTGAGGCTGGCTTTGAACTTGCAGTCTTCCTGCCTCAGCCTCCCGAGCCATTGGAATTACAATGTACACCACCGCATCCAGCTGAAACCTTTACTCTTCTTGTGTCCTAAACCATTTGACATTTGAATTGGAACTACATTATGGCACTCTCCTGGTTTTCGGGTCTTCAGACAGAATATAACTACCCTATCAATCTGCTGATCTCCAGCTTCCTTACAGCAGATCTTGGAACTTTTCAGCCTTCATAATTGTGGAAGCCAGTTTCTTATTTTTTGTGTGTCTTCTATGTGTTCTGTTTCTCTGGAGTACCCTAGTATACCAATTATATTAAGTGTTTAATATATACTGAATGTCAAATTCAGAGGTGGAGAGGATGGATGATATGATACACCCAAGGTTACCATGAGACAAATGGCCAAGTGAAATGCTCCAGAGAAATCCCTGTGGTGGCTACTGTGGGGTAGTATGGACAAGCAAGGTGATTGTATGGGCTCTTAACAGAGATGCCTGCAGGCCAATAGTCAACTGCTAGGAGATTCAACAAGTGTTCCTGTGAGTGTTCAGTGCTCTGGGCCAGAAACATACTGAGAAGTCAATGGGAAGAAAAGTAATACTTGACTGTCTGGGCATCCCTGTTCTCTTGTAATCTAATAAATCTGCAATCTAAGAATTCTAACTTTTTCAGAGAAGTAAATGATGACTAAGTTATGTTAATAAACATAGTCTAAGGTTGCAAAGTAAAATAGCACTAGAACCTGGATCAAAATTCAGAGGCAAAATGTTGGGTAAGCCTGACGGTAGTTTTGGTTGACCCATCCATGGGAATTGGGCTTAGGGACAGGGCTCCCATCCCCATGCTGGCTATAGGAACTGGGACCCAAGGGACACACTGAGGCACAGGAAAATGACAAGGAGACAATCAACAAAATGACTTCTCAGGCAAGAATTTGACCATAAGAACAATATGGGAAGGATAAAAGGGGATGTTGTGAGAATATGATTCTAATATTCAGTTCACTAATTTCCAAAGACCCATGACCTGAAAGTGAATAAAATAGCTTACCATCCTATAATGGAATTTCTATCACTGATGATGGGCACACAGGAGCTCTCATGACATCCACTTCATTTGCCAGATTCACTGAATCCCCTAATTCCCTCTTCAACACATACCCACAGCATGGCATGTGCTCAAAACTAGATTCCCTCTAATACCACATTCCACAACAGTATTACACTTATATATTAAATTTTGTATCATGAATGTTTATGCCTTACTAGTGTTCATAAGATTACCAGGAATTATGCATTTGGGAGCTACGTCATCCTGGCAGTGGTGGTTTCATTATAGACCAATGTGTATGGCATTTTAATAGTTCTCCCTGTAAGGTATCTTAGAAATAATCTAGTGTATCTCTCTTGCATTAAAGTAGGATTAGGGATGTAGATCAGAGGTAGAACGCTTGCCTAGCACCCACCCACAAGGCCCTGAGTTCAATCCCCAGGGCCACACACACACACACACACACACACACACACAAACTGGGCTAGGGTTAAAGAAACTTGCCCACTGTAAAAGATGCATTGAAGTAAAATTAAAGGAAATATTTATATAGCCCTTTACATTGTATCTGCCCCATGATATGTAACACTTTAAGGATCTCAATGCATTTTTAAATCATTAACTAGTCTGATAACTATGTATCAAATGATTCTACTTTCTAACAGCTGTACTGCCTCCTGTCAGACACTTATTTAAAGATCAGCATTGTCTTTGCAGGCCAATCAGTTGAGCGTTGCATTCATCTGTGAATAAGAAACAGGAAAACCAAGGGTTACTTTTATCATGTATGTCAGAGGTAGGCAGTCCAGGCTCAGCTGTCCACTCTGGGTTTCATAATGTCATCAGTAGCATTGAGCTTTTTCAGTTTTCTTGTTCAGCCGTTCTCCACGTGTGCTTGTCAATTCATAATTAGCTAATTCACCTCAACTATTGTTGGTTTGCTTTGATAGAAGCAATGGGAAGAAGAAAAGCAAGCATACTAGCTGAAATGGCCTTCTTTTAAAAGAAGATTTTTCTGGAACTGCTCCTAATAATTTCCTCTCAAATCTGATCGCCAACTAATGTCACATGACTACTTCTGTCTGCAAGGGAGGTTGGGAAATGTAGTTTTGGAAATGTTGCCACCTCCAATAAAACTGAGGCAGTCAGGATGAAGGAGAGAATGGTTATTGGGAGAGCAACAAGCAGACTCTGTCACTGCAGGACTGTTGCCAAGATTAGAAAGAACGTATGTGTGGTGCCTAGCACGTGTCTGGCACCTAGTAGTTGCTAAAAAGCTGGTAGCCTTTGTCTCCAAATTTTTTAATACTAATTATGAAGAAGTGTTTCATACCTGTAACAAATCCAATGTGGTAAAAAAATACTTTTTATAAAAAGTGTTTTACTAAACTACCATTTGGCACTTGATTTACGACTTTTATTATGTGTACAGGATATTTAAATTGGTCATATGTTGGGACAATAACATCTGTTAAACCATTACAATTTTACCACAGATATTTATTTGTACTCTTCATATATCATTAAGTAAAGATCTTGACCTTCAAAAGCTATATTTGTGGAGGTCACTGGGTTTCTGATTTCAGCAAAAAGAAATACTAGTTTGCTATTGGCATTACCACTAGCATGACAATGCAAGAAGTTGTTTTTATATGCACAATATTATAAACACTTGTATTGCATCACTGCAAACCAATCAAGTCATTTTCAATAAATTGTTTTATCCTTTTCAAAAAGTACCCATGGGTTGGGGCTATGGCTCAGTGGCAGAGCTCTTGCCTAGCATGCGTGAGGCACTGGGTTCTATCCTAAGCACCACATATAAATAACAAATGAATAAAATAAAGGTCCATCAACAATTTAAAAAATATTTTAAAAAAGTATCCATTATCAGTAATTATTTTATATAGATATTTGCATCTTACATGTTAATAGGGACAAGATTCTAACACAGAATTGGCAAAACCAGGTAAGCAAGCCTTCCCTTACAAAATGGTGCCTTGATCTAACAAGGTTTATTTCTTTCTACTTATGATTAGACGACAGTGTTCAGGAGTTAGGAGGTGAGATATCATGGATTCTATCTTACATATAGTGCAGTGGGGGAAGACCCCCAGACTTTTAGATGGATATTTAAGTTGAGAGAAATGTGAGGCACCTGAAATCCTGAAGAAATCCAAGCTCCAGCTTTATCTCCTACACAATGCCAGAAGCTTTACGCAAAGCACTTGACTTTGTGAAACCAAAGCAGAATTTCATAGATATAAATGCACCTGGAGGTTAAGAGCATGTGGGATGCATTGTGTGGAATCCCACAATGAAAGGTTAATGCATGTGGGATGCATTGTGTGGAATCCCACAATGAAACACAGGCTGACATGCAACTCAATATTTTGTTATCCTGGATTTTATCATAGAAATTGTTTTTAAATGAGTGGACAAAAAAATAGTTTATACAAAAAATAGTTCAAACATTTGTCTAAATATTTTCTTTAAAGTGAACTAGCCAGGCGCGGTGGCGCATGCTTGTAATCCCAACAGCTTGGGAGGCTGAGATAGGATCATCATGAGTTCAAAGCCAGCCTCAGCAATGGCGAGGCGCTAAACAACTCAGTGAGACCCTGTCTCTACATAAAAAAACACAAAATAGGGTTGGGGATGTGGCTCAGTGGTCGAGTGCCCCTGAGTTCAATCCCCAGTATCAAAAACAAACAAACAAATAAAGTGAACTAAATATAAAAGATGTATGTGTGTGAGAAAAGCAAGGGAATCTTGGGGCTGGGGTTATGGCTCAGTGGTAGCGTGCTCGTCTAGCATGCGTGAGGCACTGGGTTCGATCCTCAGCACCACATATAAATAAAATAAAGATATTCTGTCCACCTATGACTAAAAAAATAAATATTTTTTTTAAAAAAAGGAAAGAAAAGAAAAGCAAGGGAATCTAGCCATTTGAAAAGTGTTTCTACATAGGAATCATTATGCTCCATGCTTTACAAATATTTCTATCTTTACAATAATTCTGAGTAGTTATTACTCCAGTAAAGGGAATCATATGGGATGGAGACATTCAGAGAGATTATGTGTCACACGCAGATCTGGCTCTGAAGCTTGTATTGGTTCCTCTCCTCAGTGTCTTGAAAGTCCATCTTGTGGAAGTCACTTACCTCTTAGTTTTTCATGTAGTTGTTTTGTGACCTTTGGTGGTGTTACTACACATATTGTAGTTTTAATTTTCAGATCTGTGCAATGTAATTTTGAATCAGGTTCGTTTTCCAAACACAGTCCAAGACAATACAAGCAATGTAATTTTAAGAAATAGATAATTGAGTGATGAGCTCAGTTGGCAGAGTTCAAACTCAAACTTTTCCCCTTGATTATAAGATTTATCTTTTTTCTCTACAATTACCAAAAACATTTGAGTCTATTATCCAATTAATTTTACATATATGTATATATCTTCAAATGGCAGTTTTTAGCTCCCACAGGCCTACCAGGAAGTTGTATGTACTTTTCTCTTTTGAGTTGTTCCTTGCCCTAGATTTATCCCATCACCTATAGTCAAGCCTGTTTTTAGATAACCTTTGTCTTTTTTTGAATTTTTTCATTTAGCCTGATTCCACCTTACATCTCCATGCCACAACTACTTCCTCCACCCATCCCCAATGCAGTCTATGTCCTGTTCTGACCCATAGTACCTGTATCAGCATTATCATTTCATCAGCAACATCCTTGCTGTTTGAAGTCAGGATCAATTGTGGAGGAGAAATTGTTTAGTTATCAATAGATTTTTTTAAAAATAACTGAAATAAAATGCACATGTTTAATTTTTTCCATTTGTCTCCAAACTTTTTAGCCATAAATGGTACTTTTCTAACTTCTTTCCTTTTGTCTATTCATATTTGTATTATATTTCTTCCTAGTTTTTTGTGATTTTCTTTCCAGAATCCAACTTACTTTATGTTTTCTCCATTCCCACATTTATAGAATGTTTCACTAAATGCAATTGAATGGTAGCTTCTCAGGACAACTGGATATTTTTCATGCTTTGCTAATCCATAGTTCTCTTCTCATTTCTGCATCACTCCCATTCCCAGTACCCCACTTGCCTTCTTCAACATCCCCCTTACCTAAACTCCTTCACACTCTTCCAGGCCCAGTTCAGAAAACCACTACTCCCAACCCTTGATCACTTTATTTATTCTTTAGTTCCAGTACTTAGCAGAATTGAGGACTGTGTATTACTTTCCATAACATCTACACAAATATTTATTGAATTAGTGGATGGTTAGATCAAATACCTTATTCAAAAATCCTAGTCTAATTCATTTATATTTTTATGTGTAGAACTGTCATTTTACAGCAAAACACTTCTTTCTTCATTCTGAGCTTTTCCTGCACATTTCATTTTGTGCTGTCACTCAATGTCACTCTTTAATCCATTCAATCTTTTGCAGGTAACATTTTTTTAAGTTAAAGCGCTCTTTGTTTTTCTCTCTAAGGCATTCTACCAGACTCTTTTATACTTAAAAGAGTGCCATTGTCACTTTCATAAAGAATCTGAAGTTTATTAGTCACTCATAACCAATGGTTTGCTGCTTTTCACAGATCAGGCTAAGCAAACTCTCCTGGCAGGAAGCCACCAGAAATCCAGTTACAGGATGTTGCATATTTCTTCACAGAAAGGATTGGAAAGTGCTAGCAATATCCTATTCCTCTTAACCATCTCTATGGTTAAGAGCAATATGTGCCTGGTGGTTTTAAAAATGAAAAAATAAGGCATACACATATTATGGATAAACTACTTCTAAAATATGTTCTGCCTTGTTTTCTCAGGTATAAAAGTATTTCAGGCATTTGCAGTAAATCAGATGTTAAGAAACAACTAAAACATTTTTTGTGAATTGCTTTCATTTGTCTGATTTATAATATGAATTTCAAAAATTTTGCTATGCTACCGATATGTAAGTTTATCTGTCATATTACAGTGTTCAAAGGGAAATTCTTATTTTAAATCTACATGAAGCCAGGTGCAGTGGCATATACCTGTAATCCTAGTGACTCAGGAAGATATTACAAATTCAAGCGTACCCTTAATGATTTAGCAAGACCCTAAGCAACTTAGCAAGCCCCTGTCTGAAAATAAAAAATAAAAAGGGCTGGAATTGTAGCTCAGTGGGAAAGTGGCCCTAGTTTAATCCCCAGTACAAAAACAGAAAGAAAAAAATCTCTACTACAACATCATTTTAAATAGTTCCAATAAGAGGCCTAAATTTTAAGTCTTCAGGGACACCAAGAGATCTCATCTGCTGTATTAGTCAAGTTCTGGCAGCACACTGTAGAACAGATTAGTTACAGGCAGCAGAGGGCAAGAACACAACCTAATGTGGTTACCTTGTTGCTGATCATTCCTAAGATATACCACAAAATCATCAAGCATTTTGTTTAAGACACGATTTTAATAAGTGTCTTAAATAGGGGAAATTTTCTAGGCATATCTATTTCAGAATCCATCTTATAATTGACCATTTTTCCTCCCTAAGTGAATACATCCCTCCTACTACATAGCTCAGTACATTGTTACAGCATTCTTGGGAAAATAGTCATTTTTAAATGGCCTAGCCTAAGTTTACAAAATATGAGACCCAAGATCTCACTTGTATTCTATTAAATAGTTTTACTTCTTATTGTTTCCTTGAGGAAGGATTGGATCTGGTAACAGAGAATAGGCATCTGGGTATGGTCTGAAATTTACTAGCCAAAAACAAACAGGAAAAGAATCATGACTTTCAGATGTGTGACTCTGAGATTTGGCACAGGCTGAATTCAAGTTTACCTTTGTACTATTAAAAAGAAAAAAGTTTGCTAGGCACATGGATAAACAGTAGAGTTTGTCATTTGTCTTACTTTATAATTAATATTAAATTATCCAAGATCTTTTAGCCTCAAAATTGTTTATTTACAAATAATAAAGAAGAGCATTGCAGACACCCCTAAAAATTTACCTCATTTTCATAACCTAGTTCTTTCCTTTTTCTGTCAGTCATGTTGCTATGTTTTAAAACAGTTAAAAGTTATACATTTATAATAACTTTAAAAACTTTCAGAAAACTTCTGAGAATTGATAGATGAATGTGTGTATGTATACATTTATTGCTGATTGATACAAACTTTCCCCTGTTGGTTCTCAGTTGGAAACATTTAACTGTGGAACATTTAGAAATATATGAGGGCATTTTTAGTTTCTCAGTGATGGAGGGAGGTCAGACAGTGAGCTATTGACATTCAGTGTAGTCACTAAGGATATGAAACATCCTGTAAAATGTGAGACTGACTGTCCTGAAAAGCCATGAATTATCCCACCCCCAAATGCCAATGATGCTGACACCCTTGAGAAACTCAAAGGACCTAGATATTAAAATAAAGTGTTCATCTTGAACAAGTGCAGAAACAGGCGTGCAGGGACTCGGTGTGAAACTGTGGAGCCAGACAGCTTGAGTTCAAATCCAGTTTTTGGCTATGTGACCTGCATGTTATTAAATAGTCTAATATTTGATTGCCCCATCTGTAAAAATGGGTATAATAGAAGTACCTGCCTCATAGAATTTTGTCATAAGCTCTCAATTAATGCTGACTATTGCTATTACAAGCCCACTCAAGTTCATTCTATCTTAATGAGTATTGGTGAGAATATGTACAAATATATTTTTTGAAACCTGAAACTCCTAAATTGAAAAATCTTCAGGCTAGAATCCATTGTGTGTTAGAAAATAGTTCTTGATTGTGACAATCATAATGTACACAAGATCTCAGTCACTAAATGTGTCCACACAAAGCAATAGAAGATGGTTAAAGGATGAGCAAAGTATTCTCAGGCAGAAGAAAATTTGTGTGGTCTATAAAAAAAAGAGTATAAGGTGAACACTTTACAGAGGTCTGACCAAATCATAACCACAAGTTGCACTGGGATGACTATATCTGATGTGATGTAACCAAGAGATGATTGCTGATGTAGGATCTTAAGGAAAAATCAAATCTGAATCACGGTCAAGTTGGAAGTCATTTGTGGGACACTCTGCTCTTCTCTGAGGTCAGGAAGCCCCGATCCTAAAGTGCAGACATGAAGTATTCTGAATAGTTCAAAGCCTCTTTAATAAAGAAAAGAGTTCTCACTTCTGCAGCTCAGTCTTGGATTTGTTGTGTGTACACGGAAGTCCTCACTTAAGTACACTCACTTTCCACTACAATTCAGGGTCCTTTGAACACATGAAGGAAAAGCCAGTGGATGCAATGACATCTATTACAGATTTATAGGTGCAGAAGTGAACTAGGAATTAATCTTAGTGTTGGATACATTTAGAAAAGAAAGAAAAGAAATCCAAACAAGAATGAGGTTACTGACTGTGGGAAGAATAGAACAGCCACCACAGGTGAATATAACACATTTTTCAAAAGTACAAATGAAGCAGCCTGAAACAAAAGGCACCAAAAAGGTAAAAGAATACTAATCGTCTTTGCAATTTTTCAAATCAAAGTTCTGTCAACTGTCAGATGTGTTATATGATGATTCAAAGGACAAATGCTTTAATTGTAAATGAGATCAGATAATATTACCATTAGAAGGAGATCTCCAAAAATGGCAGGAATAGTACTGTGTTGATTCATTCTCCCTCAAAGACTATCATAAAGTACAAAGTTTTGTGAATTGTAATTGAGGACAGCAAGCAATCCTATTCTCCAATCACTTTTGGGGGGGGGGGGTACCAAGGATTGAATCCAGGGACGCTTAACCATTGAGCCACACCCCCAGTGCTTGTTTATATTTTATTTAGAGACAGGGTGTCGCTGAGTTGCTTAGGGCCTCGCTAGATACTGAGGCTGGCTTTGAACTTCTGGTCCTCCTGCCTCAGCCTTCTGAGCCGCTGGGATCGCAGGCATGTGCCTTTGCGCCTAGTTTCCCCATCTCTCTTGGTCTTTATTCCCATGCTCTTTGGCATGACTGAAGTTTCAGTATGTTTCATTATCTTCTCTAGCTCCATATTCCCATCATACACACCCATCCACCCTTCTTCAGAGACTCTAAAGTTGCTTTGTTTGGTTGGGTCTACTGTGAATGTCTCCACCATTGTTCCCTTCCTGGCACTTCAGTCTTGATGTTCCTGAGAGCTATTAGATATTCTACCCTAAAATACCCTCATTTTCCCCTTACATCTCATAGCCAGACCATCAGCATATGTGGTCTGTTGTTTCCAAAATGCATCTGGGACCGGATCGCTTGTCACTGCCTTCATCCAAGCCCTGACCGCCATCAACCCTTCCTGGATTGCTGTTGTAGCTCCTCCCTGGTCTTCATGTTCTCACTCTCACCCCACTTTACACTTTTGTGAACACAGCAGCCAGGGTGATGCTTTGAAAACAGAAGTCACATCATGGCACAGCCCTAAGCAGAACCCTCCAATAGCATCCATTTCATTCAGAATAAAAGCCAAGTTTCCTGGGATCTAAAGATCCTGCACAATAAGCCTCCAGCCTCATCTTGATTCTTACTCTTCTTCCCCTTACTCCTGCCTTTTGTTCTCCCCTCTGGCTGGAATGTGCCACCTCCAGACATCTGCATGATTTGCTCCCTTCCCTCCTTGTGGTCCTCACTTTTATAACTTTTTCTGTGAGGTCTCCACTGACCACCCTGCACTAGACTGCTCCTTTTTTTTCCTCCACAATACTTATCACTGACATAAGCTGCAATTTACTTATTTATTGGCTTTTGCTGTTTGTTTTTGTCTCTCCACACTGGAAAGCCTCGGGATCAGGAAGTTTTCTGTTTTGTTCACTAATGGATCCCTAGTGCATGGAACAATACTTGGTACTCAGTTGCCATTAAATGAATACTTCTTGGATGAATCCAAAAATCTCTGAGTCTTCAAAAACCAGCTTCCAACATGAACTATTCTGTTTTTCCTGAAAATCCATAGTTTTCTCCTGGTAAAAACCCATCCATATTCTAAATTTTACATTTTTATTTGTATGTCAGTAGGACATCTGATTAGTTACCCAGGTCTCCTGATTTTACACTGTTATCAGGATCTGTTCTAATTTTGCAGTGTTATCAGTATCACTTCTATTGTTACCATCTTTGTTAATGATAGCATAGATTGCACTCAGACTTGAAGTGCAAGTGGGTTTGAATCCTGTCCTACCACGGACTAGATCTTGAGCAAGTTCTTTGGGAGTAGGGGTCAGGGAGGTCTCAAGTTCTCATTGATTAATTAGTACCTACTTTACAGGATGGTTATGAGTATTACATATGACAATGTATCTAAAACATGTATACATACCTGACATATAATAAGTGATCAGTTCATTGCCACATGCCTGATCTATGCCAGTAGTTGTCTGTTATACCTTATCCTTTCCCTCTCTGTCTGTCTCTGTCTCTGTCTCTCTCTCTCTTGCTCACTCTCTTTCCCCTTGGTGATACTGAGAATTGAACTCAGGAGCACTGTTCCCAGTCCTTTTCATTTTATTTTTTATTTTGAGACAGGGTCTCACTGAGTTTCTTGGGCTGTCCTTGAACTTGTAATCCTCCTGCCACAGCCTCCCACATATCTGGGATTTTCAGGCATATATCATTGTACTTGGCTATACCTTATCCTTTTTAATACATGCAGTTTCTGACTAGTGATGATTTGACTCTGCAGTGGTGCAAAAGCAATACATATTCTGTAGACTACCTCAAATTTTGAATTTTGAACTTTTCTCAGGCTAGTGATATGAAGTGCCATACTCTCTTGCTCTGCTGCCCAGCAGCATTGAGATACATCTCCCAGTCAACCATGTGACATCTTCAACACTTTATGATAGAGTAGGCTTTAGACCTGGGGATGTGGCTCAGTGGTAGAGTGCTTACCTAGCATGCGTGCGCGAGCGCACACACACACATACATACATATATATATATATATATATATATATATATATATATATATATATATATGTAGATGCTTACCCATATTCTAGAGTGGGCTTTATAGCAGACAATTTTGCTCAACTGTAGGTTAATGTAAGTGGTTTGATAGGCTAGGCTAGGCTATGATGCTCTGATGTCTGGTATGCTAAGTGTATTAAATGCATATTTTACTTATATTTTAAGTTAAGATGGGTTTATCAGGATGTAATCCTGTCGTAAGTTGAGGGGCATATGTATAGTATACTACTACTACCAAAACAAAATCTTCCATAAGTATTGCTTTCAACATACAAGTGAATCATTTGACATCTTTCAAAATTTTTCTGTAGATAAATGGAATTATAATGTGTGTGCCTACTAAGCCCCAGATACTATGTACATATTATATAATTTAATAATGCCAAACCATTCACCTAGCATTCATAGCCCAATTTGGCCTCTCCTCTTTTTAGGTATGAAGGTTAATTTTATTTCAACTTGGGTAGGGCATATTACCCACATACTTGGTCAAGCATCTGTCCAGATGTCTCTGTGAAGGTATTTTTAGATGAGATTAGCCCAATTAAAGCAGCAGTCTGAGTAAAGCAGATTATCCTCTACGATATGCGTGAACTTCATCCAATCAGTTGAAGGCCTAAGAGATAAAGTTTGGCTGGGGAAATACCTTGGTGGTAGAGCCTGGCATGCATTAGGCTCTGAGTTTGGTCCCAGAACCAACTGAGAGAGAGAGAGACAGAGAGAGACAGAAGCAGAGAAAAACCATTTCAACCTTAAGAGACAAAGACTGAGATCTCCTGAGGAAGATTAAATTTTGCTCCAGACTGTGTTTGAACTCCAGCTACAACATAGACTCTTCCCTGTTGGCACATCTTGCAGCATTCAGACTTGCCAGACCCCAGAACCAAGTGAACCAACTTCCTAAAACAAAATCTCTCTCTCTCTCTCTCTTTCTTTCTTGTTCTTTCTTCCTCCCTCCCTCTCTCTTTTTACACACACACACACACATACACACACACACTATGGGTTCCCTAACTAATACACTACCCATATCAATACCTATAAGAATCCTATCTAGGGCTGTGGCGGTAGCTCAGTGATGGAGCAATTCCCTTGCAAGTGTGAAGCACTGGGTTCAATCCTCAGCACCACATAAAAATAAATATATTGTGTCCATCTACAACTATTAAAAAAAAAAAAGAATCCTATCTATTCCTCAAAGCCCATCTCCTCCCCAATCTATGACCATTTCAACCAGAAATCATTGTTTTTTTTAACTCTGGATTCCTTGAACTCTTCAAACACTCTTCTTTGCATCAATGTAATTTATATTTGTAACAATAGCCCTACAAAGAAGTGTGCTGTCCAACCTGTGTCCCTGCATTACCCAGGGAAAGCTACTTAACATCTCTAAGCTTCTATTACTTCATGGTAAAATGAGGAAAATAACTTCCTTAGTGCATTGATGTGTAGGGAATGGATATGCTCACAGTATTGTGAAACACATAGTGTAGGGTGAAAAATGTACTTAATACCACTGATCTCCTGGGAAGCTTATGTGGCAATGAAATGAGCCATATTATGTCCTGTCAGGCTCAGGAATGAAGACAGATCTGCAGGGTTAGGTCATAACTGAGTATCTCAAAGCACAGCCAATCTCCAGTTCTTAAGAATGAGCACATAAGGGTATAAGTGTGTAAGGTAGATCACAGTAGATCCACAACCCAAAAAAAATCAGTCCATGTCAAAGATAGCTGACTAGATTCAGTACCCCAGATCCAGGGAATCCACTCATTTGGGGAGAGTACAAGCAATTATTAATATGTTGAGTAAATGGAATGCTCAAGGTGGGAATTTCTAACAGTAAGAAATGAAAGTGCACCAGGAGCCATGGTACATGCCTATAATCCCAGCAGCTTGGGAGGCTGAGGCAGGAGGATTGTGAGTTCAAAGCCAGCCTCTTCAACAGCTAGGCACTAAGCAACTCAGTGAGACCCTGTCTCTAAATAAAATATATATATTTTTAAAAAGGGCTGGGGATGTGGCTCAGTGGTTGAATGCCCCTGAGTTCAATCCCTGGTACCCTCCTCTCCAAAAAAGGAAAGAAAGAAATGAAAGTGAAAGGCATGTTCCAAGTCTCAGAGAAAGTTTCTCACATCAGTGAAGCACCAGTAGTAATAGTCTCGGTGAAAAAAATCAATGAACAACATTATGACCACCAGCCTAGGTCCAGCAGTGGTTCTGAAGACAAGATGAAGGCCAAATAAAAGTGGCAGCTAGATAAACTTCAGCTGATTGTATAACATAATTGAGGACAGACAGACAGTAAGCCTGAGGGACTTCTCTATTTTCATTTTTGTTCTTTTGTGATGTTGGGAATTGAATCCAGGTCCTTGTGCGTGTTAGGCAAGCATTTTATCACTGAGCTACATCACTGGCCATGGAGGACTTCTCTGGTAGGAGAAGATCACGACTTAGGGATGCCTCCCTCTTATCTATAGGTGTGCTCACTTTTTTCATGCATAAGTAAGCATCTTTGTCAAAAAGCCTGGGATTAATTTTATGAAGTCTAGTTTAATTACCAATGGTCCCTTCTACTCAGTTGCATGGCAGGATCTGTGTAGGAGTCTAAGGACAGGGTAGAATTCTGGCTGAAATTAAAATTTACTGTTATTGTTATTCCAATAGATAGAAGAGCCACTGATGGGGTATAGAACAACCTCAATGCTTCCAGTCATGTGTGGTCAGCACTTAATTTTCATGTTAAGGTTTACCAAGTATAACAGGTATATTGATCAGTGTCCCAGCAGGAAACAAAGTGAACACTCACATTAGGACAACTTAGGCCAATTTTAATGGACTAATTTCAGGGCAGGTGCTAGAATCTGGATCTGAAATGTCCTCCAAAGGCCCGTATGTTAAAGACTGATCCCCAGCTTAATGCTATTTGGAGGTGGTGGGAACTTTAAGAGGTGGAGCATAGTGGGAAGTACTTAGGTTATTGGGGGACATGCTCCTGAAATAGAGTGTGAAACCCTAATCCCCTCCTATTCCCACCCCCCTCTCGCTTCCCAGCCATGAAGTGAGCAGTTTTGCTCTGCCGCACGCTCCACAATGATGTACAGCCTCATCACAGGACCAAAAGCAACATGGCCAACCAACGATGGACTGAAACTTCTAAAACTTTGAGCCCAAATAAACATTTTCTCTTTATGAATTGATTTTCGCAGGTATTAGTTATAGTAATGAAAACCTGACTAACACAGCTGAGTTAAGGAAATGATAAGGGATAGGAAGAACTCAAGTAGAAGCCAAGCACTTACCTTTCTTAAGCCCAAAGGAAGGAGGAGAGGGAATATTAGAAAACCTGTAAGGAGAGAAAATAAGGCATAGCAGATGCCCTGAGAGAAACAATTAGTGACCTTTGGATAAGGGTCACAGCCAGCCCAAGGCAAATCCACTCTCCTTTCTCCTTTGGAACACCTTTAAATGCATCCTGAAGCCAAGGAGCATGGACCTCAGGAACTAAGGGAAGCAACAGAGAAGGATGGACAGTGAATCTAAAGGAGCAAATGTAAATTATCTGGCATCCCTGGATTTCTAAAACACAATAGAATCCCCTTCTTACTTTTGTAACCAGTCAACCCCTCTCTTCTTTCCTGGATGGTTATTAAACATAATCATCTCCCAAGGCTGCACCCTGAAAGGGCTCTTGCTTCAGTCAGATTTCTGTTAATATAACAAAATACCTGAGATAATTAACTTAAAAAGAGTAATGGCTTATTTTGGCTGTGGTTTCATATGTTCTGGTTCATAATGGATTGGCCCCATTGCTTTGGGGCCTGTGATGAGGCAGGACATCATGGTAATAGTGCAGGGTAGAGCAAAACTGGGCTCATCTTATATCCAGAAAGCAAAGGAGAGAAAGAGAAAAAGGCCAGAGTCCCACTATTCCCTTCAAAGTGATATCCTCGGTGACCTAAGGACTGCCCACTAGGCTCCGCTTATAAAAGGTTCCACTACTTCCTTACAGCACTACCCATGAACTCCTGGGTATTAGGGAGATATTCAATGTTCAAATTATAGCTGCTCCCTCTCGGTTTTACTGGTGGACTTAATCACTATGCAGGATTCTGGGAATATAGCCCTAGCTCTAAACTAATCCAACTGCCTGCTGAAAAACTAGACTCTGATGGCTGTTGGTACCTTCATATCAAACCCACTAATGTCCCACTATGTCAGCTCCACACCGCTCCTCCTCCTAACCTACACCAACACTCCTCCTGTTGGTCATTTTTACATGTTCAGTCTTACACATAACCTTCCTCTAAACTCAGTGCTCTAAAAAAAAAATTTTGATAACTTCCTCTTATCTAGTTAACAGAAAAGCATAATTTTTGCAGCTTGTCATTCTAGGTTATTTCCATAAGTTTCCATCTCATTTTTCAGTCCTTTTTCCTGTAACCACCCTGTACGTAGCCTGTCCTCTACCTAGAAAACCACTTGTGATTGTCCCTGTTAATATCTTTGCAAATATTTTCCCAAAATTTAAAATTAAATAATGAAAGACAAGTTGGGGTTGTAACTCAATGGTAGTGTGCATTATTAGGATCCACAAGGCCCCAGGTTCAGTCCTCGGTGCTGGGGAAGAGAAAAGATGAAAAAGGGCTGAGAGTGTAGCTTGGTGGTAAAGTACTTGCCTAGCATACACAAGGCCTTGGGTTTGAGCCAAAGCATGACAATAAATAAATAAAAATAAGACAAAACTTAGCAAATATTTTCTCTCTACATGAATTGGCCCTTCTCTCCCTCAATTCTTCACATTCTCTCTATTTAAAATCAAAGAATATGCCTTAACATTCTTCCTTCCAAAGATCTTTTATAAAGCATTTTACAAAGCCTTTCTAGATTTTCCTTAACCGCATATGATCTTTTCCTTTGAACTCCTAAAACATTTTCAGCTCTTTTATTTTACACTAGCCTATACAGTATTTTTGTTGTCCATCTTAGCCCCACATTATAAGCTTCTCATGAGCATGGCCTATACCAACTTTTTCCATTTTATATTTCTTGCAATAGTAATGCAGTGTACTTCACAGAATTTTTTTTTTTTTTTGGTGCCTGGGATTGAACTCAGAGGTACTCTACCACTAAGCCACCTCCCCAGCCCTATTTTGTGTTTTATTTAGAGACAGGGTCTCACTGAGTTGCTTAGCACCTCACGGTTGCTGAGGCTGGCTTTGAACTCACAATTCTCCTGTCTCAGCCTCCCAAAGTGCTGGGATTACAGGCGTGTGCCACCACGCCTGGCTCACAGAAATATTTTTAATTCTCCAACCACATTAAAATTTTGATTTATGGGCTGGGGCTGTAGCTCAGTGGCAGAGTGCTTGCTTCGCATGTGTGAGACACTGGGTTCGATCCTTAGCACCACATAAAAATAAACAGATAAAGGTATTCTGTCCATCTATAACAACAGAAAAATTTTTTTTAAATTTTGATTTATGATATTTTTAAAGAAAGAACTGATTATATTCATACACTTTTTCAACATGACTATATTTCATGTGTAATCCCCCTGGCAGAAAGGGGTAAAGTTTCACTGTTAGTGTTGGTCTCTTGTTTACAATGATGACATTTGCCAAAGCATGTGTTTTAGTCAACTTTTTCTCTGCTATGACTAAAAGACCTGACAAGAACAATTTTAGAGAAAGAAAAATGTATTTAGGGGTTCATGTTTTCAAAGATCTCAGTCCATAGATGGCCAACTACATTCCTCGGCTTGAGGTGAGGCAGAACATCATGGTGGAAGAGTGTGGTAGCAGGCAGCAGCTCAAGGCATCACATCAGGAAGCACTCACCAGATTCAAAATATATATCCCACAAGCATGCCCCCTATTCCCCCTTCTCTAGCCATACCCTACCTGCCTCCAGGTACTACTCAGTTAATCCCCATTAGGGCATTATTTCACTGATTAGGTGACTCTCATAACCCATTCATTTCACTTCTAAATGTTCTTGTATTGTCTCACACATGAGCTCTTGGGGAACAAATAATATCTAAACCATAACAGCATGTCTCAGTCCTCTGATTTCTTATTACCTTCCTTGTAAAATTAGTAAAAGATAAAGACCAACTAATCTATTTTGTAAATAAAGCCTCTTGCAGCTAAAGAATGTGTATAATATATATTGAAGAAATGAATGAGCAGTGAAAGATTTCATGTGTATTGTCTTAGTTCATTTGTGCTACTAATAATAAAACGCCTGAGACCAGGTAATTTATAAAGAACAGAAATTTATTTCTTTCATTTCTGGGCACTAGGGGTCCAAGGTCAAGGTGCTGACGGGTTCAGTAGGATGAAGCCTTGTTGCTGCATCTCTGGATAGCAGAACACTGTATCCTCGCATAGCAGCAAGGACAGAAGGGCAAGAAAGAAACCAAACTTCTTCCATCAGATCCTTCTACTACAGCATTGATCCATTCATGAGGGCTCTTAATTGCTTCCTCAAATACCGCACCTCCTAACATTGCTGCATTAGAGATTAAGTTTCTAACACATGAATTTTGGGGGACACATTCAGACTGTAGTACCTATCATGACTGGTACTAGACAAGCTTTCTATCTCATTGGATCTATTTCTGTTCTAATCCTACTACTACTATCTAGATAAAACACCTTAGGAAAGTCACTGAATGTGTCTGAATTTTTTTACATGACAATAGAGTATATTTTTGAAATATTATAAGTACATAGAATAAGTATAACTTGTTCCAATTAGGATCTCATTATTGTAGTTGTACATGATATGGAATTACATTACTTGTGTATTTACATATGAGGATAGGAAAGATATGTCTGATACATTGTACTGTCTTTCCTATTACCAACCCCTTTCTCTTCATTTGCCTTTGTCTAGTCCAATGAACTTCTAATCTTCCCCTCCCTTGTTGTGGGTTAGCATCCACATATCAGAGAGAACATTCTGCCTTTGATTTTTGGCTTATTTCACTTAGCATGATATTCTCCAGTTCCATCTATTCACCGGCAAATGCCATAATTTCATTCTTCTTCATGGCCAAGTAACATTCCACATTTTTAAATCCATTCATATGTTAAAGGGTACCTCAGTTGGTTCAATATCTTGGCTATTTTGAACTGAGCTGCTATAATTATTGAAGCGGCTGCATCACTGTGGTATGCTGATTTTTTTTTTTTTTTTTTTTGGTACTGGAGATTGAACTCAGGGGCACTCAACCACTGAGCCACATCCACAGCCCTATTTTGTGTTTTATGTAGAGACAGGGTCTCACTGAGTTGCTTAGCGCCTCACCATTGCTGAGGCTGGCTTTGAACTGGCAATTCTCGTCTCAGCCTCCATAAGTGCTGGGATTACAGGCTTGTGCCACTGCGCCCAGCTTGTAGTATGCTGATTTTAAGTCCTCTGGGTATATGCTGAGAAATGGGATAACTGGGTCAAATGGAGGTTCCATTCTAAGTTTTCTGAAGAATATCCATACTGTTTTCCACAGTGGTCACACCAATTTGCAGTCCCACCAGCAATGTATAAGTGAACCTCTTTCCCCACATCCTCGCCAACATTTATTTGTTATTTGTATTCTTTTTTTAAAATGTTTTTTCAGTTGTAGATGGACACAATACCTTTGATTTATTTTTATGTGGTGCTGAGGATTTAACCCAGTGCCTCACAATTGCTAGGCAAGCGCTCTACTACTGAGCCATAACCCCAACCCCTTTGCTTGTATTCTTGATAATTGCCATTCTGACTGGAGATGGAATCTCAGTGTAGTTTTAATTTGCATTTCTCTAATTTCTAAGATGTTGAACATTTTTTCATATATTTGTTGATCAATTGTATTTCTTCTTCTGTGAAGTGCCTGTTCAGTTCCTTAGCCCATTTATTGATTGAGTTATTTGGGGGTTTTTTGGTGTTAAGTTTTTTGAGTTCTTTGTATATTCTGGAGATTAATGCTCTGTCTGAGGTGCTGGTAGTAAAGATTTTCTCCCGTTCAGTAGGTTCTCTGTTCCTGTTCTTGATTGTTTCCTTTGCTATGAAGAAGCTTTTAAGTTTGATACCATCCTATTTATTGATTCTTGGTTTTATTTCTTATACTTTAGGAATCTTAGTGAGGAAGTCAGTTCCTAAGCTGACATGTTAGAATGTTGGGCCTATATTTTCTAGTAGGTGCAGAGTTTCTGGTCTAATTCTTAGATCCTTGATCCACTTTGAGTTTTCTGCAGGGTGAGAGAGGGAGATTAAATTTTATTCTGGTATATATGTATTGTTTGAGATCATGCCTCATGGGTCTCCTCGATGAGTTGGGGTCCTGAGAGACAAAAAGAGGTCTTCGAGGAGGACAAAGTGGCATCTCACGGGATGAGGTTAGGGGTGACGGTCCACGGAGTCACTCCACCCAGACTCCGGTGGTAGGTAAGACTGCTCTGCTGGAGTGAGACACAGAATCCGTTTAATCCAGGAAGTACAGAGGCTTATATAGGGTCCTCAGACCAATCACGGCCCCGAGGTTACAACCAATGAGGCACACTCTGCTGGGCATGCGTTTCATCACCACAGAATGGGAAAAGAGGGAAGGAGGTGTTGAAGGTATGGGGAGTGCTCCTACATATATGGATTTCCAGTTTTCCCAGCACCATTTGCTGAAGAGGCTATCTTTTCTCCAATGTATGTTTATGGTGCCTTTGTCTAGTATGTTAACTATATTTATGTTGGTTTGTATTTGTGTCTTCTGTTCTGTTCCATTGGTCTTCATGTCTGTATTTGTGCCAAAACCATGCCATTTTTGTTACTATAGCTCTGTAGTATAATTTCAGGTTTGGTATTGTGATACCCGCTGTTTCACTTTTCTCACTAAGGATTGCTTTGTTAGCCAGAATTGAAAACAAAGACTTAGCCAGATATTTGCTTACTCTTTTTTTTTTTTTAAATATTTTTTTAGTTGTTGATGGACACAATGTCTTTATTTTATTGCTTTGTATGTGGTGCTGAGGATCGAACCCAGGGCCTCACGCATGCGAGGCAAGCGCTCTACCGCTGAGCTACAATCCCAGCCCCATTTGCTTACTCTTATTCATAGAAACGTAGCCAAAAAGTATAAGCAATTCAAATATTCATCAGCAGATGAGTGAATAAACAATATGTGGCATATACATGCAGTGGAATATTTTTCAGTCTTGAAGTGATATATGGTTCAACATGGAAGAATATTGAAGAAATTATGCAAAATTATAAGACAGACATAAAATGACATATATTATATGATTCCACTTATATAAGAATCTAAAATAATCAAATTCATAGAGACAGAAACTACTTTCTGTCATTTCCAAGGGATGAGAAGTAATAACAGGCAGTTATTGTTTAATGAGTACAGGGTTTAAATTTCAAAGGTGGAAAAATTCTGGAGAAGATAGTAGTGATGGTTGCACAGTAATGAATATGTACTTAATGCTACTGAATTGTACATTTAAACAATGGTTACATTGCAAATCTTTGTATATTTGATCATAGTAAAAAATTCTTAAATGCAAAGTAGAAATAT
The DNA here is from genome assembly GCA_028644305.1 of Xerus rutilus. Classification (NCBI taxonomy): domain Eukaryota; kingdom Metazoa; phylum Chordata; class Mammalia; order Rodentia; family Sciuridae; genus Xerus; species Xerus rutilus. Next base: position 110,406,861 of record CM053404.1, read on the forward strand.
ATTTATCAGTTTTGTAAATGTTGAAATATAGTGATTGTATAAAATATGTGTAGAGAAATCTACCTAGTTTGTGGTAACCAGAATAAGTTTCAAACTATGCAATGATAAAGGAGTTCTCCATTTGCATATATGGAATTTACTAAATTTTGGCCTTAGAATAAAAATTTCATACTCACTAAGAAAGACCTGGGTGCTAGGATTGTAGCTCAGTGGTAGAGTGCTTGCCTTGCATGTGGGAGGCACTGGGTTCAATCCTCAGCACCACATAAAAATAAATAAATAAAATAAAGATATTTGTGTCCATCTACAACTAAAAAAAAAATAAAAATAAAATAAAAAAGAAAGACCTGGGCATCACTGTCTTATTTTGTTTCCCAATGATATCACAAAATATCTGAAACTGGGTAATTTATAAGGAACAGAAATTTATTTGTCTCACAGTTCTGGAGGCTGGGAAGTATAAGAACACTGACTTAGTATCAGCTCAATATCTAGTGAGAGCCTACTTGTTTTATCATAACATGACAGAGAGTATCACACTGCAACATAGAACAAGTGTGCTAGTTTAGATCTCTCTTCCTCTTCTTATAATTCCATCATGGGAGGCCCTTCCCTCATGACCACATCTAATCCTAATTACCTTCCCAAAGACTCACCTCCAAAACCCATAACATATGTGTTATGATTTGGATATGAGGTGTCCCCCCACAAAGTTCTCGTGGTAATGCAGAAATGTTCAGAGGTGAAATGATTGGATTGTGAGATCTGTAACCTTATCAATCCATCCTAGTTCAAATGGACTAAACTGGGTGGTAATTGTAGGCAGTTGGTGGCAACTGGGGTATGTCTGGATGAGGCGAGTCCCTGGTGATGTGCCCCATAAGGGTTCATCCTTCCTGTGGCTGCTTCCCTATGGCTGCTTCCCTCTGCTTCCTGCCTGTCGTGGACAGCAAAACTCCTCTACACGCCCTTCCACCATGATGTTCTGCCTCACTTGGGCCCAGAGCTATGAAGTCGGCCTACCATAGACTAAGTCTCTGAAACCATGAGCCAAAATAAACTTTCCCTCCTCTAGTTTGTTTTTGTCAGGAATTTGGTCACCATGACGAAAAGCTGACTAACACAATATGACTTTGGGGATTCCATTTCTAACACATCAACATGGGGAGGAACAGAGTCAAACCATAACAACACTAAACCAGTGGTCATCCCAATGGTTTTTGGTCTGAGTTAAGTTGTTCTTTGTTCGCCACAGTGGTCTCTGAAGCCTAAGTCTCCAGTTCTTGTTTCCCATCAGAAAACAGGAGAGAACCTCAAGAACAAGGATAAGGACAGTGACCACATGCCATCACATTATCAAGTTTACTGAGGAAAGGCTCAAGGAATCCAGAGTTGGTTTTGATAGTTCTGTGTCCAATCATAAATGAGAATTCAGTCACAGGAGCCCTGGCTAAGGTTTAATAATTATGTCATAAGGTAAGGGATGACACTAGAGATCATAACTTGGAGCCATGGATAGCACCTCCCAGGAAAAGCATAGGTTGGTTCTATAGTTTTAGTCCATCTTTCATATCATGGTTATTACTGAGCAAACTTACTATTTCACAGTTAGCAGATTTTCCTATCACCTGTTCAATATCAATTTGGCTGTTATAACATAAAATATGAAAGTGTAACTTCCAGCAATTCAAGGTCAATATGGCAGCTTCACAATGCCTGCTATCATATTATTCTGCCATCCTAGGGTATGGTCCTTAACATCATGTTGCCTAGTTAAATTCAACAGCAAGTTAGAGACAAGAGAGTAGAGGGCATGCTCTTCCTCTTTGAAGGTATAACCCTGAAGATGCATATGTCACTTAGCTCCAACTTATTGATAGTGTCTTAATGCTGACATTAAGAATGACAGTCAAGGGGTTGGGAATATAGATTAGTTGGTAGAGTGCTTGCGTTGCATGCATAGGGCCCTGAGTTCAATCCCCAGTACTGCACACACGCGCACACACACACAAAGAATGACAGTCTACCACCAGCTGAGGTGGCACATGCCTGTAATCCTAGCAACTCCAAAGGCTGAGGCAGGATTGCAAGTCCAAGTCCAGCCTGGAAAACTTAGTGAGACACTGTCTCAAAAAGGACTGGGGATGGTGCTTAGTGGTAAAGCATCCCAGGATCAGTCCCCAGTACCAAATATATAAATAAATAACAGTCAACCAACTCATTGGTACTTTTTTTTTCCTTTGGTGGGTATTGATATTCTTGCTCCAGAATCACAAAATCTTACAAGTAATAGACAGTTATCTCACCCAGTCATTCACCAATACTTAATCCAGCCCCCAAGTGGTCATATAGCCTATAAAACCCTCCAGTGATAGCAGATTAACTTCTTCCTAGAGCAGTCTACTCTTTTTTTGTTTTTGGTACTGGAGATTGAACCCAGGGGCACTCGACCACTGAGCCACATCCCCAGCCCTATTTTGTGTTTTATTTAGAGACAGGATCTCACTGAGTTGCTTAGCGCCTCGCCGTTGCTGAGGCTGGCTTTGAACTCATGATTCTCCTGTCTCAGCCTCCCTAAGTGCTGGGATTATAGGCTTGCGCCACCGCGTCTGGCTCAGTCTACTCTTTTCAGGAGAAGGTTTCTAGAAAGTTTTCTTAAGTTTTATTAAGTCACATTTACACATCCCTTTTCAGTCCCCAACTTTGAACCCCAAAGTCATTCTGTCATTTGTATTCCTTATCTACCAAATATTGCTGAAATCACTCAAAGAAGTATTCATTGGATCTTCTCCAAACCTGAGTTATTTGCTATTGATGGTCAACTCTTTGATTTATATTTTTTGACTGCTTATCAAATTTCCCACAGCAACTGAAACAAAACTTTATACTTTCTCAACACCATTCCTATCCCCACATTCCCAAAATATGCCCTCACTTCCTGTTTGTTTGCTTGCTTGCTTAGTAGATCAAGCCTGTCTTTCATTCCCTGTCTTTTCCATCTCTATATGTTTCTATTTTCACCAATGAAGAAGATAACCATGATGAGCATCTATTACCAAGAAATGCCCCATATTTTTCCAACCCAACAAATTCCCGGTGTTCTTCTCAGCCTGCCATCCCTCTTCCCATTGCCATGCCTTTTCCCCTTGCTTACCTATTCTTCCTCCCATCTTTACCTTTTCTCATTGCCCAAAATTATCCTTATCATAAGTCTCTTGTATTTAAAAAAAAAACAAAGTGCAAAAGAAAACAATTTTCAACCCCAACAACCACTCTATCAGCTATTCTCTCTCCCCTTTCCTTACAAAACATGTTTCCGGGAGAAAAGATGTATTTATCTACCTGAACATCCTGAAGTTCTTTACTCCGCTGTGCGCTGTCCTCTGGCTTGGTGTTGTCATCGTGCTCTAGCATAAGGCAAATCTCCCCCCTGTGACCTCTTCATAGAATGTTACATTTCCCCCTACACCTACCATGGGATTTCTGCCTTCTTTGAACTAAGTAACCTCTGATTGAGGTGTATTCACCTTATAGCTTTCAACCCATTCTAAAGTGTTCCAGGGTCTGCTGCTTGACTCATCTCTCTAGCTATGTGGAAAGCTGTATGAAGGCTCATGTCCCTCCTAGTACTTAGCACAGTGACATCCATGAAGAAGGCATCAATACATACTTGATAAATACTTCTCACTATTTGAGAAATTTACAATATTTTAAGTAATAATGAAGCCACATAATAAAAATATATCTGAGTGGCCCACCTCCCTTTCTCCAGTTTTCTTTCTTTCTGTACTTTTTTTCCCCCTTTACATTACAGAGAGTTTTTTTAAAAAATATTTATTTTTTAGTTGTAGGTGAACACAATAGCTTTATTTTATTTTTATGTGGTGCTGAGGGTTGAACCCAGTGCCTCCCGCATGCTAGGCGAGCACGCTACCACTGCGCCATAACCCCAGCCCCTACAGAGAGTTTTGATAGCTGATAAAATTTGTGTGAGAAGCCACGTGTGGTGGTGCATGCCTGTAATCCCAGCAGCTTGAGAGGCTGGGGCAGAAGGATCACGAGTTCAAAGCCAGCTTCAGCAAAAGTAAGGCACCAGCAGCTCAGTGAGAACCTGTCTCTAAATAAAATACAAAATAGGGCAGAGGATGTGGCTCAGTGGTCAATCCCTGAGTTCAATCCCTGGTATCGCCCCCCCCCCCCGGAAAAAAATTGAATGAGAAATCACGATGAAGCCAACTGAATCTCACTCAATGTTTTTCTTCGTCTTTCTAGGGTAGAGTAAATTTAATTATTTATTAAATTATATTTGGGTGTGTGTATGTTATACATAAGTAACGCACTCTTGTTATAAGGGATTCTTACTAAACAAACTAGAACTGAAAGCCTCCTCCATACTTCTTTATTGCAGAGCTAACTGCCATTAGCTGTTTGATGACTATGTTTCAAGTTATTTCCTCTATTCATTTTCTACCTTCAACAAAAACACAAACCAAGGTTTGCTATATAAAATCTTGCTCAGGATAAACAAACAATGTAGCCATCTGCCTTCCTATTTGGCTTTTTTTTTTTTAAATAATCTCTTTATTCTTAATGAATAAAAAACATATAAATGAAAACTGAAAGACACAATTTTAAATGAATTCCATTCCCAACATCTACTTTCACTAATTTTCCTTCTTTGTGACGAGTGAACAACTTTTTTGTTTTTCAGCATTAACATTTTCTGAGAATCACATACTAATATCAAGAAAAGCATTCATTTTAGATTATTCTATTGTTATAACAGTCAAGTAAATCTTAGGACAAATATGTAATTTTAAATTTCAAAATGATTTTAGGGAAAGGGAAATATTTGAAACATTTTAGCTTCTGATTAAATGCAATTTTAAAGCACATTTTTTTCTTTATTTTATAAAGAAAACACATACACTAATATCATTTAGGATTGTAAAATAATAATATTACAAATAATAGATAATAATAATAGATAATAATATTATAAATATTGCTATTATTTTATCTTGCTATTGTTTTATCCTACCCTTTTTATTGTTTATTTTGAGACAAGGTCTTACTAAGTTGCTTATGGCCTCACCAAGTTGCTGAGGCTGGCCTTGAACTGGCAATCTTCCCACCTTAGTCTCCCAAACTGCTGGGATTACAGGCATGCACCACCATGCCTGGCATGTTCCTGCTTTTTTCATCAGCTTAAAAATTAATTGTCCTGAGGCTGAGGTTGTGGCTCAGTGGTAGAGTGGTTGCCTAGCATGTGTGAGGCACTGGGTTTATCCTTAGCACCACATAAAAATAAATAAAATAAAGGTATTGTGTCCAGCTATAACTAAAAATATTAAAACTAATAGTCCTCATCTTTAAAACTCTATCTTCATCCCATTATATCCTGCCAACTATTCTATTTGATCTTTCTGCCATTTCAAGAATTCTCCACTTCCTTCCATTCTTTTCTTCCCACTAGTAAATAAGAAGCAATTTTTAAAAATTCTCAGGCCCAGATTACTCTATATGTGACTCATCATTTCCTCTCACTCCCAACACCTAATCCATTGGCAAATCCTCTTCAGCCCAACTTGAAAATATACCCACATTCTTGAGCATGTCTCGAGCACTTCTTTTACCATGCTCAGTCCAGGCCACCATGATGTGTTATTTGATTGACACAATCAGTTTAAGACTATTTCTTTTGTTTATTTCAATATTCACAAGGCTTATTACCTAATAAGTCTCTACTCAGAAAGACACTTATCAGTTAGGTATTCCTTGTCTGGTTTAAATTAATAACAACATCCCCATTTTGTTTTGTTTTTTGTTTTTTGTTTTGGTACAAGGGATTGATCTCAGTGGTAATCGACCACTGAGCCACATCCCCAGCCCTATTTTGTGTTTTATGTATAGACAGGGTCTCACTGAGTTGCTTAGCGCCTCACTGTTGCTGAGGCTGGCTTTGAACTCGTGATTCTCTTGCCACAGCCTCCCAAAGTGCTAGGATTACAGGCATGTGCCAAGCGCCTGGCTAACAACATCCCCATTTTGGTTTGGTTATTTTTTTTCCAAAACAATGATATAATATTCTCTACATATACTTGGATTATTTTTTATCCTGTGGTTACCCATGTCCCTCCCTTGCTCCACAGAATGAATCTTCACATGGGAAGTAAATTGTTCTCTTTGGTTCAATGCTATTAACCCAAAACAATGATCAGTATACAGTAGTTGCTCAATAAATATCTGATGAATGAATAAAAATTATTTTTCAATATTCATGTCCCTCCTTTGGGTTCTTAAAATTTAAGATATATCAAAGAAGAAATAAACACTATTTATAATTATCAAGTTGTAAACCACAATAGAAGTTAAACTTTAAATTACAAATAGTATTTGGAGTTTTAGAAACATCAATCCTCTAAACATAAAATCACATTTACTGTTTCAAGATCTTCATATTTCTGTAAGCAACATTCATAATATCTTTTTTTTCTTCTATTCAACTGGAGTTGGACTGGGGTCCCACTATATTTTTCACCATCCGTTTGAATTCTTAGTTTAACCTGAGTTTGCTTTTGGATGCTAGATAGCTTAGCTACATCATATGGGCTGCAAGGCTTCTGAATTGAATAGTTTATAAAAGGCATACTTGTCATCTGAAGATAAAATGACCTATAAAGTTGGCTCATATCTTCTACCTTTACAAAAGGCCTTTTGAGTCTTCCTGTTTTTGTCTTTTGTGTTCCAATGCCAACTCTTTTCCCCACATCTCTTACAGAAGTACTTGATTTCTTGAGTAAAAACAACTCTTTTTTCTTTTGTTCAATGTAGTATCTAATGTCATCAATATGAAGAATTTTTACTCCCCATGATAAGGCATTTGATAATATACTATTTGAAGGAATAAAATCATGATCCTTGATAGCTTTTTCAACTAGTAGTTTTCCTCTGCTTAAACAAACTGTATCTGGAGACTCAAATGAACTTCCACAATGGCTGGGATGAGGTGAAGTGGTTTCTGCAGTATATGCAGATTCTGGACTTGGTACAGGAAAAATTCGACCCAATGTTTGTGCAAATTTTGCTTCTTTTTTATTTGAAATGGGATAACTGATATCTTTGCTGAGAAATTCTGCAGCTCGCCCTCCCAGGTCCTTTATGTTCTTTTGCAGTTTTTCAGATATGGTACGTAAAGGTACAACACTTTTGTGGCTTATATTTGGATTTTTCTGTTCTGTTATCAGTTTTCAGAAATTTCAAAGATGGTCTATTCTTTTCATTTTTTACTTAGATTCCGACTTGTAAATGTCCTTTGCTGTGGATCTTAATGGCTCCGGAGTTCATGGCAGCTGTCTGGCACTTACATGCTGGGTCCGGACCTGGTGCGGCGCCTGACTGCCACGAAAACAGGGCTTCTCCCTTCTATTTGTCTTTCACTTCGATTTGTATCTACCATGCCCTTTAAGATTCAGTGACTCGTGTTTATTGCTGCTAACTCCTTGACACAGAATCCTCCTGAAGGGTATGTGTCGTTTTCATTTTTTCCCAAATATACACACATGTTCAAAATCTTTCCTGTAAGTGGGGAAATTTATAGCAAACCAAAAGTGCTGCATCAGTTCAAGTTTTCAGAGAAGTACTGAAGGAGCCGAAGCAAGTACATTTAGCTAAACTGAGCAACAGCAAAATGATCATTTCTGGGGAAGATATGACTCAGGAAAATGTAGACTGCAATAAATAGTCTCAAAATTATGATTCTGTCACATGAATGTGATATAAAATTCATTTTAATCATAAAGTGGCTCATTTGCATATGCCCTGTTAAAGTATCAGGCACTGTTCTAAACACATCGTGTACATGATATGATTTAATCCTCACATTAAGAAGTAGGTGCTGTTGTTGTTCACAGCTTATAAATAGTGAAACTGTGCCCACAGTTTGTAAACAGTAGATCAAATAGTCTGACTTCAAAACTCTGTTATTTCTTCAACAAATATTAATTGAGCCAGGCACTGGAAAATAAGCAAACAATGGTTCGTGTCCACATGGAGTTTACAACCTAGCAATGGAGACAGACATAATCATTTAGTAAAATAGATACTTACTTGAATTAAAATTATGATACACACCATGAAGAATGGGTAAAACATGCTGGGTGCGGTGGTGCACACCTGTAATCCCAGCACTGGGGAGGCTGAGACAGGAGAATCTTGAATTCAAAGCCAGCCTCAGCAATGGCAAGGCACTAAGCAACTCAGTGAGACCCTGTCTCTACATAAAACACAAAATAGGGCTGGGGATGTGGCTCAGTGGTGGAGTGCCCCTGAGTTCAATTCCTGGTACCAAAAAAAAAGGGTAGAATATATTCTCTGATATGTTCCAAACTCCTAGACAGTACCTGTTTTAGATAAATGATAAATATTGGTTGATTTTTCTTTTTTTTTTGGTACTGGGGATTGAACTTAGAGGGCACTTGACCACTGAGCCACATCCCCAGCCCTATTTTGTGTTTTATTTAGAAACAGGATCTCATTAAGTTGCTTAGTTGCTTAGCGCCTCGCCCGTTGCTGAGGCTGGCTTTGAACTCGCAATTCTCCTGTCTCAGCCTCCCAAAGTGCTGGGATTACAAGTGTGTGCCACCGTGCCTGGCTTGGGTGATTCTTGAATAAGGTTTTTGTAGGGGACATAATGGGGATTCACCCTCTCAGTGCAGGCAGGGAAGGCTTTCTGAGAAAGCCCGGACTACACCTTCAGCCGAGACTTGAAAGATGACTGGGAGATAAGAGAAGCTTGCAGGAAAGGGATGTTTTAAGCAGCATGACTACAGTGCTTGACTCAAAGAAGAACCTTGGCTGATGAAAACAGAAAGTGGACCAGTGAAGGCAAGGCGTGGGGGCTGGGTGAGTGTGAGTGGCCTGGAACGAACCGCGGAAGTAAGACGAATTATGCTCATCCAAGGTCAGAAGAGTGACATAAATATTTTTATCTTGATTCCAAGAGCAATGGGTCACCAGGGAGGGTTTTAACAAGGGCAATGTTGGCCACAGTTTTCCATTGATATTCTAGCCCCAGCATGGTCAGTGAGGAGGTGAGCTAGTTACCAACTGCGGCAGTCCAGACCTGGACAAGGCTGAGGGCAGTGGAGGAGGCGAGAAGGGAGCAGATGGCTCACACTCAGGAGCTGACTGTGAGGACCTGAAGAGTAAGAAGGACAGAGTGCATCAGTCAGCGTGCCTGTGTCAGTCGTCTACTGCTACAAGTATTCCAAAAGGTAGTGACTTAAAACAGTTATTTCACAGTGTCTTCAAAGGCCAAGAATCTGGGGGCGGCATCCCTAGTCATGGTGCTGTGTCTTATGGGACTGTCATCAAGCTGTTGGTGGGTGTTGTGTCATCAGTCTGAACGTGGGCTGGAGGATCTGCTTCCAATCTCACTCGCACGATGGTGTGCAGGCCTCAGTTTCTTACAGCATGGGTCTCTCCATGGGGCCCACTAGGCATGGAAGTTGGCTTCCTCCATGTGAGAATCCAGGAGAGAATGGACAGGGGAGGTGGGAGGAGAAGAAAGAGGAAGAAGAGGAGGAGGAGAAGGAGAAGGAAAATGAAAAAGCTTCAGAACATATCTCAGAAGTGACATACCATCACTTCTACCATATTGTACAGGTCACACTGACTGAATCTAATCCCCTTAGGAAAGAACTGCACCAGGATGTGGGTACCAGGAAGGAGGCGGGCATCAGTAGGGTCTACCTCCGAGGACAGTGACCACTACCATATAGTGGTGCTTTCAACTGAGGGCAATTTGTGAAATTTCGTGTGTGCGTGCATGTGTGCATGTGTGTGAACAGTTTGCTTATTTTCTTAGAAAGTGGCAGTTTACAAAGATGTGTGAGATGTGTGCAGGTGTTAGGGAGACCACAAAGAGATAATGCAAGTTATTGGAACACTGAAGGAAAGAGAATCACGAAGAAGAGAGTGACATTGGGAGACAGATATGGCCAGTGATGTGCTCAAACTAGCTCATAGGACACATGGGAGCTGAATGTTAGCATCTTTTTCAAACTGTATTCAGTAATGTCACATTGGTACCCTAAAATCAGTTAGGGCATATCAGGAATAGTATGCCATGGAAATAAGCAAGTACTACAAATCAGAACTTTTTTTTTCAGAGACCCACTTATTAAAGATTGACCAGCACACCACAGAACCCAACCATGCTGAGGCAACCTCTAAGGGAGGTTAGCAGAGAGAACTCGCACCCAGATCTCACTCTTAAGATTGAGGGAGGAACCAGGCACAGTGGTGCACACCTGTAATCCCAGCATTTTGGGGGGCTGAGACAGGAGAATTGTGGGTTCAAAGCCAGCCTCAGCAAAGGCGAGGTGCTAAGCAACTCAGTGAGACCCTGTCTCTACATTAAACACAAAATAGGGCTGGGGATGTGGCTCAGTGGTCGAGTGCCCCTGAGTTCAATCCCTGGTACCAAAAAAAAAAAAAAAAAGATTGAGGGAGGACCAGATTCATCCCGGAGCCAGAGAACACAGGAGCCCCTGTACATGTTCTATCTATGCAAACTGCCCCCCTGAGGAAGACAGCAGGCTGGAGGAGGATTTGGCTTGAGAGTAGATCCAAGCAAAGCAAGGCTACCTATCAAGAGAAACTAAGGAGAAACTGTGTAGACAGTGACTCAATTAGCTGAAAGAGAAACAAAGTATCATTTGACACAATATCTCTTAATTATACTTCTAAATGCATTTGAGGATTGAATCCAGGACCTCACACTCATGCATGCTAGACTAGTATTCTACCACCAAGCCACATCTTAGACCCCTAATTTTTAAATTATTACTTTTGAGCTACATTCTCAGCCCTTCTTATTTTATTTTTGAGACAGGTTTCACTAAATTTCTGGAGCTGGTCTCAAACTTGCAATCCTCATACCTCAGTCTCCCGATTAGCGGGGAGCCCAGCTATATACTTTCTTACCCACCCTACTCACTCTTGATTTCTCACATCAATGGGGATAAATTTGGCAGACAATGTAAAACATTGGATTTTCTAGTTTGGTCAGTGAATGAGGTTTCTTTTTGTTGTTGTTTGGTCAACAATAGAAACTGACTCTGGCTAAATTCAGAGAGAATTTATTGGAAAGATATGTGACAGTCACACACACAAAAAAGTCCTGAAGAATGATGTTCAGAAAGGATAGCCCTGCTTTATTTAAGGAGTAGAAAGTAATTGATGATCTCAGGATCATTGTTGAAATAAATCCTGTTCCATTATTTTAAAACCAGTTCTTGAGTTACTTTGTTCAAGATGTACTATCCTAGAATAACATTTGATTGATCAACTTCAGTGTCAGAGACCACTTGGCAAGATGGAAGCCGAGTTCCTTAACTAGTGGTTCCACTGGACTGCCACAAGCAGGAACCAGTAATTCCCAGAAAGGAATTCAGAGCCCTCTTAGGAACAGGAGGTGTAATGCATGCTAGGAAATCAAGGAGCAGCAAATGTCCACTACAATCTGGGATTCCCCTTGCTCTGGGGTCCCTTCTGTATTGGGGGTGGGAGGTAACGTTCAGACCATTAATATGGAATTAATTGTTCTTTTAAAAACTTTAGGCATAATGTTACTAGTTCAGAATTCCAAATGATTTGACATTAAGAGAGTTAACATTTAAAACTCAAGATCAATGATAATTTCATAAATGTTGGAACTAAAATAAATAGGAAACTGAAAGAAAAGCTGAAATGCGTTGATGTTTAAGATGAAAATAAAACGCCATTGTTTTGTCAAATCTGGTGACCATATGAGTGTGTTCCAGTAACGTTGGGAATAATTAGAAAACTAAGGGGTTAAAATGGAGACAGGCTATAAAGTGTTATGAGTTTGGAGGAGACTTTCTGGTGTACCTTGATAGTAAATATGAGTTAAGAGAAAATATTTGGCCTTTAGAGACATGGCTCCCCTGACCTGCAGTGTTCTCTTCACTCCTTCAAAATTTGCTGACCCTTTAAGATTCAGCCCACCTATCTTCTTCTCTTTGAGCCTTCCTGGACGGAATCCAGCCCAAACTATGATTAAAAATGCTTGTCTATGTCATGCATTTTACATTTACCTAACGTTCCCTTGGCTTGTTACTTATGTTTTATGTGTGCATCCTGACCCCCCATCAGGGCCAAGAGCATTGGAGGCAGTATCTCTATCTTATGATGATAAGCTAGCTGTTGGAGGTTTGATGTAACCTTTTCAAAACCTGGTCTTTCACGGGGCATGGTGGCACACGCCTGTAATCCCAGCAGCTCAGGAGGCTGAGACAGGAGAATTGCGAGTTCAAAGCCAGTCTCAGGAAGGGCAAGGCACTAAACAACTCCGTGAGAATCTGTCTCTAAATAAAACACAAAATAGGGCTGGGGATGTGACTCAGTGGTTGAGTGCCCCTGAGTTCAATCCCTGGTACAAAAAAACAAACAAACAAAAACACCTTGGTCTTTCTTCCCTTTTTTGGTTCCTCTTCTGCCTAAACTTTGAAAATACTGACCTCAACAAGAGTTTGTCCCTCTTTCCTCTTTTTTCTACCTCACAATGTTTTGTGTGCTTTCATAAGTTCAGTGAGTGACAGTATACATGCCAAAGTCCAGGCAGAACTTACGCTCAGATGCTTGAGGTTTCGTTGAGGCCCTTCCCACTATAAGGCTCCCAGTCACATGCACACCCTTATAATGGTTACTACTCTTAACAGTGCTTGCTACTGTTCTTTCTCAATGATCTCATCCACTTGGGTAGTTTCAATTGTGATCTTTTAGGGAAGGATTCTCCATCTGCCTCTAGCTGACTCATCTCCCAAACCCCAGTCCCATATTTCCAACTGGAGGTTCTATAAACATCTCAAAATCAGCACATCCTAAATGGAACCCATCCCTCTGTGCAAACCTACTCCCTCTTATTGAAACACTCGATCTCCAGTTAGCACTGCGCTAGATGTGACTTATGCTTGAAGTCTCAGCAACATTTCCAGAATGCCTCTCTCACTCTTCCCTCAGCCACGATTGGTTGCCACGTCCTGGTTGGATCTGCCACCGTGCTCCCAATGTTCCATGTCCTTTGAAGTCCCATGCTCAGTCTTCATTAAATTTCATTTCAAACCCTGCTACAACATTCTGACTAGTCCCTCTCTCTCTTTCCCCATCGCAACCAACCTATGCTCTACAAGGTCACCAGAAGCCTTTTCCTGAAACCCTGATATGATCTTGTCAAACCTCAGCAACCCCTCTCCCTTGACACACATAAAGTTTTGAAGTCCCTCTGCTGTGGCATGTAAATAATCCAAGCCAGCTACAGTTTGTAGCCCAACCAAAATTTCTCACCTTAACGTCTTTCGTAGTCCCCAAACCAAATACCACCTGCTTATTTCACATTCCAGAATAATGTCTTTACCATCACACAATTAACTTTGCTGAAGTGATTTGACCACTCAGGATCTCCCTAAGACATCTTATGAATTTTACCAGTTAAAACTAATTATTCCTTTTATTAGTAATAACTACTTATTACAAAGAACTAAATATGTGCCAGAGATGACTTTATTTCCCACTTTTTAAAAAAATATTTTTTAGTTGTCAATGGACCTTTATTTTATTTATTTATATATGTGGTGCTGAAAATTGAACCCAGTGCCTCACACATGCTAGGAGAGTGCTCTACCACTGAGCCACAACCCCAGCCCCCCACTTTTTTTTATTGGTACATTATAGTTGTACACACCATGGGATTTGTTATATATGTGTACATGTGTACAATACAAATGTAACAATATAATTTGGCCAGTGTCACTCCCAGTCATTCCCTCCTCTCTGCCCTCCTCCCTCCCCTGCTCCCTTCCTCTACTGATCTCCCTTTTATTTTCATGAGACTTCCCCCCCACTACCACCACCTTTCTTTTCCTTGTTCTGCTCTAGCTTCCACAGAGGAGAGAAAACATATGACCCTTGACCTTCTGAGTTTGGCTTATTTTGCTTAACATAATGGTCTCCAGTTCCATTTTCCTGCAAATAACATAATTTCGTTCTTCTTTATGGCTGAATAAAACTCCATTGTGTGTATATGACACATTTTCTTTATCCATTCATCCATTGAAGGACACCTAGGCTGATTCCATAGTTTGGCTACTGTGAATTGTGCTGCTATAAACATGACTTTGCATGTATCACTGTAGTATGATGACTTCAGTTCTTCAGGATTAATACCAAGGAGTGGTATAGCTGGGTCATATGATATTCCATACCTAGTCTTTTGAGGAACCTCCATACTGATTTCCATAGTGGTTGTACTAATTTATAATCCCACCAACAGTGTGTTTCTTTTTTTCCACATTCTCTCCAGCATTTATTATTATTTGTATTCTTTTTTTTTTTCCATACCAGGAATTGAACCCAAGAGGGCCTAACCACTGAGCCACATCCCCAGCCCTTTTTGTGTTTTTATTTTGAGACAGGGTCTCACCAAGTTGCTTAGGGCCTTGCTAAGTGATGAGGCTGGCTTTGAACTAGTGATATTCCTCCCTCATCTTCTGGAGCTGCTTAGATTACAGGCATGTGCCACCACACCCTTCTTAATTTCTAGGTCTTTATACATTTCGAGTTGCTTTTTGTGCAAGGTGAGAGATAAGGGTCTAGTTTCATTCTTCCACACAAGGATAACCTTATGTGGAAGAATGAAAAGAATGTGTCTATTGACAGATGAACAGATAAACTGGTTTTCCCAGCACCAGTTGTTTAAGAGGCTATCTTTTCTCCAATGTATTTTGTGTGCCAGAGACTTTACGTATGTTATCACATTTAATCCTGATCACAAACCAGCAAGTTAGGTATCACAGGCCATGGTCCTTTATTCAATGCCATGAGGCCATCTGTGTTTATGAATTCAGAATGTCTAATTTTAGAAATACTATAGAGTAGTAGTTTTCTCCATTTCCCTATCTGTAAAATATGAGCACAATGCCTCCCTCATAGGACTGTTGTGAAATAGGCAACGTGTTCCTTCAGAGAAAAGTCTAGCCAAATGCCCTTTTAAATGCGTTCTTGGGCTTTGTTTGACTGTTAGAAATAATATTGGCTTGTGAATTATACCTTATCAGAAAAATAAATGGATCTAACTTTTACAGTTACCTAGTATGTACTAGGAAAGCAATTTAAATGGTGGTAAGTGCCTTCATTTTGTTGGCTGTTTCTCATTTTCTTTCTTTGTTTTTACTTCCTTCTGCTAATTACTCCACCCTTTACTCTGCATTTCCTATGAAAAGCACAGACCTCTGCTACTGCAGGAAGAATGCTTTCTTCAGTTTTTTGGCCTATTTTACTATGAATTCATAATTTTCTCTAGCAAAAAAAAATATGCTAGATAATCATTCCCTTCTATTCTGACAAAAACACTTCATGATAATTATGCTAAGTTTCAGGAATTCAATGAAAAAACCATGAACAAATCCTTTCCCTTTATTCTCCCATGGGCCTAGATGCAGATCAATAATTTCAAGCTGGATGCCTCACAATAGCCAAGACATGAAATCAACTGAGGTGTCTATTGACAGATGGACAGATAAAGAAAATGTGGCGTATATACACAATGGAATATTATTTAGCCATATGAAGAATGAAATCCTGTCATTTGCCAGAACATGGATGTCAATGGCAAATACCACATTAAGTGAAATAAGTCAAACATGGAAAGACAAATACTACATGCTGTCATTCATATGTAGAAGCTAAAAAAGTTGATCTCATGGAAGTAGAGAGTAGAATAGTGGTTGGTGGATGATAGGAAGGGTAGGAGAGAAGGGAGAGAGAAGAAGGTCAAATAACAGGTGCTAAAACTGTGTAGAAGGAACAGGTTCCAGTGTTCCACAGCACAGTAGGGTGACTGGTTTACAACAATTTATAATGCATTTTGTAAAGAGCTAGAAGAGAGGATATGAAGCTCCCCCAAAAAAACAATGATAGAGGGCTGGGGTTATGGCGCAGTGGTAGCGTGCTCGCCTAGCATGTGTGAGGCACTGGGTTTGATCCTCAGCACCACATAAAAATAAAAATAAAAGATATTCTGTTCGCCTACAACTAAAAACAATAAATATTAAAAAAAATAAAATAAATTAGAAAAAAAACAATGATAATTATTTCAGGAGATAGAAATGCCAATTGCCCTGATTTGATCATTATATATTGTCTACATGTATTGAATTGTCACACTACCCTATAAATATGTACAGTTATTGTGTGTCAATAAAAAAGTTTAGAAGATAAGTAAGGAAAAAAAAAAGAAGTTAGTGCTGAAAGAGACCTTGAAGATCAGTTGGTACCTACAGCCTGGGTTTATTTATCTATTACATTTGAAGAAACTAAGGAAAAGGGAAATTATGTGACCTTCTCAAGCTCACGCAGCTAATTGGTGACACAACACAGGCCAGATCTCAGCTGCTTCTACCTACCCCCATCCCCAAGCAACCACTGATCTGCTCTCTGTCATTACAGATTCATTTTGTTTTTCTAGAATTTCAGATAAATGAATTCATATGGCATGTGTTCTTTGTATCTGGCTTCTTTCATAGAGCATAAGATTTTGTTCGTTTTGTTTTCTTTTGTTGTTGTTTTCCAGGAATTGAACCCAGGGGCAGTTGATCACTGAGCCACATTCCCAGCCCTTTTTATATTTTTTTAAAAATATTTTTTAGTTGTTAATGGATCTTTATTTTATTCATTTATTATTTATATGTGGTGTTGAGGATCGAACCCAGTGCCTCACGCTTGCTAGGCAAGCGCTCTACCACTGAGCTATAGCCCCAGCCCCCCTTTTATATTTTATTTATTTTATTTTTTTATTTTTTAAATTTTTCTTAAAAGTTGCATTTTAATACATGTTATCAAACATAACAGGAAAAAAGCAAATTTTCAGAAGCTGTACACACTGTTCACTGAAAACATTTGTTGAGGCAAATAGAAAAAAAAATTGTTACAATCATAATTTTTCTAACTTTGTACAAAATTATAAGCAGATTACATTCTTCATATTAAACACCTTTATATGCACTTTCAATGAACAGTATATATATATATTTTTTTTTTAATCAACCATCTTTACTATACCCATTCCCCTTTCCTGCCCCCCGCCTCCCCCATGTCGCATCCAGTGTTTCTCTATTTCTCTTATGTTTCCCATTCCCACCTCCCTTATTCATCAGCATCCACTAATCAGAGAGACCATTCAGCATTTGGTTTTTTGGGATTGGCTTACTTCATTTAGCATAATGCTTTCCAGTTCCATCCATTTGCCTGCAAATGCCATCATTTTATTCTCTTTTATTGCTGAATAATATTACATTGTGTATATGTACCACAGTTTCTTTATCCATTCATTTATTGAAGGACATCTGGGTTGCTTCCACAGTTCTGCCCCTTTTATATTTTTATTTAGAGAGATGATCTTGCTAAATTGCTTAGGGCCTCGGTAAATTGCTGAGACTGGCTTTGAACTCAGGATCCTCCTGCCTCCAACTCCCAAACCGCTGGGATTACAGGAGTGCGCCATGGTACCATTTGTTTTGTTTTTTGAGATAAGAGTCTCACTATGTGGACTAGGCTGGCCTCAAACCCTTGGACTAAGTAGATCCTCCAGCCTCAGCCACCTGAATAGCTGCGAGTACCTGTGCATGCCACTGCATCTGGCTTCAGCTTAATGATTTTGAGATTCACCCACATTTTTGCACATATTGGAAGAGTATGCAGTTTTGTCCTTGAGTAGTATTTTACTTTAAAGATATACCACAACTTATTTAGCCATTCTTTTTATTGTAGCTTTTTTATAATAAGTTTTAAAGTCAGAATAATTTCTCCAACTTTTTCTTTGTCAAAATTATTTCAGTTATTCTTGGTCCTTTTAGAAACCATTTTTATCAATTCTTATTAAAAATAAATTAAAAGGCCTAGTTCAATCCCTAGTACCACAAAGAAGAAGAAGGAGGAGGAGGAGGAGGAGGAGAAGGGGAGAGGAGAGGGGAGGAGGAGGGAAGAAGAAGAAGACAAAGAAAAAGAAGAAAAAGAGGAGGAGAAGGAAGAGGAAAAGAAAAGAAAAATTAACCATCATATCTCTGAAAACAAATATTTAGAAACTTTTGATGTCAAGACTAAAAGAGAATTAAAACCCTTGATTTTTTATTCAATGAAGCAGTGATACCCAGAGATGTAATGGTTTGATCTAAAATCACATACATTTGTTCATTTATTCATTCACTTAAAAATTCAACATTGAGGATTTGGGGTGTATGTAACTCAGAGGAAGAGTGCTTATTTAACACGGGAAAGGCCCAGGGTTCCCTCACTGGCAATAACACATACTAAAAAAATTCAACATTCATTCTAAAAACATTTACTAAGTGCTTATCAAATACCTGTTATTGAAGATACAAACTAAATAAAAAGCATAAGACACTGAATTCTGTATTTAAACATGTTAGTGTTATGGTACATAAATGATACTTGAAATAATGCTGTTTAAAAAATAGTAAGATCTACCAGTCGCAGTGGTGCATAGCTATAATCCCGGTGGCTCTGGAGCCTGTGTCAGGAGGATCACAAGTTCAAAGCCAGCTTTAGCAACTTAGCAAGACCTGTGGCAACTTAGCAAGACCCTTAGCAAGGGATGGGGATGTGGCTCAGTGGTTAAGCACTCCTAGGTTCAATCTCTGGTACCAAAATAAATAAATAAACGGTAAGATCCATTTCTTCCCATCAAGTTTAATGGACACGCGAGATAAGCAAAAACAATTACAATAAAAAGTGAACATGCTATCACAGACCTGTGTGCTTATCCATGTAACAATGAAGCACCCTGGGACTCAGGCCTTGGACCTCTTCAACTTATTTTACCACGGCCACTCTGTTCATGAGGTCACTGTCATTGCTTTAAAACTCAATTGAATTTTGATAACTACAAATTTATTTATTATCTCAGTAGATCTCTCACAAACATCAGGCTCAAACAGCCAATTGACAATCTGACTTCTCTATTTTTTTTAAATTAAAAAAAAATTTAAAACAGCAGAATGCATTTCAATTCACAGTACACATATGGAGCACAATTTTTCATTTCTCTGGTTATACACAAGGTTTCTCTACTTTAAAGGATAAAAAGCATCTCAAACTCACTATGCCCCAAACCAAATTCCTGGTCTTCCCCTCCAAATCTGCTCCTTCTACAAATTTTGTCATCTCAATTACATCTTTTCTAGCTGCTCAAGTCAAAAACCTTGGAGTTATCTTTGATTTGTTTCTTTCTCTCATTCTCTACATTTAATCTGTCATGAAATTTTATTGGTCTACCCTTAACGTGCATTCAGAACCTGACCACTTATCACTACCTCCTCTGCTGCAAATCTGGCCCAAGTCTTCATCTCTTGTTGGATTATTGCCCACCCCCAATAATCCATATTCTATAACAACCAAAAGGAAACCAAAAACATAGATCAAGTCCGTTTTCTGATCAAACTCTCCATTGACTTCCCATTTCACTCCTAGTAAAATTCAAGGTCCTCTCAGTGGTCTCCAAGACCCATAAAATCTGGGCCTCATCTCTGTCCTTTAACCTCTCTATGACCTGCTCCACTTTTCAGATTTCTGCTTACTCTGTTCCATCCACATGAGCTCCATTGCTGTTCTTCAAATATTACTAGCAAGCACCTTTGTATTTTCTGTGCCCCCTGACTGGAACACTCTTCATCAGATAGCCCCAATATTCATTCCCTCACCTCCTTCAAGTCTCTGATCACAAGTTACCTTTTCACTGAGGTCTTCCCTAACCACACAATTTCAATTTGTATTTCTCTTACCCGACACATCTTCCCCCGTCACTTCTTCTTACTTCTTTAGTCTACTTGTTCCACAAGCATTTATAGTCTTCTAAAATACTACATACATAATTTACTTGTATAGTTCATTGTCTGTTTCTCCTTATAGAGGCCCAGTAAGTCTTGCTTGTTTTGTTCACTGCTGCTTTCCAGAATCTAGAATGGTAGACATAAAACATTTGAGTGGGTGAATAAATGTGTCCAGCAATCTCAGAAAAGGAAATGAGTGGTTTGCTTTGGAACCACATCAGGGTGTTTTGGGCCCACTTGGGGGATGGTGGTGGCTAAGAGGAGGGGAAAGGTTGCTGGCTTGTAGGGAAGAGTTAACTATAGACAGTTGAACTGAGTTGTGAAGTTGATCAGGAATTTTCCAAACAATATAAAGGCACTACAGGTAGATGGAGCAGTGTATACAAGGCTGTGATATTTTTCAGAAGTACAATGTGGGGAAGAAATGCTGAAGAGTTGAGTGACACATTGGGCAAGCGCAGAGCAGGAAAGAAAATTGGTGGGACAAACAGGAGCATGTCAGTACCACCATGGAAGACAGAGGCAGCCTGGACCCCCAGTCTCCCAACTTCCTTTCCACTGCCTTGTCCATCACCCTATATAGCCTCCCTTTTCAGTCTAAAACTTACCTTTCTTTTAAGTATTATGGTTTGGTGTGTTCACTACACACATTTTGTGATCCCAGAGAATGAGATTTAAGCACAGTAATAAAAATATGCATCTTTTAAAAAGCTGAAAAAGGTGTATGCTTTAAAATAGATTATAAATTTTTGATTACTCAAATCCAAAAGATTGAAGTAGTTGGAACTTCAAAAGAAATGACAATTGGTTGTGCCCAGAGTCAGCCTATTTTCATCAATTTTAGTCTGTAGGGGGAAAATAAAGCCACACAGGATTGTGGAAATAGATGTAAATTTTGGGGGGATTGAAAAATGTCTTTCAAAGTCTTGGGCAATTGGTTACTGACAAACTAAAATTGATCTTGTATTAATTACTATGTATTTGTATTATTAAGTAATAAGGAGTAGGAAATTGTTGCAAACTGATTATGGACTACAATATTGTTCTTTTTATTCCTAAAACTACTTTAATTTTTTTTAATTTTCGTAGTAAAGCAGAAGATCTTGTGGGTTTTTTTTTTTTTTTTTTTTGTAGTGAGGATTAAATTCAGGGGCACTCGACCACTGAGCCACATCCCCAGCCCTATTTTGTGTTTTATTTAGATAGGGTCTCACTGAGTTGCTTAGCGCCTTACCATTGCTGAGGCTGGCTTTGGACCCGCAATTCTCCTGTCTCAGCCTCCCAAAGTGCTGAGATTACAGGTGTGCACCACTGCACCTGGCTCCCAGCCCTATTTTGTATATTATTTAAAGACAAGGTCTCACTGAATTGCTTGGCACCTTGCTTTTGCTGAGGCTGGCTTTGAACTTGCAATCCTCCTGCCTCAGCCTCTCAAGCTGCTGGGATTACAGGCATGTGCCACTGTGCCTGGCTCTTATGCCTTTTTATTATATTAAAAGTAGAAAATGTACAGAATGATTACACATTCATTGGCTCAATGCACAACCTCAGGGAATACCCTTCCTGAGGTGGAGAATTCATCGTGACCTGGGTTAGGATACAGAGACTCAGAGCTGAGTATGGAAGCACAGAAAAAGGGAAACAAAATCTCTGACTTAGGCGGTAATGAGCTTGGGGAGAAAGGCACAGTGTGAGGTACCACATCCCAGGGGGTGCACAGAACCCAGGAACCAGGTTACAGTGGAAGTGAAGATGAAGCATCCAGAGGAAGCAGCCTGCTTTAGAGACCTGTGGTCTGGTCTTGTCCAAGGACAACTTGAGAGCTTTAAAATGCCACTGGTGGATGTTCCTGTCCCCTCCCCTTCCAGGAAAAAAAGTATGAGAGGTTTTCACCACATATTTGAAGCATGGGAAGCAAAAAAATTTCCTCTAAAACTATCCTAGGAGATGGTATTAAAAAGATCTGGAAAATAGTATCAGAGGCCTTTGAATTTGGGGGAAAAATAGTATAAAACAAAGTGTATATTTCTATACAATTCTAATTGAACTAGAATTCTAATTTTAAAGACTAATTAAATTGTCAATAAATCCTTTTGTGATCTTTATAAAGTTCCAAGTTGATAAGCTCTTCTGGTGTTATTACTATTATAAACACCTGCCCAAGGTAGGCAATATCTATTTGAGTTGAGATCCGTAGATCTCAACTCAAATAGATATTGAGAGTAGACAAAGCCAAGTAAATAGTCCTCTTTTAGGATCCTTTCCTAAAAGGGACTTAAAGGATGTTTCGTTTTGTTGGTCTTGACATATACTATATACTGTCCATCTATATAATACCACACTAATTTGTAGACAACATAAATCACTTAGTAACTTTGTCTATAGGATAACAGATCATGAATAGTTCCTTTTTCATGTCAACATAGTCTTGGTAAAAGATGTTGAGGACTAGAGTGAGGCAATGCAATTGATGCTTTAGTCCCATTCTAAGAACAGGGAAGCCGTGTGCAGTGGAGGTGCACACCTGTAATCCCAGCAGCTTGGGAGGCTGAGGCAAGAGGATCACAAGTTCAAAGACAGCCTCAGCAACTTAGAAAGATCTTGTTTCAAAATAAAAAATGAAAAGGGCTGGGGATATAGCTCAGTGGTAAAGCATCCCTAGATTGAATCCTCAGTACCAAAAAAAAAAAAAAAAACAGGAAAGAAAGCAAGAGAATTGAGTATGTGACTTTGTCACACAGGTAAAGTGTGGTAGTTTAGAGGACTGAGTGTTTGCCTTAGTCCACCATTTCTATAGCACACACAGTATTCCAGCAAAGGTCTCTCCAGATCTGACTCACTGCTCGGAATGGCACTGCCCATCTCTTTGTATCATAAATTGTTTAGTAAACCAACCATTTATGAAAGCAAAAAAATTATAAAATTCTATAAAATTGAGCTTGAGCTCTGAATGAATAGATCCAAATAAATATCATTTAGTAAAGGAATGCAGTAGTACATGATATTCTTCAAAAAGTAAAGCTCAACTGAAGCTTCAACTTGTTGCTTATTTAGCATTTGAAGAAGTCAGAGAAGAGACAGCCTCTTGCTTCACACCACTCACCCTGAGACAGCAGGCTGCCTCCTGGGAGAGGGCTTCTAAGGCCACTCTTTCAATCCCATAACTGATTTACCACATCCTGCCCCCTGGAAATGGGGCTTGGCCATGCTTTGGCACATCTGCCTTTTTTGAATGCTCCTGAAATGTTAACAGCTGCATCTGGGCCTGCCAACGGGATGCTTTCGTGACACAAAAGGTCTTTCATTACAGTTCTCAATGCCATGTGTGATATTTGAGTTCTTCTATTACTCTTATTCTGAAGGTTGCTTTTTGCTTAGAGCACTGGTTAAAACTTGGGGATTGCACTGGGGATGTAGTAGTGATAGAGCCCTTGCCTAGAATACATGAGTCCTTGGGTGTGATCCCCCAGCATCGAACAAAACAAAACAAAACAAAACAAAATTGGGGTTGTTTTTTCCTTAGGCCTAAATTATTCTGTGCACACAGAAGTATATAAGCACACTAAATATACCTTTGGAATGAATGATCTTCCAGATGGAAGGAGAACACCTGAGCTATTCAATACAAACTGGCATTTTTAATAAGTGACATATGATATCTTACATTTTAGTGTTGTGTCCTTTTGACTTCGAATGCAAAGTTTCTTCAATCTCATTTCTTAAAGGAAAAAGGAATTTAGGGAGATGAAAATTTTTTTAAGTGTATGCTTCAGGGTTATTGATTTATTCACTTTGTACCCCTTGGTGATAACAAATGAAAGAAGATATCACGCTCACTTAGATGTTAGCAGGGGTTTTTCCTCTTGCGTTTCTGTACAATTAATTAGTACAACAGGGAAGCTTTTCATGAAAGTTGTGTCTTTGGACTTAACCTCATGTTCTTTTATCTTAACATGTTGATTTCTAATTCCCTCCTACCCAGTCACGTAGCTTTTGGTTGGTTACTGCCTGTCAAAAAGCAAACAGAGGATCAGGAGTGGTGATGCACTGCTCGGCTGTAACCCCAGCAACTCAAGAGGCTGAGGCAGGAGGATTTTAAGTTGAGGCCAAAACAGCTTTTATGCAGCTCAGCAGTCAAGTACCTGGCTAGCATGTGAGAGACCCTGGGTTTAATCCCCAGTACCATAAAAAGAAAGAAAAGGAAATAGATTTCCTAACATTAAAACTTTGATGTATCTAACACAATAAACCATATTGCTAATTTCAGATTATAGCTTTAATCAAAGGGAATATACCACTGTTTAAATTACTGTTTCTAAGCCACAATTAATGTTATAATTAATTTTTAAATTTTTACCTATCCATAAATATTATTTAGTTTCTGATAGTGTCATCTTAGCAATATACTCATGTTATACTTTTTTTATTTTCAGTGCTGGGGATCAAACCCAGGGCCTTGCACATGCTAGGCAAGTACTCTATCACTGAACTATGCCCCCCAGCCCTATATTACTTTTTAGTCCAATAGAAATTGAGGATCTGTCAACAAGGATTTTATTAGCTGTTGGGAGAAATCAAGTGGATGTATATGAAGATGTCCCTACCACACAATGTTCCACATTGTAGTAGAGACTGTGACCCAGCCTTCTTCAGGACTGTGACATTTATTTCCTCAGCTGCTGAGAGTGATAGTGATCCACAGCCTTCAGCTAACCATCCTCCCCTTCAAGAACTGTTCTCTCCCAAAGAGAGATGCCATGCCTAAAGTCATGCTGCTTCCCTGAAAGTAGACTGTGTCCAATGACTGGTGATGAGAGGCCATAGTCCCCTGCCTAGAAGAAGGGTAAGAACATCCCAGCTCCAGGCTCTGTAGGATAATTTGACCTTTGTTATAGTCCCTACAGTTTAACTCCTCCCTCTGCCCATTTCTTTTTCTTTTTTTTAAATATTTTTTAGTTGTAGATGGACATAGTATCTTTATTTTATTTATTTATTTTTATGTGGTGCTGAGGATCGAACCCAGTGACTCACGCATACGAAGCGCTGGACCACTGAGCCACAGCTCCAGCCCCTCCCTCTGCTCATTTCTAATTCCTTCATTTCCCTACAGGTATTGACCCCAGGGCGCTTCCCATTATATTTTCTGTTTGCAAAGCTGTTATAGGGTTTGATTGCTGTGGGGTCAATCACCTTGTGGTCACCTGAAGGTGATGTGGAGTCAGCCACATCACCTTCAAATACTTACAAAATGAAATCAAAGCTGGGCACTGGTGGTGCACACCTGTAATCCTAGCACTTTGGGAGGCTGAGACAGGAGATTTGTGAGTTCAAAGCCAGCCTCAGCAACAGCGAGGCGCTAAGCAACTCAGTGAGACCCTGTCTCTAAATAAAATACAAAATAGGACTGGGGATGTGGCTCAGTGGTCGAGTGCCCCTGAGTTAGTTGGACCAGATCTCCAAAGTAACATATCTCTGAAAGTCTAATGTGTCACAATAAGCCTTCAATCTGGATTGCTCTTCTAAAAATAACTACTTATCAACTGAAAAGAATGTATAATCAGCCGGGCGCGGTGGCTCACGCCTGTAATCCCAGCATTTAAGGAGGCTGAGACAGGAGGATCGCGAGTTCAAAGCCAGCCTCAGCAACAGCGAGGTGCTAAGTGACTCAGTGAGACCCTGTCTCTACATAAAAACACAAAATAGGGCTGGGGATGTGGCTCAGTGGTCGAGTGCCCCTGAGTTCAGTCCCTGGTGCCAAAAAAAAAAAAAAAAAAAAGAATGCATAATCAAAACTCAATAATTGGGATTCAGTTTCCCAAATCAATTACTGATCTGCTTGACAATATGAATAGAATTCCCCCCAAATATCCATTTGACAACAGAAGGACCTATGGTAAATCATCTCTATTCTGAGTTTAATTCCACAGTCTTCAGTTCCTTTCTTTTATCTGTGCTCAGAGGATCCAAGTAAATCTATTCAAATGTCTCATTGCCTTCTGGAATCTGATCAATAGTCTCATAAATGGTCAGTCTCATATCTGTAATCAGATATCTCAGAATCAAGCAATACTTCATTAGTAGGCTTAAATGATGAAATCTGAAAGGAGAAAAGACATTTGATACAATTTAGTAAAGACAATATGGAAAAATCATAATGTATTTGCTAAATGAAATAAATCCACTAATTATGATACACAACTCCCCTACTTAAAGTCTCAAATTCTTGGAGGAGTCTTGTTTTATCCTACTAGATTATTTTTTATGATGTAGATATTGTTAAACCTTTGCAATAATTGTATTAACTCCTTTGTTCTTACCAGGTGCCTTAAAACAAATTAAACCATCTCTGAAAGAGGCACTTGTCAGTTACTGCTACCAGCACAAGGGTATGCTTGCTGCGTTTTTTGGTTTTCGGTTTTTCTGGGGGGTACCAGGGATTGAACTCAGGGACACTCGACCACTGAGCCACATCCCCAGCCCTATTTTGTGCTTTATTTAGAGACAGGGTCTCACTGAGTTGCTTAGCGCCTTGCTTTTGCTGAGGTTGGCTTTGACTTGTGATCCTCTTGAGCCGCTGGGATTTCAGGCATGTACCACTGTGCCTGGCTACTTTTTGTTTTAAAATGATGGATAAGAGTTGGGTCCTGTCCTGAAGAGGCAAAGATGAATGAGAAAATGTTGTCTCTCTATTGCACAGGCTGTGTCCTCTGCCTAAAACACTCCTCCACCACTTCCTCATCTGGTCAGTTCCTACCACTATTCACATCCCCCAAACTCTCAGCTAAGACATTACATCCCTATAAAAAAGCTTTATTGATGCTCTAACATGGGTGAGTGTAAGGAATATCAGCCATAGGGATGCTTAGCAATGTCTGTGTAAGGAGCAGCAGCTGCAGGCTTGCTTAGTAATGTCTGGATGCAATTGATAGGAACCGTCATCTAGAGACAGACAGAGCAACGCTTGATTGTGATACCAATGAGCACCAACTTGGACCTGTATTTAAACAGCTTGTCCTGCCACATTGGAGAGCATCGCTCCAAGGCCATTGGTGAGACTGGCCACCTTGCTGTCCATCCCTGGATGATTCCACCATTCCCTGACATCTAGCCGTTAGATGGAGAGAACCACCGGACAAGGACAGCATTTGCTCTTCGGCTAAGAGAAATTGCATGGCATTGGAGGTACTTTGGGGCTCATGGTTGCCCTGGGGTTGTGTAATGTGTTTGCTGTGTTTAATTAATGTGAATAGAGTTAACTGTTTGTACTTGACCATTGGTGTGATCGAATATACGCTTGTATTCAAAGAAAATCCACCTCAGAGTGATTATTAAAGATGCAGCTGGCAACAGTGAGCAAAGTTCCTCAGTTTTCCACAAATGTCTGCCATGTTCTTAGCAGACAGCAATTTGTCTGTTTCCTCGCACTGACTAAACTGGGCAACTTAAGGTCAGGATGGTGGCCCTCAGCTCTGTGGCACGATGTCTGCTACATAATAGGTGCTCACTATCTGGCAAATAAATATATAAGCAGAAAGATTTTTTTTTTTTTTAGTTGTAGATGGACACAATATTTTTATTTATTTTTATGTGGTGCTGAGGGTCAAACCCAGTGCCTCACGCATGCAAGGCAAGCACTCAACCACTGAGCTACAATCCCAGCCCCCCGGAAGATTTTTTTTTGAACAGCTGTGCCAAATTTTAAGAAACAAAGATATATACAGACCACAATCATCATCTTAAAAGTGTATAATAAGCCAAACTTTATTAAATCCCTCTTTTCCCCTGCCTAGGTACTAAATTGTTTTGAAAGTTACATAAAAGGAAACAAGTAAGTTAAATGGTGAGAAATTAAATGTCAGTGTTATCTCAGTGAGGTAACCATGGAGCTAGTAACACTAGTTCAAAAAGCCTGACAGACAACTAAAAGATTGGAGTCGTTTTTACACTGCATCATCAATTTTACTCCTTTATTAAACTGTGGGAGAGAAACATTAATTTTTCCACATCAGAAGTATTTTATAGAATATTTTCTAAAACGATAAAGACTCTAGAACAGCTCTGATTGTTCTGAAAAAGCAATAGACATTCATCAGAGTTAAGTGAGTGGTTTTGGTTAATGCTGGGGATGAATTGTTATGATAATGCAGACTGTGGTTTAGGGTTACCTAAGAATCAAGTATGTGGGCTTTCTTTGGACCACGTTACCATATCAACCTGAACTTTCCTCCAGCATGCAGGAAAGACTTGAGGAAGAATGGGTAAAAATGGTTCCTACAGAAGGAAAAGGTTTCAGATTTCCTTCCTTGCTTCACCTGCCTTCTGACAATCCTTGATATGCTCCTCCATGGGGTTAGCTACCCCTCTGCCATCATACACACAGTTCTACTACCCATAGTCAGGATCCACCTGCTTTCTCCCCACCTGGTTGTAGAAGCTGGCACACCTTCAGCCAATGAAGCCATAACCATTAGGGTAAAAAATGGCCCAGGACATTTAATGGGTGATCTGAGCAAGACTGTTAGCATTTTGATAGATGAAACATTTTTCTTTCCTTTTTAAATTTTATTTTATTTATTTATTTTTGTGGTGCCAGGGGTTGAAACCCAGGGCCTTGGCAAGTACTGGGCAAACACTCTACCACTGAGCTACATCCCCAGCTACATTATTTCCTTGGATTAAGATGAAGTCCTAATCCAAGGAAATGAATTCCCAATTTTCAAAGTTTCAGTAATCAGCAAGGAAGTGGTGGGAGTGGTTCTGGGGCCCTGCCCACAGCAGCTGTCTGCTCCACCTGCTTAGATGGCTGATGTATCTTGGATCTTAGTTTCTATTAAAAAACGAAAAACAAACACTTCTTCCACAAAAATTTGCCTAGGGTTGTGGCCCTTAAAAATATTAAATCATATGTAATGCTTGGAGAAAAATCACAATCATGAAAACTTTGGGGTAAATCATTCGAATACTTCATATTATCTGACACTATCAAACATTCACAGGGTCACAACATCCTATTCCCCAAGTCAGAGTAAAGGGAAAGCAGTTTCGATTCGAACAGACTTTGCTCAGCTAAAACTGTCCTGGAAAAAATATCAGCATTCAGTCAAGTTTAGACAAGACTTTTTTGGTGGTGGTTAAAGATTGCTGCAATGGTTTCATGCTAGGCTTTCTTGCCCCTTTCCAAGTTGTTTACAATCACCCCTCCCTCCCCAGGGGCTTTGGAGTGAATCATCAACTTCTCTTTTTCAAGCCCAGTGTTAAATTAGGCTACAGCCTGGAACCAAACATTTGTTCTTACAAGCATTTCTCTCATGTCATCAGCTGTAATGGAAACCAGAAATTCAGTAGTTAGGCCTTATCTCCAGCAAGGCAGAAGCAAGACAGCTTCTACCATTGTGTACCATTTAAAAAATCATTTTTAAGGGTTGAAGAATTAATGCTGAAATAGGATTTAGATTTATATGAGGACAACCCTTGTCAGGTCCCCTCTCGCCCTGCAGGAGTTCTGTTTCCATGCACACTTGAATAAATCCTACTCTTACATTCACTCATTGTTAAAAAATATATATATATATATGAAAATTCATCATTTATTTTATTCAGAAGCCATGTATATCATTTATACTGAGTAAAAAGTGAAAAACAACTTACTCTTTTATCATATGCCTATAAAGGTCATCCCACACATTAAAATAAACGGTGTTTTCAAAATCCCAGCTTTAAGAAATCAAAGGTGCTTTTGGTCCATTTTTAATTTCAAGGAGGAGAAATTGTTGAATGTAAGAATATATAACTAGGGGCTGGGATTGTAGCTCAGTGGTAGAGCGCTTGCCTCGCATGCGTGAGGCCCTGGGTTCGATCCTCAGCACCACATACAAAGCAATAAAATAAAGACATTGTGTCCATCTATAACTAAAAAAATATTTAAAAAAAAAAAAAAAAGAATATATAACTATAAGCTGGGCATGGTGGCTCACGCTTGTAATCCCAGCACTTTGGGAGGCTGAGACAGGAGAATCCCGAGTTCAAAGCCAGCCTCAGCAATAGCGAGGCTCTAAGCAACTCAGTGAGACCCTTTCTCTACATAAAAAACACAAAATAGGGCTGAGGATGTGGTTGAGTGCCCCTGAGTTCAATCCACAGTACCAAAAAAAATACATAACTATAACAATGACTACCATCAGTGGTATATTATTATGAAAATCAAGCCTTTATCAAAGGATATAAATGAGATGGCATCATTCATAAATCCATTCATCCATTCAATAAACTCTGCCGCTATACTGGCGACCAGGAATACAGCAGTGCACAAAACATACCATAGACCTTGGCATGTGGAGCTTCTCCTGCAGAGAGGGAAGGGTGAGACAGAATGTAAACAAAATGCAGCAACAAATAGAGTAAGTTATATGATGCAATGCTACAGAGAAACAGATCAGGGAAGGAACGTGCAGCCGGATGGGATGAGGAGGAAGTTACTTTCAAATAGGGCAGTCAAGGAAGGTAGTATTTGAGTAAGGCCATGAATGAGATGTGACTTTGAAGGATAAGAGGACTCCAGGCAGAGAAAAACACAAGTGCCAGGGCTCTGAGGTAGGCAGAGTACTATGTGCAGAATGAGTAGAGGGGGGATGTTCAGAGATCGAGTCTTTGAACTAAGTTGGGGGTAGGGATAAGGAGGTTACATAAGGTCTTTAGACCATCGTGAAGCTTTGACTTTTACCTTGAACAAGGTGGGAAGATTCTGAACAGAGAGGTGACATGATCTGACTTAAGCCTTTGAGCAGCCGATTTGGTTGCTGTGTTGCAAACAGGTTTAAGAAAGGCAAGAACTGGGGCTGGGGCTGTAGCTCAGTGGTAGAGTGCTTGCATAGCATGCGTGAGGCACTGGGTTTGATCCTCAGCACCACATATAAATAAGAAATGAATAAAATAAAAATCCATCAACAACTAAAAAAAAATTTAAAAAAAAAAGGCAAGAATCGAAGTAGGCAGATAATAGACACTGCAGAAACACTCTCATTATAAATTGTATTTTACCCTTAAGTTCCCTCTTTTTAAATTTTTTTAAATTAAAATTTTTTTAAAAAATTTAAGTTCCCTCTTTACTTATTCTACCTTTAAAAAATTTATTTTCAGGCTGGGGTTATGGCTCAGTGGTAGCATGCTTGCCTAGCACGCGTGAGGCACTGGGTTCAATCCTCAGCACCACATAAAAATAAAATAAAGATATTCTGTCCACATACAACTAAAAAAGTATTTTTAAAAAATTTATTTTCTTGTTCTCCATGTATTTGTAGTTGTAATATATTCATATATGTAATTGCATTTCTTTGAAACATTGAATAAGGTTCAGACTTTTCACCATCAAGTCAAACTGGTTTCTCATTTGACTTTTTCTTTTCCTTAATTTGGGCAAAGGATTAAAAATGGTTTATTCTCCTTGAGCAAAAGAAAATTAACAGAGGTAGATAAGAGTAGCCATGATACTAACAGGAAATATTTTTAAAGCATTCTCTATGTCTTAGGTATAGCATTAAACTTCCAGCAATGAATTAGCTTGTTGGGTCTTCACAAATAGCTTACTGAAGTTAGTATTATTGTCATACCCATTTTCACAGGTGAGGAAAAGACAAGTTAAATTACTATTTGAGGCTACATAGCTGGTCAGGTCTAGTTTGAAACAAAGGCCATGAAGCTCAGAACTTGTGCAGTTGACTGTGACGTTGTATTACTGAATAGCATGAAGGGCAATATTTGTTGGTCAGGAGTATCTTGACTGCCAGGAGTAAGTATTGTCTATTGCAGAATGGAATGCAGAGTGAATGAAACACTCCTCTAATCGCTCTGTGCTGGTTAGTGAATAAATGGCATCTATGTTTATAAATCAGCCATTTCGTGAATTTCGTTTGTTTGACTCAGTCCCTTCCCCTCCCCTACGACCCACAGCCACCTCAGATTCCACTATTACTCCCTGATCCACCTCTACTGCCCAGAGTTTTCATCAAGCCCCAGGGTGGGCCATGATGACTCTACCAAATCCTTCACCAAAGGGCCAGCTTGCCTTCTCTGTACACCACAGTTTCAAGCAGACTGTTCTGAGTTGTTTACAGCATAATACAAATTTATTTGGGGAAAAGCTTTTAAGTTATTTTTATGCCATGATTTTGATTTATTTAGGTTTCTCTCTCCTAATTGAAGAAGCTTAGGACATTTTGGTACATAAATCTGATTTGTCATTTTGCACTCTTCATCGGTTGCATCTCAGGAATGTGGGGTTCCTACTTATTTGCCATCTGATACAGGGAAAGTGAGGTAGTGGATATTTATGTTCTATATAGTTAATGTGGCTTGCTTTCTAGATTCATCTCTTGCTTTAACTTGGTGAGAAAATGCATTTGGAGTTTAAATAAACTGACAACTGATTCTATTGGAAAACTACCAAAAAAAAAATTTTTTTTTCAGGTTGGGTGCAGTAGCACAGGCCTGTCCTAATCCCAGCTACTTGGAAGCCTGAGACAGGAAGATGACAAGTCTGAGGCCAGCCTGGACAACTTAGCAAGACCCTTTCTAGGAAGGAGGGAGGGAAGGAAGGAAGGAAGGAAGGAAGGAAGGAAGGAAGGAAGGAAGGAAGGAAGGAAGGAAGGAAGGAAGGAAGGAGGGAGAGAGGGAGGAACGGAGGGAGGGAGGGAGAAAAGAGCTGAGTGGTAATGCTCCAGGTTTGATCCCCAGTATTGAAAAAAAAAAGTTTTTTCAGCTTCTTTTTCTTTTTCTCTCTTCCTTTCTCAGATCTTTGTCTTCCATTGGATTCCTTAGTACTACTTAGCAAATTATTCTTCTCATAAAAACATTTGATAAATTTTTATATATATTGCATATACTTTATGTATCTATCAGCATGTGTGTGTATTGTATAGCAGACTTCTTTTATTTAAAAGTAAAAATATCCCTGCTCTCTAATAGCACATGGTAGCTGTTTACAGAGAGAAGAAGATGAGGAATAGTGGTGAAAAGGAGATTTTATTCCACTATTTATACCACTCTCTACTTTTGGAAATTTGTACAGTATGGACTATCTATTTAAGTTTGTTAATTGATTTGCTTTTAAAACTAAATTACTCCTCTCTTATGTAGGGTCAATAGCACCATATCATTTATGTAAAACTTATTTAAAAAAAAAAGAATGATAAACTGCACTGGATAAATGTTGCTTTAGAAAAATATTCCTCACACACAGCTGGGTGCAATGGCACATGCCTGTAATCTCAGATGAGTTAGGAGGATCGCCGGTTCAACGCCAGCTTCTGCAACTTAGTGAAGCCCTAAGCAACTCAGGAAAACCCTGTCTCAAAATTAAAAATTAAAAATGACTGGGGATGTGGCTCAGTGGTTAAGTGCCGCTGGGCTCAATCCGTGACACAAAACAAAAACAAAAACAAAATCTTGTGAGAAGACTGGGGATGGGAGCGGTAGAGTGCAGCCTGCTCGAGGGCCTGGATTTGATCCTTTCACCAAAGGGTTGCCGAAAGCTTGGTCCTGTTCCCAATGCCAATCCAATAAGGAGGACATGGTTTTGAGGAAAAGGAAACAGAAGATTTACTGCTTTGCTAGCAAAGGAATAACACAGGAGACCCCTGTCCCAAAGGCTGTGATTCTGCCCATCAGCAAGGGGGCTTTTAAAGAGGTGACTCAAAGGGGCTGGAATTGTGGCTCAGCATGCGTAGGGCCCTGGGGTCGATCCTCAGCACCACATACAAAGTAATAAAATAAAGACATTGTGTCCATCTACAACTTAAAAAAAAATTAAAAAAAAAAAAAGGTGACTCAAAGGCTACATTCCGTGTGTTTTCTATTGGAGTTGGAATTCACTTGTTAATTTGGGAGATCAGTCATTTCTGAGCTCTTCTGGTGCCATCCTCAAAGTCTGGATTACTTTGTTCCTCTGTGTGTACTCAAGCACAGGTAAATCTGCCTAAAATGGAGAGGAAAGGTAATCCTGTTCTCCCTGTGATTAAGGAGGGAGAGAGAGAAAGAGAAAGACACAGTCCATTTAAAGACCAGTTGCAGTGGCAGAGCAGCAAGGGCTATATTCAAAGCATAACGTGGACCACTAACAAAAACTTGTCAAATGAACCTCTTTCCAATAAATATTAAGCCACTGTCTTAGTCCATTTTCTGTTGCTATAACAACAGAAAGAGACTGGGTAATTTAGAAAGACTAGTTTATTTGGCTAATGGTTCTGGAGGCTGGGGCATCTAAGAGCATGGTGCTGGCATGTGCTCTGCATCTGGTGAAGGTCCTTCTACTGTGTCATAAAATGGCAGAGTGCATCATATGGTGAGACAGAGCAAGCTAGCTTTATCTCTTTTCCTCTTTTTTTTTTTTTAATATTTTTTAGTTGTCAATAGACCTTGATTTTTTTTATTTATATGTGGTGCTGAGAATCGAACTCAGTGCCTCACACATGCTAGGCTAGCACTGTACTGCTGAGCCACACACCCAGCTCTCTTTTCCTCTTTTTAGAAGGCCACATTGTTATCCTGGGGGCCTTATCCTCATGGACCTCATCTAATCCTAATTATGGCCCAAATTCAAACTCCAGATACTATTAACATATAGATTTAGGAATTAAAATTTCAATATATTAACTTTGAAGCATAAACCATAGCAGTCATATTCCAGCAATATATTCTAAAACATAATTTTCTTCTTCTTCTTCTTCTTCTTCTTCTTCTTATTATTATTATTATTATTATTATTATTTTGGTACTAGGGTTGGAACCCAGGGGTATTTAACCACTGAGCCACATCCTTAGCCCTTTTTATTTTTTATTTTGAGACAAGGTCTTGCTAGGTTGCTTAGGGCCTCACTAAATTGCTGAGGCTATCTTTGAATTTGCGATTCTCCTGCCTCAGCCTCCCAACATGCTGGGATTACAGGCATGTGCCACTGAGCCTGGCCTAAATTATAATGTTAAAATATTTTTACAGTAATGCCATGTTTCTTCATCTTACATCAGGAACAGCAAAATACAAATACAGTAGCAAGTACTGAAAGACATTCATTATTAAATGAGCACAAAGTATTACACCTAGTGGTGGCCAAACTCTAGAAACTTAACCAAAAAATGAAAAAAAATACGAAGATATTGTAATCAACATGGTTTTTAAATATCTGAGGAGATAAAATAACAAATATAAATATTTTCATAGAGAAGCCAAAGTTATTATTTGTACATGACATTATCTACTTGAAGAAAATAGAGGAACCCACCAAAACTATTAGAATCAATGTTAAGTGGACAGTTGCAGAACGTTTAGAAGTTAATACATGGGGCTGGGGTTATGGCGCAGTGGTAGCGCGCTCGCCTAGCACGCGTGAGGCACTGGGTTCGATCCTCAGCACCACATAAGAATAAAATAAAGATATTAAAAAAAAAAAAAAAAAAAAAAAAAAAAAGAAGTTAATACATTAGGTAACGGCACTAGATACCTACATACAAAGAAGGAAGTTGGACCCCTACCTCACACCATCCACAAACATTAACTAAAAGTGGGTCATCAGGGCTGAGGTTGTGGCTCAGTGGCAGAGCGCTTGCCTCGCAAGTGTGAGGCACTGAGTTCGATCCTTAGCACCACATAAAAATAAGTAAACAAAATAAAGACACTGTGTCCATGTATAACTAAAAAATATTTTTTTAAAAAATGGGTCATCATCCTAAAAGTAAGAGGTACAACTACCAAACTCTTAGAAGAAAACATAAGAGTAAATGTCTGTGACCTTTGATTAGGCAATGGTTTATTAGATATTGCACCCAAAGTACAACCAACAAAAACAAGAAATAGATACACTGGACTTGGTCAAAATCTAAACTTGTTGTGCTTTAAAACAATTCAACCAAGAAAGTGAAAAGTCAACATATAGAATAGGAGAAAATATTTTCAGATCACTTATTTGATAAGGGACTTGTATTATAAAGATATATAAATGTCCAAAGAGCACATGAAAAGATATTTGCTAGGGTGTGAATATTTGTGTCCCCTCAAATACATATCATGAAATTTAATCCCCAGTCCAGGGGTTTAGGGAAGTGGGGCTCCCAGAGGTGGGGCATCTGGAGCCCTCAAGAATGGGATCAGTGCTCTTATAGAAGAGTCATGAGAGAACCCTTTGTCTTTCTGCTATGTGAGGTCACAGCCAGAAGTCACCATCTATGAGGACACCAGACATCAAATCTGATGGCACTTTGATCTGGACTTCCCAGACTCCACAAGTATTTCTGGTACTTATAAATTACCCAGTCTCAGGACATGATAAGACAATGCTTGTTCTGTCTCAACCCCAGCTATGTATATTGCAATTCAATCCTGACCCTGACAACCAGAGTTAACGCAGACCCCACAGTGAAAGGACACAGTCCCCATCAGACTATCCTTACTTCAGACACCAGCCACACTTCAGGGCTCCCCAGGCCACCTGCACTTCTCAATAACTGTCTAAATATTCAGGACTTCTATGGTCCATTTAGGGTAGATAATTCACTAGAGTGATTCACAGATCTCAAGAAAAAGATATATTTGTGATTATGGTTTTATTATACAGATTAGGAATAGAGATCAGGAATAGCTAAGGAAGAGATACTTAGGGAAGGGGAAATGCAGAGTTACTGCTAATGGGTGCGGGGTTTATTATTGGGGTGATGACAATGTTCTAAAAGTTGATCACCTTATGAACATACTAAGAACATTGATATGTACACTTTAGAAGGATGAATCTTACAGTATGTCAAGCTTTCATTTAAAAACCAGTCATGCCATGTGTGATGGTGCACACTGTAATCCTAGTGATTCAGAAGGCTAAGAGGAAGATTGCAAGTTAGAGGCCAGCCTCAACAATTTAATGAGACTCTCAGCAACTTTGCAAGACCCTGCTTCAGAATAAAAAACAAAAAAATAAAAAATAAAAAGGGATGGTGTTGTAGCACAATACTTCAAAACAACAAGAACCACTAACAAACAAACCACCCACCATTTATCAGGTTAGGTAAGAGTTAGAAATGAAAAAAAAATCCCACTTAAGAATTGGGGGCTGGTGGGGCTGGGACTATAGCTCAGGGGTGGAGCGCTTGCCTCGCATGCGTGAGGCCCTGGGTTCGATCCTCAGCACCACATACAAAGCAATAAAATAAATTGTGTCCATCTACAACTAAAAAAAAAAATTTAAAAAAAAAAAAAAAAAAAAAAAGAATTGGGGGCTGGGTATGTAGCTCAGTGGTAGAGCACCTATCTTGTGCAAGGTACTGTATTCATTCCCCAGCGAGAAAGAGAGACAGAGACAGAGACAGAAACAGAGAGACACAGAGAGAGAAAGGGGGAAACTGTATACTATATACAGTTTTGAGGGTGAGGGTAGGGATTGAAACTAGGGGTGCTTTACCACTGAGTCTATCTCCAGTCCTTTTTTTTTTTCTTTTTTCTTTTTTTGGTACTGGGGATTGAACTCAGGGGCACTCGACCACTGAGCCACATCCCCAGCCCTGTTTTGTGTTTTATGTAGAGACAGGGTCTCACTGAGTTGCTTAGCTCCTCGCCATTGCTGAGGCTGGCTTTGAACTCGCGATTTTCCTGTCTCAGCCTCCCTAAGTGCTGGGATTACAAGCTTGAGCCACTGCGCCGGCTCTATCCCCAGTCCTTTTTATTTTTTTACTTTGAAACAGTGTCTTGCTAAGTTTCTGAGGCTGCCTTCAAACTTGTGGTCCCTCTGCCTCAGCCTCTCAAGTTGCTGGGATTATAGGCAGGCACACTGCACCCAGAAGAAAATATATACTATTAAAAGAACAAAACAAAAAAGAATAAATTGAACATGAAATCTGCAGGCCTATATGAAGAATCTATAAATCCCAACCAAGGGTCATAAAGCATAAAGACCATAATAAACAGAAGGCTAACCTATGTTTCTGGATGTGTGAGAGTGTGTGTGTGTGTGTGTGTGTGTGTTTGCCCTCCATGCTGAGGATCAAACCCAGGGCTTTGTACATGCTAGGAGAGCACTCTCACTGAGCTACACCCTCAACCCTTCTGGATACTTTAATATTGTGAAAAGTAAGTTCTTTATAAATTAATGTATAAATTTAGTGGTATCTTAATTAAAATCCCAAAAGAATTTTGGGGGGGGGGTGACAGAAAATATGCCAAAATTGATATTAAATAAATATATGAAAGAATAGATATGTAAGAATGTAAGAATAGTCTACATTTTGAAAAAAGAAGAATAGACTTATGCATTAAAGATAAATTGGTTTGGGGCTGGAGATATAACTTGGTTGGAAGGGTGCTTGCCTTGCATGCGCAAGGCCCTGGCTTCAATCCCCAGCACCACAAAAAATTTTAAAAAGATAATATGGTTTAAAAAACATAGAGATAAGAATCTTTACATCCAAATACATTACAAAACTATATGAATTAAATATATTGTACATCATGGGACTCACAGACAGAACAGTGAGAATTAAAAGTCCAGAAACTGATTTAAACTTATTTAAGCATTTGTCATATGTTAAAGACAGCATTTCAAATGAGGAGAGAAAGGATGTATTTTGGCATATCTGTTGGGATAACTGCTTAAACATTATGAGAAAATACAAAGTCCTACTCAAGAGATATAATCAAAAGTTTGGAAGGTTAAAGATTTTAACATAAAAATGTTAATAAATGCATACATTACTGAAAAAATATTTTTTCTCTCAGATTTTTTATACAATTATGGGTATAGCATTGGGGGGGGCAAAGCAACATAGAAGAATAAAGAAAAAATGTTATGCATTTGCCTGGTATGGTGATGCTCACCTGTCATTCCAGCTACTCAGGAGATTGAGGCAAGGATCTCAAATTTGAGGCCATCTGAGCAACTCAGCAAGATCCTCAGCAACTTAACTAGACCCTGTCTCAAGATAAAAAATAAAAAGGGCTGGGGATATAGCTTAGTGGTGAAGAGCCTCTGAGTAGATGCTTGGGCAACTTAATGGGAGTATGTCTCAAAAATAAAATTTAAGCTGGGCGCAGTGATGCATGCCTGTAATTCCAGTGGCTTGGGAGGCTGATGCAAGAAAGTCATGTTCCAGGTCAGCCTCAGCAATTTAGTGAAGCCCTACACAACTTAGTGAGATCTTGTCTCAAAATAAAAAAATACAAAAGGATGGTGTTTGGCTCATTAGTAAAGTGCTTCTGGGTTCAATTCCCAGTACCAAAAATAATGAATAAGAAATTTTTAAAAAATGGCTAGAAATGTAGTTCAGTGGTAGAATGCTTGCCTTGCATGTGTGAGGCCTTGTGTTCAAGCCCCAGTATTACCAAAAAAAAAAAAAGTATATAATTATACATTTAATTACCTGAAAAATTTTATGCCCAGAAAATTAAACTTAAAATTAACACAAACAAGGAAAAAACTAGTTAGGATATATGTAATTCTATATATAGAATGTACATGTATATATCACAAATATATAGACAGGGCTTTTAAAATTCATTAAGAAAAATATTAGAATCAATATTGTATGTTCAGAGGATATGATTGAGAAGTTCATAAAAACTGAAAAGACATTTATTAAATACTTTATATTTTTAAAAATATGACTATAATGATAATTATTCTTAAAACTAAGAATAGGGGCTGGGGTTGTAGCTCAGTGGTAGAGCGCTTGCCTAGCATGCGTGAGGCATTGGGTTCTATGTTCTTTTTTTCTATTATTGTTGTTTTGCTTTGTTTTGTTTTTTTAATTGTTCTGGGGACTGAACCCAGGGGAACTTTACACTAAGCTACATCACCTGCCCTTCTTTTCGTTTATTTATTTATTCATTCATCCATTCATTTTTTTAATGTTATTGTATTTTTTATACTTTTATTTTATTTATTTATATGTGATGCTGAGGATGGAACTCAGTGCCTCACACATGCTGGGCAAACGCTCTACTACTGAGCTGCAACCCCGGCCCCCATTCAGTTTTTTGAAGGTCTTGCTAAGTTGCTGAGGCCAGCTTCAAACTTGTGATCCTCCTGCCTCAGCCTCCTGAATCACTGGGATTAGAGGTATACACCACCGAGCCTGGCTTAGAGTTCTATTGTTTTGAGAAAAAAATAGGTGAATGACTAGAGCATTTGGAAAAAAAATACATATGTATATATCTATATATATATACACACACACTTATATATATATCTCTCATATATATGAAAAAATATATAAAGAGCATATAAGCTCTAGGTTATGATTTCTAACCTATTTTAATATACCTGTGTCAATTGCATTGAAATCTTCACAGAATTGAAAACTTGGGACTTAGTGGGTTCATGTGTTCAAAATATACCTCTTGATTCTCAGTTTTCCCTGCCCCTCTACCCTGCCTCCACTTTATCTTCTTCTCTCCTCCATCTGCTCAAGGTAAATATCTACAAATTACCCTTGATTATTTTCTCTCTTGCACATACTACATTCAATCTATGAGCAAGTCCAAATGACTTTGCACCTGCAGACCACTAGTGATTCTTGCCCCCTCCACTGCTGCCTCCCAGGACCAGCCCCATCAGCTCTTGCGTGAACTACTTTACAGGTTTTTTAAAGACACTCCCAACTTCTACTCTTCTCTCTCTTTTTCTCTGTGTGTGGTGCTAGGGATTGACCCCAGGGCCTTGCACATGCTAGGCAAGCACTCTACCACAGTGCTACGTTCCCGGCTCCTTTTTTTCCTCTATAAACAGGTTTATTTGCTACTGAAAATTAAAATAGTACATCAAAAATTCCTTTTATTGTGATTCAGATTTTCGAAAAACCAGATAACCTAATTATCTACCCTAATTATTAGGTTCCAGCCAAATTCTCCAATGTTTTACATTCCTTCCTCATAAATTACTTTGCTTAAAATTCGTGCCGTTGAGTTTCATCTCACTCAACCTCTAAAACACAGGGCCATACTTGAGATTAATTGGGCAGCTTCTACTCTTATTTTCTTAAAATCCACTCTCCCCAGAGAAGCCAAGGTGATTTCTAAAGGTATATTTTTATTAGGTACAACATTTACATGATTCAGCACTCAACACACTGTAGAAAAATATGTGCAGAGAAGTCTTACACCACTCCCACCACAATCATTACCTCAACCTTCTGATGATAATCATGTCCATCTGTTTTTGTTTTTGTTTTTTTAATCCTTTTAGGGTTGGGATTGTAGCTCAGTGGTAGAGTGCTTGCCTTGCATGCGTGAGGCACTGGGTTCTATCCTCACCACCACATAAAAATAAACAAGTAAAGATATTAAAAAATAAATCCTTTTAGTGTGTTTAAGACAAATATAAGCATATACAAATAAAATTTCTCCCACCTTATTACACAAAAGATAGCCTACTACACACACTCTTCTGATAGGTCCTACAGCTCTTCCACATCAGCACATGGAGATCTTTCTGGTTTATTTTTACATCTGCATATCATACCATCATTTATTTAACCAGGCCCCTTTTACTGAACATCACTTTGGGTCCATTTGTTTTTTCTCTTACAAGTAAGAGAAACAAATAACAACAAATAACCTTATACATGTATCATTTCATATACCTGGAGGTGTATTTATGGCATAGAATCACAGAAACATGATTACAAGATCATATATTTTGGTGTGAAAAATTAAAGTTTTAGGGATAACTCTGATTGTTACTTTCCCTTCCTAAAGGCCTCAAAACTTCCCATCCCAATCAGAATGGAAAGGATTAGTGAAACCCACAAGGCCCTCCCTTATCAAGCCCTTGTCTACCTCTTTGATATCACCTGTTAAAAGAAAAACTTGAGACAAATTAAATTTAGCAGATTTTATTTGATCAAAGAAGTGATTCATGGATCAGGCAGCAGTCTGGACAAAAATTGATTGACAATGTCCTACCCCACCACTTGTGCAGGCTATAATTACAGCCAGAAAAATTAGTGACATACAGAAACAACCCGATCTTTGTAGCTGACACTTCCCTTATACACAGTCATTTTTTGGGCAGGTTTCAACCTCTGGTTGGCTAGAAGTTCAGCTGCTATGATTGGCTAAGACTCTGCTACTTGTTTGAAGAGTATACTTGCAGATTAGGTTACATTCTATTTACACATCAAGTTACAGTTCTGTATGTGCACAGAAACCTTTAGGCCTGTGGGATACTGTGGCATGCACCTATAATCTCAGCTGCTTGGGAGGCTGAAGCAAGAGGATTCCAAATTCAAGGACAGCCTAGGCAACTTATTGAGACACTTCTCAAAATAGAAAGGGTAAAGGATATAGCTCAGTAGTGGAGGCCTTAGTTTCAGTTTCCAGTATTGCATAAAAAGCAAAACAAAACAACAAAAAAACCTTTTAGGCCAAACTTAAAATATGAACCACACCTACGTCTTTCCCCCTCTTTCACTGTGGACTAAACATGTCAGCTTTCCTTCACCAATATCATAGAATTCTGTACCTTTTTTTTTTTTTTTTTTTTTGGTGCTGGGGATTGAACTCAGGGGTGCTCGACCACTGAGCCACATCCCCAGCCCTATTTTGTGTTTTATGTAGAGACAGGGTCTCACTGAGTTGCTTAGCGCCTCGCCATTGCTGAGGCTGGCTTTGAACTCGCGATTCTCCTGTCTCAGCCTCCCTAAGTGCTGGGATTACAGGCTT
>CM053404.1:110449575-110557138 GCA_028644305.1 Xerus rutilus
GAATTCTGTACCTTTTGAAGATGGGCAGTTTCACTCAGTAGTTGATTTGTGTTGTATTTGTGCTGCATTGTCAATGTGTATAAAAATTCAGTCATCAGCTAGAGATCTGACAAAGAAGGTGACTTGGAAGGGAGCAAGCATTGCTAACATTTAATGGAAGTAACTATTTGAGTAGATTTTATAAGCAATCATTTGACAAGTAAACATTTCTATGTTATGAGGACTTCTAATCTACACAGTTTCAAATATCAAGGATTCAGATAAGGGGGCTGGGTTTGTAGCTCAGTGGTAAAGCACTTACCTAGCATGTGTGAGGTACTGGGTTCAATTCTCAGCACCGCATATAAATAAATAAAATAAAGGTGCATGGACAACTTTTTTAAAAAATTAAAAACAAAGGACTTTCTGTCGCACAGTGACCATGAATCTCTGAGACATAAAGATAAAACGCTACTCTTCTATAGAAACGTTAACGTGGTTAGATAAAAGCATTGGGCTGGAGGGCTGGGATTGTGGCTCAGCGGTAGAGCGCTTGCCTCGCATGCGTGAGGCCCTGGGTTCGATCCTCGATCCTCAGCACCACATACAAAGCAATAAAATAAAGACATTGTGTCCATCTACAACTAAGAAAAAATTAAAAAAAAAAAAAAAAAGTATTGGGCTGGAAATTTCAAGTCCTGGGTCCTATTACAAAATATGCCACTAAATAAGCTGTGACGGATGAGACAAGTCATTTAATCTTTTCCTTCCTCATTCTATTGTACGAAAAGGAAGAAAATGGAATTTATCACCATTCTTAACTTTTCACTTCCAGTGGATTTATTTTATTCTTCCTTTCTCTCTTTATTTTATTTCTCCCTTTCCCTCATTTTCATATGTTGGGAAATTTCTTTTCTCTTTTTATTTTATTTATTTATTTATGGTGCTGGGTATCATACCGAGGGCTTTGCACATGATGAGCAAGGGCTCTACCTCTTAGTTACACTCCCCAATGCAAGAAATTTGGTCTATTAAAATATACTTGCTTAGTACATCAGCTAAAGTATGATCATTAGTTAACATGATTATTGTTCATTGTTAATATGTTAATTGTTGATAAAGATATACTATATATAATTTTTAATTCTGCTTAGTATTAACAATCAATTGCCATTGGTTGAGCTGATGTAATACCATCCAAAGCAAAGAAACTAATTTTTAACTGAGGTGGTTTTATCCTGTTTAATTCCTAAAAATTGAGAGGATGCAAGTTGGAAATCTCTGGACCCAACTGACTATAAAGTTCCTTATGAGTCTGAGAGTCAGGTTTATTTATATTTACATTTATATTTGTATTCATATCTAGTTTGGTGGTTTTCAGATGATAGTCAGAGGCTCAGCAAAGTGGGCGAGGAAGCAGAAATGGGCTTGAAAAGGGAAGAAACTTGGTTCTCCCAAGCCCATTTTAGCTAGAGCAGTCTTTGTTCTGTGTATTGATCTCTGTTTATGATTTTATTTGAAGAAAAGGTTTAACCTATTAAAAATAATTTGCAACTTGAACTCAGTTATCTAGATGAGGAAAATGAGACCTAGAAAAATTAAGCAAAATTTGTCTGATTATACAGTGAAATGGCAGAATATTTATTCAATCAACAAATATTTGCTGAACACCATGGAAATAAAAACTTTAAATATAAAACTTTGATATTGTCTTGATTTTCTGTCTTGGTTTAAAGATGATGTGTGGGTCCCCATAGAGAGTTGGAATTGACACTATTATGTATGTTAGTACTGTTCAATAAAATAAGGAAGAGAGAATAGGAAAATATTTGCATTCTGATAACTACAGGAAAGTAAACGGATGAACTACAGGAGAGTAAACGGATGAAAAGGAGCCCTGTTAAGAGACAAGCAAAACAGGCACAGTGGTGCACACCTATAATCCCAGGGGCTCTGGAGGCTGAGGCAGGAGGATCACAAATTCAAAGCCAGCCTCAGCAACTTAGCAAGGCCCTAAGAAACTCAGTGAGTCCTTGCCTCTAAATAAAATATAAAAAAGAGCTGGGGATGTGGCTCAATAGTTAAGTGCCCCTGGGTTCAATCCCTGGTACCAAAGAGAGAGAGAGAAAGAGAGAGACAGAGAGATAGAGAGACAGAGAGACAGAAAGAGAGAGAGAAAGAGAGAGAGAGAGGCTAAATGGGTGAAAGATCGTTTCAGTTTCAATTTATGGTGGTTCTATAATTGTCACATTATTGCTCTTATTGGT
Organism: Xerus rutilus; assembly: GCA_028644305.1. Taxonomy (NCBI): domain Eukaryota; kingdom Metazoa; phylum Chordata; class Mammalia; order Rodentia; family Sciuridae; genus Xerus; species Xerus rutilus. Next base: position 110,451,822 of record CM053404.1, read on the forward strand.
ATCATAGGGTAGCAATAAAGAGCCCCACCGCCACCCAAGATTAATCTTGAATTTTTTGTTTCATTTCCCAGATTAAGTATATGGTTAACACCAAGCTTGGAAAAACTTGTGACTATAGGAAATAAGTTAATTTAATTTATAAGATACACTTGCAAAAGTCAATTGGTTGGATATGTTCAATTCAAGATGTTAATAAATTCATTGAGCATTATGATAATTTACCCATAGCTGGGTTTTGATTATGTTCTCTTATTAACCTGAAAGCTGCAGACCCCCTGGTTCTAGCTTTCTCCTTGCATACTAATTGAAATAAGGGGCATCTCTGGTAGATTTGAATACAAACCCTCATTTCTTATCAGCACTGGTCAGCAGCCAGCCTTTCCTCTCCACATTGAAAGCAGTAAACATGCTGGAAAAGCTTCTTGTTTCCATGGAACAGAATTAGGTGTGTGTAACACATATGCATTACTACAGATTGAACCCAGGATCTGGTACACACTAGGCAAGAGCTCTACCCCTGAGCTACATTCCCCAACCTTTTTAAAATTTTGGTTTGAAAGAGTATCTTGCTAAGTTGCTCAGGTTGGTCTAGAACTTGTAATCAAGTTCACCTGCCTCAGCTTCCAAGTTGCTGTATTTTCAGGGATGACACACGTCCATCCTAGAATTGGGTCCCTCGATTTCTGGTCTCTTGATTTGCTGTTTCCACGACACTATGCAAAGTTGAAGGTGCATTCTACGGTTCTGCAAGTACCTGTCATTACAGCATATACTTACATCTCCCCCACATAACTTATTCATTTATTCAACAAATATTTGTTGAGTAGCTTCTATTATCAGCCTCTGTGTTAAGTGCCGAGCATCCTGATACGAATTAGCTCTAAAAGTGCTCACAGATGTACGGGAGATTTGTACACAAATTTCATATCAGCATAACCCGGGGAAAACAAGGTGGTGACATAATACACAACAAGGGCAGGTTAACTCCCTCTGGTATGATACCCAAACTTGGATTTGAAAGGTTAGCAGAGTTAGGCGAACCAAGGATAAAAGGGACAGGAAAGACACCCTGGAAGGTACAGAGGCAAGAGAGAACATGGCACATTCTGAGACCTGGACATTGTCTGATACGGAAGGAATGAGGAAGGAGGTTCAGGAGGCAGGAAATTGATGGACTTTCTATCTAATGGAGGAGGCAGAGCCCAGGTAGGAACTTTGAAGGGAGGCTTAAAACAGCTGCTTCATTGTTTCTAAAATGAAAAAGAGTGGGACAAAGTTAAAGGAGTTCTACCAATTAGGGGGGACTGGTTTAGGGATTTCAGTCCACCCACACCGTGGAATACCATGCAGCTGGGGGGCAAGGCGGGTGGGGACATATGTACTGATACATTCTATTATGAAAAGAGCTACAAGATATAAATTCTTTAGTAGGAAAAGAAAAGCAAGATCGAGACAGTGTGTGCTGAGCTGTTTTGTGTAAAAGGTGATAGAAAAATCGTATTTCCTTATAGGCATAAAATATCTCTGGGAGAATGCACAAGGAAGTAATAGCTTTGATGGTTCACAGGTAGAGAAGCTGGATGGCTGGGGGATAAAGATGAATTCAAATGATATCTCAAAAATCTTCTTGGTAAAATTTTAAGAAGAATAATTTCTAAGCACAATGGAAAATAGGCTGCTGGGCACAGTGGTGCATTCCTGGAATCCCAGCAGCTCCGGAGGCTGAGGTAGGAGGATCTCGAGTTCACAGCCAGCCTCAGCAAAAGCGAGGCACTAAGCAACTCAGTGAGAACCTGTCTCTAAATAAAATACAAATTAGGGCTGGGGATGTGGCTCAGTGGTCAAGTGCCCCTGAGTTCAATCCCCAGTATCCCCCCAGAATAAAATCAAATAAATAAATTTTGACTTCATGACGATGTTCTTGGAAACCTTGTACTTCAGCCTAAGTTAGGTAGGCATAAAAGGAAATATTTCTTTTAATTAAGGGTTCCTATTTAGAAAAGATGACTGGGTTGAATCACAGGGACTAGAGCTAGAAAAAATTACAGGAAAAACCAAGGCTGCTGGTTTGGCCCTTTATAGCCAGGGCCTCATCTCTCTTCTCTTTGCTGCACTAGACATATTGCTTTGGTTTATAGCAAAACAGCACCTCAAAAATGATTCTAATTGTTTTATTGCATTTCTTGGTACCAAATCATTGGTACAAAGTGAGTTAAAATAGAACTCTGCTCTTTGGGATCTAAGAAATTCAAAAGGCACTAATTACTATTTAACACATTAACAAATAATAAACAAGACTGACTTTTGTGTGTGGGTTGTTGACTTGGATTCATTATTTTATATTCATACCCTTTTATCTCCAAAGAAATATTCTGGGTGGTCAGCAATAAGCCTGTGAAGTACTGCATATGTGCAGATAATGTTAGCCAACAGCAATACAAGGACAGCTAAACCATAGTCCTTGTCATCTGGGACCCCACAGGGCAAGAGAGAGATAAAGAGAAAATTAGAATACAATGTGATCTTTTAGAGTTCTATGGGAAATGAGGCAGGGGGTAACTTCTCCTGGAAGGCATTAGAAGAATTTCATTAAGGAAAAATTATACAAACCAAGTTTTAAATGAAGAGTCCAAGTTGAGGGAGGATAAGAAGGGTTTGGAGCTGGAAGGTGAGACTCAGTGGTCAAGTACTTCCCTAGCATACGAAAGGCTCTGGATTCAATCCTTAGCACTGGGAAGAAAAAAATAAATGTCTTTGCAGGCAGAGGATCCTGTGTGCAAAGGCTCAGAGCTCAAAATAACACAGTGTGCTTGTGGCACCCCAAGAGTTTGAACTGACTCCAGCATCAGGTGTTTTTCAGGGAGTGGCAACAATCGGGCTGGAAAAGCAGGTTGGGACAGGGTTATGAAGTACCTCATGTGTCTGTTAACAAGTTTAGACTTTGTCATGCCAGCAAAACACCACATTCCTGGGCTGGGATTGTGGCTCAGCGGTAGAGCGCTTGCCTCGCATGCGTGAGGCCCTGGGTTCGATCCTCAGCACCACATACAAGGCAATAAAATAAAGACATTGTGCCCATCTACAATTAAAAAATATTTAAAAAAAAAAAAAACAAACAAAAAAAAAAAAACACCACATTCCTGGACAACGCGGTTAAAAGTTCTGCCATTACCGTCTAACTCCTTTTCAAGTAGGCTGTCCTTCCATCAGCCTCCATATTTTTGTTAGAGGCAGAACAACGATAAGGAAGGCAGTTTGCAAATTTGGTATAACCTTCCCATTCTTCCTTTGTATTCTTCCTCCACATCTAGTTATCAGTATCTGTGACCATTCTGTCACAAGCTCTTTTTTCTTAAATGACCCATTTAGCCTGCACATACCTGTTAAGGACTTTGTATGCACTGCCTTGTTCGATCCTGAAAACAACCCTGCAAGGTTGTGTTCTCATAGGGTTCTCAGTAATAAACAGCAGGTAACTTAAGCAGGGAAAGAGTTTATAGGATGCTGTCAGGCCATCTCAGCATCTGTAGGAAGGTGGGGGAATAAGAAAGTGAAAGGAGCCAAGAAAAGAAACAGAGCACAGAGTTAAGATTCCATCTCGGAAACAACTGCCCAGGACAGGTTGGACTCTCCTGCCCACCACAGAGCCTCGCTCAGTTTCAAATTGACCACAGTACCTTTGCATCACTACCTCCAAGTACAGAGAGATGGGTGAGTATCAACTGACCTGGCTGAAAGCACATGCCTTTGGCCTTGCAGCCAGAGGCAGACAGAGAATCAGAAAGGATGTTCAGATAACAGAAAAGAGAAACTGACAAATGCTCACTCGTGTACTATTATTTCTACATTTTTGTGGATAAGGGAAAAGATTTAGAGTAGGTAGGTTAGTTATCCAAGTAACACAGCTAGCCAGTGGTGGAGCCAGGACTGGAGTCCAAGTCATTTTGTCTGCAAAGCCCACGCCGTTATGCAATCAGCTGCATTCCCCTCCCTAATCCACCCTGGCTACATTTCACGCCCACGCCCACGAGCTAGTCCGGCTCGCATCACCTCGTTTGCATTAGTGCCTCCTACCTGGTCTCCCTGATTTGTGCTCCCCCATCTCAGTTCATTCCCTACCCAGTTGCTAAGATAATATTTTTCCAGTACCATCTATTTCATGTCAGTCTCTTGTTCAAAAAATCTGTGACTCATCCCTTCAAGAACCTGCCCTGACTAATACCATTCCATGCTGATCACTCACTCAGCAATCAGTCAAATAACGCTGTTGCTACGCCGTCACCGATGTGTAATTTATACTATACTACCTTATACTTATTAATTGTCTCTAGTGGCACATGTAAATGTGACGTCACCCAGGTCACAGAGCCTGTCTTCTGCTGCTTTTACAACTGTAATGGCAAATAGTAGCATCTGACACTGTGCATATCTCCTTTCCAAATGCCAAGACCCAATGAATGATAATGATAATGATGATGATGATCTTGGTACCAGGGATTGAACCCAGAGGCACTTAACCACCGAGTCACATCCCCAGCCCTTTTAATTTTTTTTTTATTTTGAGACAGGGTCTTGCTAAGTTGCTTAAGGCCTCACACATTTGCTGAGGCTGGCTTTGAACTCGCGATCCTTCTGCCTCAGCCTCTCAAGCTGCTGGGGTTACAGACACACACCACCACGTCTGGCTCATCGATTTTTTTTTTTTTTTTTTTTTTGGTACTGAGGATTGAACCCAGGGGTACTCAACCACTGAGCCACATCCCACGGTCCTATTTTGTATTGTATTTAGAGACAAGATTACTTGTCTGGCCCCTTCCCTGCACCCCACCCCCTGCTTTCTCTTAGCTTCCCTGTCTCCTTGATGTGAGCAGCTTCATTCCGCATGTTCCCTGTCACGATGTTTTGCCTCACTGAGGTTGCTCACTGAGTTGCTTAGTGCCTCACTTTTGCTGAGGCTGGCTTTGAACTCACGATCCTCCTGTCTCAGTCCCTCAAGCCACTGGTATTACAGGTGCACACCACTGTGCCCAGTGGTTCATCAATATTATTAATATTATCAATATTATTATTTGCAGAGAACTGCTCTTTGCTAATTCATTATTAGTTTCCTTAAAATTGCCCAATTGCTTCTTGTGTTTCTCTGCTATATATACTATATCCTACCAACAGTAGGCGTATTAAAATATTATTGACAATGATAATAATTTTGTTTCAAATTCTGGGAATGTTTGATTCTTTACTCTGCCCTTAGACACTGTTAATGGAGTAGAGGTAAAAATGGTACGCTTTTCTTAGAGCTGCGAGGTAAGAGGAAATAGTATTTGGAGTATAATCCCCTGTTATGGTTTAGATCTTAAATATCCCCCAAAGGCCACGTGCTAAGCGCTTAGTCTCCAAGTGATGGTGCTGTCGAGAGGTAGCAGAAACATTATGAGATGTTGGGCCTAGTTGGAGGAGGTAGGTCACAGAGGGGCTTGCTTTTGAAGGATTACTTTGTCCTTGCCCATCCCCTCTCTCTTAGCTTCCCTGCCTCCATGATGTGAGCAGCTTTGCTCCACAGCATGATCCCTGCCGTGATGTTTTGCCTTACCAAAGGCCCAAAGGAATGGGGCCAAGTGTCCATGCACCAAAACCTCTGAAACTGTAAGCCAAAACAAATCTGTCTTATTTAAGTTGATTTCCTCAGGTATTTTTTTTTAAATATTTTTTATATGTTGATGGATTTTTTATTTTATTCATTTATTTATTTGTGGTGCTGAGAATCGAACTCAGTGCCTCACGCATGGTAGGCAAGCACTCTACCACTGAGCCACAACCCCAGCCCTCCTTAGGTATTTTGTCATAGCAATGAAAAGGTGACTAACACCTCCCCCTTTCTGATTAGGAATAATAAAAGTAACAAGCATGGAACTTAATGTGCAATTAGGCGATCTGGTTAATCAAGTTACCAGCTTGAGGTTCCCATAAGGAAAACTCTTGCCTGGTTTCTGCCTTCATATAGCAGAGGGCATTAGGCAATAAATAATGCCCTACATCCTCAAAGAGTTTTAGATTCTTCCAAATCCATACCAAGAGGACCACAACTAGAGAGATGCAGCCATTTTATTTCCAGTCTGTCTACATACCAGTCTTCTTATTTATTTATTTTTGAGGACTCTTTCTTGAGTATATGATGTCAGAAAAGGTCACACATACACACAGAGAACACAACTTGGTAATCAATACCTCCAGTAGAATTAATAAAACTCACAATGTATTCAAAGGATACTCATATATCCTCTAGTTATATCATAGGTGCCAAGAATAAACACAAGTAAGACACAGTTAGCTTTCTACCTGACAAGACAAATCTATACAACAAGCTTGATAAATGATGAGTAAAGGCAATAAATCAAATCTGTCCTGAGTATAAGAATGACACACGGGCCAGGTGTGTACAGTGGCACACATCTTTAGTCCCAGCTACTCAGGAGGCTGAGGCAGGAGGATGGCATGTTTGAGGCCAGCCTGGGCAACTTAGGAGAGTCTATCTCAAAATAAAATAAAAAGGGATGTAACTCAGTGGTAGAGTGCCCATGGGTTCAATGAGAGGGGGCAGTGACACATAGGCAGGGGTGATGAGGTTGTAGCTCAGTGGTAGTGTGGTTCACCTGGTACATGTGAGGTCCCTGGGTTTGACTCTAAAAATAAAAAAGAATGACACACAGAAGGGAGTGACCCATGTTATTTGGGATGAGAGATCCCAAATGACTCTACAGAGAATGAGAGAGCTTGCACTGGGATTGAAGGAGCAGTTAGAGTTTTTCCAGGAATAGGGCAGGAAGTATACGATTGTCTTAGCTTTTTAGCTGCTGTGACTTAAAGACACCACCAGAACAATTGTAGAGGAGAAACAGTTTACCTAACAGTTTCAGAGGCCTGTCCATATACAGCCAGCTCCATCATGGAAGAAGAGTAGGGCAGAGGGAGGCAGTTCACATGATGATCAGAGAGCAGGGAGAGGTCTCCACTTGCCAGATACAAATATATGCCCCCAAGTCACGCCCTAATGCCCACCTCCTCCAGCCACACCTACCACTTCAGTTACCACTCAGTTAATCCCTATCAGAGATTAATTCACTGATTGGGTTAAGACTCTTCCAACACAGTCATTTCGCCTCTAAACCTTCTTGTGCTGTCTCCCATGAGAGCTTTTGGGGGACACCACATCCAAACCATAATGACCATGAACAAGAACAGTAAGTAGTTTGGATTCTGGAGATGTGTGTTCAGCATCTGTTCCCTCTTCCCCTCCAAGTTTCCCATCACTGGAGTTGAGTATAACTGACCTCATTCCCAGCTCCAAGATGAGTCCGGATTGGCTTTAGCTAATCAGCATAAATGATTCCCTTGCCACAGCTGGTTCTCAGAGGCATGTCCTCCAGGACTAAAGCAAATTAGTCATGGTTTGCTCAGGAATATGAGCTCAGGGCTGGATATGTCTAATCAGAAAGAAGCCTCGGGCTTTGGTTTAGGGAAGAGATAGGCTAACTGCTATTTGATGTGGAAGAGAAAGCATGGACCCCCCAAGAGCTGCTGTTTTTCATTTTGTTACCACAAGGGAAGCTAACCAGATGATAAAGAGATCACTGAGCTAAGGGGATTGCAGAGAAATGGAGCCCATGACCTGACCAAACTCTGATGGAGTGGCTGCTGTTCTTTCCTTCTTAAAGGATCAAATAGAACAGCTCGCAACTAAAATCATTCTACTCAGTGCCATGTTGCTGCAGGGTGTGAGGAAGTAGAAGGTGGGGAATGGGACGGCAGAGGGGGCCATGGGTCGGATGATGAGTGTTCTAGGGACACGGAAAGCTCTTGAAGGTTTTTAGGTCATGTTAGGAAATAACATGTTCTGACATGAGTTTTAGAAAGACAACTCTAGTAGTAAAGAGGATGGCTTGGAGGGAGCAGGGCTGTGCACAGTAAGGAATCTCAGTCACATTTCCACTCCCTTTGGCACTGCCCTCAAGAGTTCCACTTCTAAGCCGGGTGCGGTGGCGCATGCCTATAATCCCAGCAGCTGCGGAGGCTGAGACTGGAGAATTGGAGAATTGTGAGTTCAAAGCCAGCCTCAGCAATGGCGAGGTGCTGAGCAACTCAGTGAGACCCTGTCTCTACATAAAACACAAAATAGGGCTGGGGATGTGGCTCAGTGGTTGAGTACCCCTGAGTTCCATCCCCGGTACCAAAAAAAAAAAAAAGAGTTCCACTTCTAGCTCTTTTTTTTTTAAACCAACCTCAAAAGGAAATTATCTTTTTTTAAAAAATACTTAATTCATGAACATATGATAAAGAATACAAAGTTTAGGGGATTTTGTACCCTGGAAGGAAACATACATGTTTTAGAAGCCCATAGACTTTTTCTGAGATTTAACGTAGGAGCACAAAGTTTGCAGTATACTATTTTGTCACTAATAATATCTTGGCCTATTTCTGTTTCCCTGTAGGATTCAGAATTTGTTCTATACTCTATCTGAACTCTTTTTACTTATTTGTCAATACAGTCCTTTTTTTTCCCTGTTTCACAGAGTTTTTTGTTTTTTTTCTTTTGCCTCACCCCCACACCAAGACACAATGGCAGTTGCAGAGAAAAAAATAACATTGGTACTCCTCAATAAACAAACAAACAAATAAAAATAACATTAAGTCCCTTGGCACAAAAAGCCCTTTTCCCTTGGTATTTGCTGCTCTTGAGGGAGATTAATCTGATCCTAACCATTTTTTTCTCAAGAGGAGGCATCTTTGGTAATAAACATGAGTCCTAATCTCTTCCACCTCTAGTATGATCTGCAAGTAAATTCTATTAATATGAGAAACACAGGTATATGATTCTACTTCATTTCTCTGGAATCTGTTCTGCAAAGATAATAAAATTCAGTCTTTCCACGTATTTGTCATTACTGAGCTCCCTCTTCGTTCCCTGCATAGTACTTAATGCTGGGGTAGTGCGACAGGAGGGGAAAGATGAGTCTTTGTTTATAAGGAGTTTATAACATGGAGTCTGAGGGTGGGAAATGATATTTCTAAAATCATGTTGATAAGGCCTAAGCATATACAATGACAGCTGGCTCATCTGTAGGATGGCTATGCTGTGTTGACTTCTGAAGCTTATGAAAAGTGTATAAAAAGTGTCATCAGATATATCCAAACAATTTTGGATGTCATTCTCTCAAGACTCCAGTGATGACATTAGAATTTGGGTCATTAGCCTCTCTGACTTTCAATCCAGGTTCTAGAAGAGAAAAATGAGCTTGTTCTTTGTTCAGAGAACCATTTATCTCCCCTATGTGTATAATTTTAGTGGAAAACTGAACAAAAACCAGGCACTTGTTGAAAAATATACTATTCCCCAAAAGTTGTCATAAAATACAAATTGTCCATTCCTTAATGAAGCAACTGCAGTTATGTTTTTTCACTTCCAAGTGAACAAATCATTTTGCTGAAATGATCTGCATCTCACATACATATCCCTCCCATTTAACTATTCATAGGAATAATCTTCATTCTCCATAGGTCCCAGTTAATTCCTTTATATTTTGCATTAATCATTGTTGATGCAGAACGCTTATAGCAGCCGTGACCAAAGAATTAGGCACTACAAACTCAGCATAAAGCTAACCTTTGTTTTTAAACCAAATGCCTGTCACACTAACTCTTCCTCTTGCTCATTGTGCAATAGAGCCTGAGGCCCTCTAATGATAAACTGGAGAAATGAACTGCTTTGAGCTTTGCCCTTGACTTCACAAGAGAGTTAATCATATCCAGCACCCAGTGTACTCCCTGGCACATAGTAGTAGGCCCTAGCCAATATTTTGTGGGACAAAGAGAGAGAGTGAATGAAGATAATGTCTATGGCATGATGAGTTAGTTTGAGTTTTTTTGAGCTAAACCAAGGACTTGAGCCGGGCATGGTGGCTCAAGCCTGTAATCCCAGCATTTAGGGAGGCTGAGACAGGAGAATCCCGAGTTCAAAGCCAGCCTCCACAAAGGCGAGGCGCTAAGCAACTCAGTGAGACCCTGTCTCTACATAAAACACAAAATAGGGCTGGGGATGTGGCTCAGTGGTCGAGTGCCCCTGAGTTCAATCCCCAGTACCAAAACAAACAAACAAACAAACAAACAAAAGCAAAAACAAAAAAAACCAAAAAACAATAAACCAAGGACTTGAATAGATGTAAGATCCTTGAATGGCAAAATGAGAAGCAGAGCTTTGCATTCGTGCTTAAAGTTAACCAACATTTTTAAGAGCCACTGTGTTCTAGGAATAGTAGATTCACTTTCTCTTGACCAAACACATCTGGGTCTTGCCAGCTCTGAATCTTCTAAGAAGCAGACCTCATGAGCCACAGTCCTTGCCTCTCGCTTCAGCCCAGTTCAGGAATGGTGTGTGGAAAGTTACTAGAACTGGGAAAGGAAAGCAAAGAAGCAACAGAAATGAAAACTCCCTTCCTCTTTTTGTTTACTACTTCACACTATTGCTGTTTCCTTAAGATTGGTTTCCACTCTCGCTGCATTATACCCTGCTCTGCTAGTTCCTCTGCAGAAAATTCTAGGACAGTTGGTTTTTCTGTTTTTTTTTTTTTTTAATTTTGTTTTGTTTTTGTTTTCAGTACTTAAAATTGAACACTCAGGGCCTTGTGCACACCAGGCAAGTGCTCTACCACTGATCTGCATCCTTAGCCCCTCCTCTGAAATTTAAATAAACCTAATTCTCATTCATTGCTGGTAGGAATGCAAAATGGTACAGACACTTTGGAAGATAGTTTGGCAGTTTCTTACAAAATGGAACATAGTCTTACTGAACATCTAGCAGCTGCGTTCCTCGTTCCTCGGTATTTACCTGAATGAGCTGAAATCTTATGTCTGTACAAAAGCCTGCACATGCATGTTTATAATTACTTTATTCATAGTCGTTAAGACTTGGAAGCAACTAAGTTGTCCTTCAGCAAACAAATGGATAAATAAACTGTGATACACCCAGACAATTGGAATACCATTCAGTACTAAAAAGAAGTGAACTATGAAGCCATGGGAAAACATGAAGGAAGCTGGGGTGTACTGGTGCACACCTATAATCCCAGGGGCTCAGGACACTGAGGCAGGAGGATAACAAGTTCAAGGCCAGCCTCATCTTACAACATAGTGAGCCTCTGCTTCAAAAATAAAAATAAAAAAGGGCCTGGGATGCAACTCAGTGGTAAAGTGCCTGCCTAGCATACATAAAGCCTTGTGTTCAATCCCCAGGATTGCTAAATAAAGAAATAATTTTTTAAAAAGTCAATTTTTTAAAAAACATGGAGCTGGGAGTGTATAGGTCAGCAATCATTTGTGTTTAGCATACTCAAAATCCTGGGTTCAGTCCCCAAAACCAAAAATAAGTAAATAAAGAGAAAGAAAGAAGAAAGAGAGAAGGAAAAAGAAAGAAAGAAAGAAAGAAAGAAAGAAAGAAAGAAAGAAAGAAAGAAAGAAAGAAAGAAAGAAAGGATAGACTTTATTTCATCCTTTGTATGTATGGAGACTATTGTTGGGACACAGTTGCCTCATTTAGGGAGCTTGGGACTGAGGAAGATTAAGAGAAAAGTCTAGCAAAAAGTTTGTGCCATCTTCCAGCACAAGTGAGAAGAGGAAAAGTCACAAGCCAGTGTTTTGTTACTCAATGGGCCATAGAAAGCCAGACACTGGTCTGGTTGGGAACACTCTAACAACAGTAGAAAAGCAAGCAGTTCGGCTAGTAGTCTCCACAGTGGCAAAGAAAAGGAAATGAGAGATATGTACCGTGTTTGGAGGCCACGCCTTCCAGGCTGCTGGTCACTCATTCTTCCTGTGCCCTTCAGTGGATTTTCAGGGTTGTGGTTCTCAGATTAGACTAAGCATGAAAGGTCACCTGCATTAAACTCACTTGGAAATACATTATAAAAAATTCAGGTTCTCGGGCTGGGGTTATGGCACAGTGGTAGCATGCTCGCCTAGCACGCGTGAGACACTGGGTTCGATTCTCAGCACCACATAAAAATAAAATAAAGATATTCTGTCCACCTACAACTGAAAAAATAAATAAATATTTTTTAAAAAATTCAGGTTCTCCAGTTAAGCTCCCAGAAAACTAAATTCAATAGTTCAGGGAGTGGATCCAGAAATCTGCATTTTCAAAAAGTCCCCAGGCATTCTGGTATGAAGCCAGACTTCAGAACCACAAAACGTTCTTGCTGAAGGAGCCCATGTGACTGCTGCCAAGGGGGGAATGGGAAAGGAGGAGGAAGACAAAATGTTTCTGATGTTCCTGGTTGTAACTGAAAGATATTCTTCCGGGGAAGCAGTATCCATCATGGTAGATATATACCAAGAGGCCATCAGTTTTATACCGCAGGGATTTTGTGAGATGCCTGAGAGCCACCAACATATACTTGAGTCAGCAAGAATACTCACTCAAGTCTAAAATAGTGAATTCTAAACAAATAGCCTACAAATATAGTTGGAGGTTGCCAATAGTTCTCTTGGATGTAGTCTGGCCTTGACTTGTGACCCAGTTCTGATCATTAGATTCCTCCCTTGTTTGGGGACAAAGTTGTCATCCCTAACCCTGTTCTTCTCTCCATCTGTCTCCCATTGTGCTTCTCTTCTAGTTCCTTTTCACTTTTCCTTTCTTCTTTTGGTTACTTGCCAGACACTAGGTTTATTCTGTCAAAAGAATGATCTTATTTATGCTTTACAACAGCTCTGTAAGATTGGTACTGTGATTATCCACATGCTACAGATGAAGAAGAGGGGGCTCCAAGAGCTTAAGCGATTTGCTGCAGGGCACCTTGTTAAGTGTTCTCCTCCTGTCTTGTTCCCCAGGCTCAGAACACCAGCTGAGGGCCCTGCACTGCTTTCCTAAATTGTCACCACATATTTGAATCTTGAACTTCAGCCTGGAGGTTGGTGCAAAGCTGCTATCGGATGTTTTTCTTTTGCTGAGTAAAGGAACACCTCTCAGGTCTCAGAACACCGTCTGCTCCTAGATTCCTTTCCATGCGGGTTTCATCAGATGACACCAGCATCCCAGGATCCCTATGCAGACTTCTATTGCCAGTCTAGGCTGCTGCAGATGTACCGGAAAAATGCATGCTGTTTACCACTAGAAAAGGTTTTGGAGTCTGTTGTGAGTTTTCTTTCCCCATCTCATACTCTTCCCTTATTAGCTTTCCAAGGGTGAGGAGTCTATCTAAAGGAAGTCACATTAGTCCAATTATAAAGAATAATCCCCTTAATCCACCTCCTACTTCAAAGCTCCATCCACCACTGGAAGAACAGCACATCCTCCCCTTCTGTTTCCCAGATTAGAGGAGTCCAGACAGTGGTTTGTGTAACTGGTCTGTGAGAACTCCTCAACTGGTACATGGATAAGCATCATTTTAAGGGTAGACATTTCCAGATCCTTAACGTTTAGAGGTTCTTTCCTCTAAAATCTATTTGTTTGAGGATGTGCCCACATTTGCATCAAACATTTTCTGATTTCACATTTTTTTACACAATATCTTTATTTTATTTATTTTTATGTGGTGCTGAGGATCAAACCCAGTGCCTCATGCATGTGAGGCAAATGCTCTACCACTCAGCCACAATCCCAGCCCCCTGATTTCATATATTTTTTTTGCTTACTGGGGATTGAACTCAGGAGCACTCAACCACCGAGCCACATCCTGAGCCCTATTTTGTATTTTATTTAGAGACAGGGTCTCACTGAGTTGTTTAGCACCTCGCCATTGCTGAGGCTGGCTTTGAACTCGCGATTCTCCTGCCTCAGCCTCCCAAAGTGCTAGGATTACAGGTGTGCGCCACAGCGCCCAGCTCATTTCATATCCTTTACCCATTCTAAAATTTACTGTGATGCTTTGCTCTGGGTTAGAGAAGAAAGCCTCCTGCACAAGAACAACAAAATACAAAAATGTTGATTTGAGGGAAACTTTGATGCTTAACGAGGCAACTTACTTTATAGAGCCTTCTGATGTTTTTATCGTAGTTTTTCTGTTAAGGGAGAAGAAAGAGTTAAGAGTATTTTGGCTCTCCTTGGGATGTTCTGAATTAAAAAATAAAGCAGAATGGGGGAAGTAATGGTAATTTTTTATTTAATGATTTTGCCTCCTCTATTATCAAAGAAGGCATCATCATTCTGGAAGGAGAGAACTATGAAAGCAAACCAAAGTGACCTACAATAAGAATATGGCATGCTCAAACATCTTTTCTCATGCATTTTAGAATTTTTTCCTTTTTTTTTTTTTTTAAAATTGTTCTTTTTAGTTATACATGACAGTAGAATGCATTTTGGCAAATTCTACGTACACAGAGTATGACTTATTTTATTTAGGATCCTACTCTTGTGGTTGTACATGATGTGGAGTTACGCTGGTCCATTTTTTTTTCTTGGTGCTGTTAATCGAACCTAGAGCCTTGTGTACATTAGGCAAGCCCTCTACCACTGAGTTACCCCCCCCACCAGCCCTTTTTGCATATTTTAAACTGTGCAGCCTTTTCAGTTGCTTTCAGTACTCATCCCTAGCATGAGTCATTAAGTAAAAAGAAAAAGAACTCAACTGTAGACCAAATTAATTCTTCTAATTATTTTCTGTACAAGAATATTTTCTGGTACTACCAAGTTTCCAAAGTACACTGAAAAACACCCACTGTTAAACCTATTTTTTTCAGATTCAGTTACTGTTATTCAGTAAAATAGTTAGAACCTGTTCATCAAATTATATGAAATATTTATGATCAATTATAAAATGATTAATATTTTCTACTTCTTATTAATAAAAAGTATATTATTATTCTAGTCCCAGAACATTCACTTTTTATTTTGGTGGTGCTAGAGACTGACCCAGGGCCTCACATACTAAGCATGAGCTTTAGCACTGAGCTACAAGCCCATCCCATTAGACCAGTCACTTTTAAGAAGTATGTACCTTGCTCTTTCATTAAATATATGAAAAATTTGATTGATTTCTAACCAAACTAGTGGAATCACTTATAATTTTTATATTTGATTCCTATTTAATTATTCTCAAAAGTTCAACTTCAAAGTCAACACACAATCATACCTTTTATTACTTGTTTCACAAAAGTTTATTACTCAAGCTACACATTATATTGTACAATAAGAAAAGCATATTGATTTATTATGTATTTTAGCAAATTATTAAAAATTGATTATATTAGAACTACATTGAAATCTTGACATTTAATAATCCATCTTAAAAGAGTGATTTCATTATTTCTTTACAATATTTCTCAAAATGCATATTAAAATTTATTCAAATAGGGGCTGGAACTATAGCTCACTGGTAGAGCACTTGCCTGGCATGTGTGAGGCCCTGAGTTCCATCCTCAGCACTGCATATAAATAAATAAAATAAAAGATCCATTGATAACTAAAAAATATTTTTTTAAAAAATTTATTTGAATAGAAAAATGAAGTCAGAAAGTCTTATTTACCTCATTGACTTGACAATAGAGCTTTGATAATTAGGCTACATGCTGGACTTTTTCCATAAAAATCTACAGCTCTAACATTTGGAGAAAAATTTATGTAGGTATGTAATAAGATATAAGCATTTTATTAAAAATGCAAATTTATCTGTTTATTTGAATTTAAAAGTCTAAATTTTCCCAATTTTTTTCTTAATATATAGGGCTAAACAAAATGCCTTTACGTGAAAGAGTAGCATGTAAAAAGAATAATGATATAATTCTGTACATGTCTCAGAGATTGAGAAAATTACTTACTTTGTGGATTGTATAAAAAATTCTTCCACAGGATAAGATCATAGCCCCTTGACTTTAAAACATCATTTTAAAACAGCAGAGGTGGAAAAGTAGCAATAATAAAATGTTAAGTGTATATATTACTAACAGAAACCATAATTCCTGAAAAATATGATTATAATAATATAAAAAATCCTTCCACAATTCAAGTGGTTTCCAGTATTTTACTTTCAATAAAATTGATGGAAACATGTCAGTCATCAAAAATAATTTTGGATAATAGATGCCATAATTCACATAGCATAATTTTCACCATTTAAAAGTGTATAATCCAATTACTTTTAATATATTCAGAGTTGTGCAACTACCATAGCAATCAATTTTAGAACATTTTTTTCATCCCTAAAAGATACTTGGTACCCCTCAGCCATGGCCCTCAACCTTCCTTATTCCCTCCTTTCCCCCACCACTGGCAACTGCTAACCCGATTTCTGTCCCTACAGATATGCCTATTTTGGAGATTTCATATAAATCCTTTATGACTGGTTTCTTTCACTTAGCATATTGTTTTCAAGGTTCATCCAAGTGGTGCATGTTGTCAATGTTTCTTTTTTCTTTTCTTTTTTTGCTGAGTAATAGCCCATTGTATGGATATATCACATTTTATCAATTGACACATTTGGGTTTCATCAATTTCTTGGCTATCAGGAATAATGATGCTGTGGATATTCGCGCTGGGTTTTTGTATGAACCCAACTTTTCATTTTTCTTGGTATTTACCTAGAAGTGGAATTGCTGGGTCATGGTAACACTATGATTAACCTTTTGAAAAAACAAGATTGTTTTCCAAAGAGGTTGCACCATTGTACATTTCCAACTGCAGTGTATAATGGAGATCCAATTTCTCCACGTCCTTGTCAACATGTTATCTATATTCATTCTAGTACTGTGCTGGTGTAATCACAGTTGTCCACTTTCTGTGGAGAAAGCTGAAAGGGCTGGATTGCTGGGGAATGGGAAGACAGGACTAGCAGCAGGCAGGTCTGACTTCAAGTCATGAGGCAGGGCAGTTAGCCCTAATTTGGACTAGTCATTTAGTTATCTAAAAGAGGAGGCTGACATCTCAAATGATCTCTAAGCTCCCTCTAAGATGCTTGTACTAGAGAGTCTCTTCTTTTCCTATCCTTGGTGCACCACTACGTCGTCGGGGAACAGCCTGATTCAGGGAGTAGCGACGTCCTGCTCACTTGGGCCTGCCCTTCACTTCCCAATCTTAGAGGCTAGTCCGAGCCTGAATTGGCCAATAGCCCCAGAAAAACCGAGCTCCCCAGGCTCGGATCGCTGAGTAGTGGAGGACAGGTCATTCCAGGACAGGAAAGAGGAGGCTTCAGGAAACTACAACTCCCAAGAACCCGTGGGGTGCCACCCAGGGGCCTGAGCCAGGTGCACGCTTGGAGCACCAAACGGCCACCTCGCCACAATTCATTGTTAAGACCACCGCGCCAGGTAACCCGAGCGCATGCCCAGTCACGTCCCAAAGCGCTCGGCTTCTTTCTTTCCTTCAGGCCTCTTCTTTTCCGGTCCCGATGAAGCGTGTTACTCCCGGGCCCACTTCCGCCCTCTTTTCAGAGCATGTGGAGGGGGCGGGGCCTCTGGCAAGCGCGTTCCCAGAGGTGTGTACACGCGCGTTCACGGGCGATTTAAGAGGGAGGAGACTAAACATTGGGTGTGGAAGGTAGGAGACCGCAGTGAACGGACAGCGCATGCGTCCGAACGGTGCTGCTTGGCTCCAGGAGTTGGGAGAGGGGCGGGGCAGAAATGGGCTGTTGGGCTGACGCGTGCGCATTGGCCACCAGTGCCCCGCCTCCTTTTCCAGTTTTCCCCTCCTCCTACACCACCCTCCCGGAAGTGGAGCCGCCCTCGCGCCCACCAGCGGCCACCTCTGCGGCAGACCCCGCCCCCTGCCCCGCCCCCTGGCTCTCCGCCCCTTCTTCTGGTGGTGGCGCCCGGTGGCATCCCGGGTGGTGGCGGTTTTGGTCCCCGAAGCCGGGAGCGCAGAGTCGTTCCCGGGAGAGGAGGCCAGGCTATGATTGCCAGTCCCTGGCGTCCCGCTCCGGCCAGCCAGCGTCCCTGTCTCAGCCTGTGCCGGTGCCCGTGCCCAAGCGGTTTCCTTAGCCCGGCCCCGACGCGCGGTTGTTGGCGGCGCCCCTGGCGCGCCCCCTCCTCCGATGGCGGCGGAAATCCAGCCCAAGCCTCTGACCCGCAAGCCGATCCTGCTGCAGCGGGTCGAGGGGTCTCAAGAGGTGGTGAATATGGCCGTGATCGTGCCCAAAGAGGAGGGCGTCATCAGTGTCTCAGAGGACAGGTACGGACTGCTGCCACTTGGTCGCGAGGAAGGCGGGACGGGCCGGCGGTCCCCGAGCGCGCGTGCCTCCACGTCGGCGCGAGTGTAGACATGCTTTTCCAAGTTTTATTGTAATGTGCATCCTTGTGGTGCCTGTGTCCACCAGTACGCTGCTGCATCTGCGTGGCTCCGCGAAGCAGGGACAGGACCCGGTTGTGCGCTCTGGCCTCATCCGCGGCCGGGTGGAGCCTCAGGGAACCGGGATGGCCCTTGGGCTAACGGTGCGCCACACACCGGACCTTGCTGCAGCCCTGGGGACGGGTAGGGGAGAGAGAGAAGCCGCTCGGTCCTGCAGGTGTGTGCCTGGGGAGGATGCTCGGACCCGCCTCCACAAGATAAACTAAGGATTTGGGAGCTATTCTCTGGTACAGTTGTTAGGGCCCCAAACCGAGAAAGCAAATGCTGTTGCTTTCTCCCAGACATTCCCACCTAATCCACACTTCCCGGACATCTTACACTGAATTCAGGGAATATTCTAAGTTGTGGGAAGATAACTTTGGGGTTCTGTGTGGTGCATGCTCTCTTCTTATCTCTTCTAGCTCAAGGGGAAGCGCCTAGAACTTGGAGGGGACCACTGCTGCAAATAGCTTCTTGAGTTCCTTCCCTTTGCTCGCTTCCTTTCTTTTTTCTTAATTTTGCTTAATTTGCAGAAGTGGAGCTGGTTGTTCTGCCTTCATTAGACTCCCTTGCATTGTGTTTTTACTTTAACTTAATGCCCTTTAATATGCCGAAATGAGGCTGAGGGAGGTAATTTCCAGAGGAATGCTGCTTGAATATTATAGTTATGGTAATGTATCTGGAAGTGTTACTCGGATGATATCTCAAGCATTCTAAAAATGTAACATTGTAGAGATACAGGCAAGGATTTTTTTTTTTTTTTGGTATCTTAAAACTGTAGTTAGATTTTCTTAATAGAAGTTCACATTATGCTGATGTAGAGAAATTTCTCCTATGGTGGCTTCTACAGTTACAGAGGTAAAGCAGTACAGTGTTCATTGCTGTCTTTATATTGATTTCAGCACTTTGTTTATAATATGGTCTTAAAATTTTTGCTTGATAGATATGTTCATATCTTAGGTAATCACACATGTGTATTACACATCCTGGTCTTCATCATGCCACATACTAATGGTAGCTAACTCATTCCCCATGCATATCCAGTGGAAAACATTATAAACATACAGTAATGTCAAGCATCTGCAATGAACAGAAGAAATTCAGTGGCTGAGTGGACTACATGGTACAGGACCCTTTTAGAAATCACAAATAAGCCTTAATGAGAATGCCTAATTTTTTTCATAGGGGCAAAATTCTATTAAAAGAGATTGCTTCTGGACCTAGAAATTCTTTCTCATAGAACTATTTTATGGACTACAGTCCATAAAATATATGGATGTCACTTTCTCACTATAGATGAAATTGATCAATTCCTAACTACTGTAAGAAAATTCTAAGTAAGTTCATTGAATTGAGTAAGAGGAAAAAAGTAGTTAAATATAAGCTCCTTTAAAACTAGTTTTGAAACTTCTGATTCCCATTCCACTGCATTTACCTTGAAAGAAATAGCTTTAATGGTATATATTTCAAAGTGTTTGGAGAAGCTAAAATTGTATGTATGGAAGAAGCTGAGGAATAAATTTCATTTGATTATAGGATAAAAGAAATAGTGTTTAGCTATATTTTAATTTTCACTTTCCTGGTTTATAATGTAAAGAATAGAAATTATTTTATCAGTTACTATTAAATAAATAATATCCATACAAAAATCCAGCATTGTTCTTTTTATATATTTTATTATTACTCAGATTGGCAAATCTGCTGCTTTAGGTTATACTCTCAAGTCTGAAGACAACTGTAATTTAGAGCACAGTTTCAGTTATGGTTTTCATTAAGAAATTTATCTACATTTTTGCTTTTCAAAATCCACTGTTAATGTCGCTTGATATAATACTAAAGATATGAAGCTAGAATATTGGTGTTCATGAAAACCCACAAAGCCGTTACTATAACTACTTCAGCTGGTAAATAGTCATCTTCAAACTTTAATTAAAAGGTTAAGCTACAAATAATGTCCTGTACCTGAACACTGA
The DNA here is from genome assembly GCA_028644305.1 of Xerus rutilus. NCBI lineage: Eukaryota > Metazoa > Chordata > Mammalia > Rodentia > Sciuridae > Xerus > Xerus rutilus. Next base: position 110,472,096 of record CM053404.1, read on the forward strand.
ATGTCCTGTAAGTTCTTACAAAACCCTGGTTTTCTTTTTGACCTATGATTGCCTACGAAAACACTTAACATTTTCTGTTTTATATAGTAATGTACATACTTCATTTCTGTTTTATCTTCTGTGAGTTCTCTAGGGAGTTGTGTGGGTTTATTCACGATAGTATCTGTAGGGCTCATACAATGGCGCAAACTCTTGGCAAACTTGGAGTTCCTGGATGAATGTTTGTTGTATGAGTGTAGTTTTTATTGTTTTTTCCCCTATGAAAGTGCTAAGATGCTGAAAGTGCATCTTAGCTGTTGTAGACATTTAATTGATATTTGTTGAATGAATATTTTGATGACCTATGAAAGCCTTATGTGGACAAATGTACACTTTTGGGAAAAGTGTTGGACTGGGTTGTTTTGAGGTGCCTTAAAATTCTGAAAGCCCACACATTACTTCATTCATTCCATCAACAAACATTTGATTTCCTATTGTGTTGTAGTCACATGTATACACAATGATGGAAATGACAAAGTCTTTCAAGATGGTCACAATACCAAATAGCAGGGAAAATTTTAGAATAATATTGTTCAATGAAACAAAGTCACTACCTCTAAGAGGTAGTATTGAAAAGAAAATTTTCAGATAGGGAAGAATGGCTGGGCTCCACAGTCCTTATTGTCCTCTAAATTTTACTGTCCTTTGGAGGATTATTTCACTTGGATTACCATTTTCACCCTCAAACAGTTCTTGGTATCAGTATCTTGAGCTAATAATACTTTTCAAGCCCAAGAATGGATGAAAACCTTCAAGTTCACCTTAGCAAAATTAGGACAATCTGGAACTTTCATTGCTATTCAAGTAGGAAACTTAAGGGGATACAAGAGCTACAAAAAAAGTCTGATACCTAAGTAAAGATTTCTGACACTACCATAACACAGAGCCTATTCCCGAAACTCACTGTCCTTCTTTGAGTTTGCTTTGGTTGTAACTATGGTCTGTCTCCAAAGGATACACCAAACTTTGGTACTTTGGGTTTCTCATTTCCTAGCTTCTTTTGTACTGTCTTTCTGAGCAAATGCCATTTTAGCATTCCTTGCTTAAAAACTTCATCTCAGACATCTTTGCCTTGTTTTGGTTTAAGATTTATGCTTGCAGTTTATCTGGGGCTTCCTTGTTTAGTGGCATACTCTTCAAGTGATAAAGCCAAGAGGGACTTCTCTGCAAGTGGGACCCAGTCTGGTTCAGACCTTTATCTTTATTTATCTTCTTAAGTTCTTTTATGTGCTTATTTTCACACAAGACAGAAATCTTACCATTCATACAGAGAGTTTCAGTAACTGGGTAGTTTCTATTGGACATTTATAGGAGATTATTCCCTCCCCAGTAGTTGACACAGTGTGCTGAAGACAGGTATAGAATTGCCTTTTGGAATTGCTAAAAAAATCTTCTCTGCTTGTGGTGGTTAGAGAAGACCAACAATCTCTTGCCCAGATGGTCCTTGCAGGATGAATGGGAGTTCATAAGAAAAAGCTGGGATAAAGGAAAGAAGTAGGTCGAGAGATCAAGAAAACTCCCATATATTGAGAAGCATTGGACTGACTTGATTAGACCTGTAGACTGGAGCCATGTTAGTTTGGAACTTAGCTCAGCCTTGTCACAACTTTGAGCAACATGGAAAATTAATGCCTCCATGAGAGTAATTGGGTGCAAAAGTGCCGAACTGTTTCTGGATAAAAACACTTGTGTATGGTGGAGGCTGTGAGAAAGAGAACTATCAGGGAGGTAGGTACTGGGAAGGGAAATATTCTGAAGCCCTACAATGAGTAAAAAGGGGCAGATTTTCATCTTTTTTATTTGCTTTTTGGTGGTATAATGGAACCCAACCCAGGACCTCATGCATGCTATGTAAGTGCTATATTCTGAGCAATATTCCTCACATTTTCATCTTAATTGAAGGAGATCTGATGCTCAGTGCCTAGCACCAGGGAGACAAGAAATATATGTTCCTTTAACAAATCAAGAAATAACTGGTTGAAATGAAATGGGCCCGAGAAGGTTGAGTTTCCATGAGCAAAGATACTTCAGTTAAGCTTGAGAGAAGTTTAGCAGCTTGCCTTGGGATAGGGATAGGCTGGGACAAGGAAAGGGGTTGTATATTTTTCTCTCTCTGAGGCCTTTTGAACTACTAAGTGACCTTGCATACTTGACTATTTCTTGAAAAGATATATTAAAATTTCATTTTATTTTATAAATCTTGATAGTATTGGTTCATTTACCATTGACGATTCTTTTCATTGTGAAATTATACTCTCAGTTCTGTGCTTCAGCTATTAGTTTCACTAATAATTAGATCTTGGCTCAATTAGTTTAGCTCTTGATAGAATTTTGTGTACCATGTGTTTTATTAGATTTGCATAATTTTTTAAGAAATGCAGATCCTAATTTTTTTCCACAGTGTAAGCATAGTTGTGAAATTGAGGACTTCTTGGAGTTACAGAGTGAGGTCTCTGAAGTCAGCAGAATTAGAGCCCATCTAGATTAAATTTTGAGTGTGTGAAATCTCTAATGACATAAAATGAATAAATTTTCAACTCTATACTTGAGACTCATCACTTGGCAGTAATAACTGCTGGTTTCAAGGTCCCAAAGAGAGAATTTACCCCATATGATTGTTGAAAATCAGACATTATTCTAAATTCAAAACATGCCAGGGAATCTGCTTGAGTGTTGGAGGTGTAGCTTGCAGTGATTCCAAAGCTCCCAATCGTTCAGCATTTCTCACTTATGTATTTTTAAAAAGATACTATGCAGGGCCTCATAGATCTCATTCAGCATATATTCATATTTGAATATTGCAACACCATGAAAAATGTCAGAGTGGCAATTCTGACACTGACACTCCTAGAATGAGCAATTCTCAGATTACAACATACTAATCAGCTTATACCTCAGGCCCTACAAAACTTATATTGAAAAAGAGTAGGTAAAAGCCATAGACTGAAAGTAGTGGATGAGGTTTAAGTAGTCCAGTAGCCCGGAAGAGACTTCAGAGAGGTGATCTTTTCCAAGCAGACAAAAGTCAAAACTTTAAAAAAGGAAGTCTGATTTTTGTACTTGCATAGCATTTTCCCCTGGCTATCTGTTTTCATTTTGCATTTGGCTATGGGAGACATTTTTCTCTTTGTTATTAAGAATCATCTTGATGTCATTAAAAATAGGGGAAATCAAAACATTTTGTGGCATTTAGAAATCAATAAGCAAATTGTGATTTAAGATTATTATTAAGTAGTGACCTGTTGATATCTGTGCCACTAAACAAAATTATATACGGTATATATTTACCTGAGAAGAACATGGCCATCAAGGCAAACTTTTCTTCTCGGTTACAGCATCAGAATAGAAAAAATTCAGGAGGCAACACTTTATTCTTATATGAATAGGTCTCCCAAGGAGAGTGCTACAATGAACAGAAATTGCCTAGCACAGAAAACAAAACAATATCCTTGTGCAACTTCAGCAAGCAGTTTCATTAACTGACTTACTTTTTTGTTTTTCCCATAATGAGGATTAAACCCAGGAGTGTTCTACCACTGAGCTGCATTTTAATTTTTTTTTTTTTTAATTTCAAGACAGTTTGCCAAGTCTGGCCTGGAAATTGCAATCCTCCTGCTTCAGCTTCTGAGAGTAGTTGGGATTATAGGTGTGCATCATCATGCCCAGTTTTTTTTTTTTTTTTTAAAGGGCAAATGCTTAATGGTCCAACACTTAATTTAGTCAGTGAAAATTAATTCAGAGGTGTAGAAACTAACCAATAAGACCAAAAGCGAAAAAAGTCATCTACTTGACCTTGGCAAGAAGTACTGCTTAGTGCTCTCTAGTGGCTTTAATTTAAGATTCTTAGAAAAGAACTGGGACTAGGAGTCTCCTCTGAGCCAGCTCTGCTCTGCAGTGACCTTGGCATTCATTTCCTAGGGCGTTTCATTGCTCAAAGCCTCAGTTTCTTCATCTGGCAAAAGAGGGAATTGGACTTCATAGCACAATGATATGTGCACGTAGAGATTATATGAACGTGAAGTCTCTGCAACCATGTCATCCTAAAATCTCAAGTGGGAGAAAGTGTGCAGAGGAGAAAACGCAGAGTGCTTGTGTGAAACTATCGGTCCTTGGCTCAGCCATAAAATGATGCTTGCAGAAGTCTTCGAATGGCAGCTGTTATTTGTTGCTGGATTCTTACAAAAGTATTTGTTTTGTATTGGTCCCTGATACCCAGTTGAACTGGATTCACTGCATTCCTGCTTCTAGATGAGTCCTTTGTTTTCCAGTACTGAGCAGTTCAGCTCTGGGTGGTTTTACTTGTACCCGCATTGGAGTGTGGGTTGTCAAGAAAAATGCTTTGGACATTTTTGATCACACATCATAGTAAGAAATCTGTCTGGCATTGTTACCTAAGACTCACATACTCTCACACATACACACGTGTATAGCTGAAACACGTTTTATGAAGTGATAGCCTTTTCATGTGACATGCTTTTCATGTTTGCTGTTCTTTTATAGCCCTTCTAAAATTCTGGTTAAGATCCTTTTCCTCTGGTGCGATGGTGCATGCCTGTAATCCTAGCAGTTTGGTAGGCTGAGACAGGAGGATTGTGGGTTCAAAGCCAGCCTCAGCAATTTAGTGAGGCCCTAAGCAACTTATTGAGACCCCATCTCTCAATAAAATACAAAAAAGGACTGAGGATGTGGCTCAGTGGTTAAGATCCCCTGGGTTCAATCCTTGGTACAAACAAACAAACAAACAAACCTTTTCAATTAATTTGATGACATAATAATGGGCTGGGGGAAAAAGTTTGAAATATAGTGCTTTAGAGGAACTGTTAAAGTTTTGTGCCTTTTTTTTCTCAATGTAGTGTTGGTTTTCCAGAAGATGGAAATGCAGTTCAACTGGGGGATTGACACCCTACCACCTTACCCTACCCCTGGTCTGCCCTGCCTTTTTGAAATTCCCACTGTGTTTATAGAATTGACCCAGTCTGACTGGAGGCTTCTATCCAAGTCAGGAGTTAACTATACTAAACCTTTTCAGCTCAGAGCCCTAGAGTTCACAGAAAACTAGGAATGCAGCAAACTTAGTTGTTTGACTGCATTTTGGCTTCTTGTGATATGTTCATCTATTACTGATTAGGACTTGGAAAAATGATGTATCTTATCTAAATTATGAATGTAATTGCTAACCTCTGTATGACATTGCTTTTCCTTTTGACTGGACAGATTTATGGAGGCATTTGAGGATGTTATGTGTTTTGCATTAGTTATTATTCTTTTTTCTTTAGTTTCTAAGGATCAACTTAGATATCATAAAAATCCCTCTGGAGTATGTTTACATTTTAAATAAGGATAATATAACCACAGTGAAGAATAACTGCTTATAAACCTGTCAGCACAATGACTTAATATCATACATTACCTCTAGCAGTTTTTCTAATGCAGTTTTCAAATATGTGATTTTATATAACTTATACTTTTAAAGTCTTATTCCCACTTAAAATTGTGTCCATCGCTACCTAATTTTTACCCATCTTTTAAGTAGCTACATATTTTTCCTTTCCTCCAGTATTTACTCATATTTATTTAATGCTTGGACTATATGTACTTGGCCCTGAATCTCCCATCATGAGTGAAGTTTAGTCTATATTCAAGGTATTTTCAATATAGTGGATATGTCATAATTAATCCATCCCCTATTGTTGACTAGTTAGATCATTTTCAATTTTAAAAATGCCATGATGAACATTGTTAAGCATATAGATGTCTTCCCTCCTCCCCAATTTTTTAAATTACTTCTTTTGACAAGTTTGTAAGAAGATTGCCATACTAGTTTCCAAAAGGTTTGTGCCCCTTTAAAATATTTCTAGTGAAATGACATAAGAGAATGTTAGTTTTGCCACACGACTAGCCATGGATATTATTAGTTTAAAATTCTTCATACTTGCTTGAAAAATGGTGGCATTTCATTTATGTTTTAATTTCTCTATTTTGGCTGGCTACTGAATGTTTTTCTGTTTGTTTGTATACAAAATTGAAAGTTGTTTTTCCATTTGTAAATTATCTGTTTCTTTCTTTTGTCCATTTCTCCATTGAAGTCTCCTGGCTCTCAACAATTTCTTATACATGTATTCTATACGTAAAGTAAGACTATTGATCCTATGCCTGTTGTATATCCAGATAGATATCTTCCACTTCTTTCTTTGCCTTTTAGTTTTTATACAGAGAACATTTACCATTTAGTTCTCTATCCTTTTTTTTTTTTGGTACCAGGGCTTAAACCCAGGGGTGCTTATCCACTGAGTCACATTTCCAGTCCTTTTTTTATTTTTATTTTTATTTTGATATGTGGTCTCGTAAAATTGCCAAGGCTGGCTTTTAACTTGAGATCCTCCTGCTTCAGCCTCTCAAGTTGCTGTGATTATAGGAGTGTGCCATCATGCCTGGCTCTATCCTTCTTAATAATAGAAATTTCTTACATCACTCCTAATTTTTAAAAGAATTGTTTCCCCAGAGATTCATTGAACATTCATTTTCTGTTCATTGTAGTTATATAATGTGATGGAAAAATAACTTTTGTATTTATTTGCAGTCCATTTCATTGGACAGCATAAGTTGGGTATTTTCCTAAATTTGCTGTTGATTATTTGAACATTGCTTATTGAATGGTTGTTATGTTTTCTTTTTATTTATTTTTTGAAACTGCCTTTATCACAAAGTTATATTCTCATAATCTACAGACCTAACTGTGGCCTCTATAGTGTTTTACGAATCTCTTTGCCCCTTTTAATACTAGTTCTGCACTTTTAATTATTGTAGCTAATGAGTTAGTTTTGACAGCTTGCCATTATGTGTCTGCAGTAATAGCCTGAATCTCTCTGACACGGTCAGCAAGTTAATGGGAAAGGAATCATTTGGCTGCAGACATTGGCTCTTTCCCAAACTTGATGATTTCACAGATCCATTTTCCTCATTGGGAACAGTGATTCCTCTCGAGGTTATGGGGAGGTTTACAAGAGATAATCTTCCTACTTGGAGGAATTTGGAGCATAGATGGTGCTCAGTAAAAGTTTGTTTTATTCTTTGTTTATGACACCAGCACACTTGTGGGTAGGTAAGTTTTTCTGGTGTAGTTTCAGTAAGGATTGGCTGTTTTGAGTTATCCTGAGTGAACAAAGATTGGGCTATTGAACTTTTTGTTTATTTTTCACAGTGCTGAGCCTTTTTATGTCTTATCTAGATTTATAAGGATGAAGTCAACTCTCTTTTCTTTTTCTCAGCACTTCTCAAACTTGTCCTGGGAAAGCCAGTGTTGTAGGTAGGTACTGCATTCTTGGCAGGCTTCTTTGTCTCCATTTACTATCTTGTCCTGAAATGGTGTGTCCATTGTCCCTATCAGGCTCCTGGATGGCAGGTGCTTTATCTTCCATATCTTCTATGGGTAATAAATTTAGGAAGAGAGAAAGCTCTAACTGAACTTTAGTTGGAAGACTTGGCATTATAAATAAGCAACTAGTGGACTTCAGTCCACTCTCAGATTTTGGATGGTCCACACACAGTATTGTTATTTTTATTTTTTTCTTTTTACTTTATTTTTTATTGTTTTATTTGTTCTTTTTAGTTATACATGATAGTAGAGTATATTTTAACGTATTTATACAAATGTGGAGTATATCTTATTCTAATTAGGATCCCAGTCTTGTGGTTGTACATGATGTGGAGATTCACTGGTATATTCATATATGTACATAGAAAAATTATTTCAGATTCATTCCACTGTCTTTCCTATAACTGTCCCCCTCCCTTCCCTTTATTCTCCATTGTCAAATCTACTGAACTTCTTATTCCTCTTCCCGCCTTGTTGCATACATAGTGTTTTTAGTTTTGAATTTGTAGGCAAGGTTTAAAATAATGGATTTCACATAAAAATCCAAATTGCCAGTTTCTTTTTTGATAAGTGGGAAGATGTAGCTATGCCAGGCTGTGAACTCCCCTCCTGTGGACCCCTTGTTCTTGCTCTGCCTACTTAGGCTAAAGTTATCTGAGTCTGGCCCTGAGAAATATAGCCTGTACCATCCAGGATGCCTACTGGTGAGAAAATGGCTCATGAGACCCAGAAAATCTTCTCCAAGATCTGAAAGGCTTCCCCTTTTATGGAGTAAGTAGTTAGAGCTTTTTTGGCATTTTGGAAGAAGAAGAAGAAAAATGAAATTGAAAGATACCAGGAAAGGCTGTGTTTCTAAAAGCTTAGCTGTGAGTGAAGGAAGGAAGCACGTACATTAAAAATTAAGACACATTTTATAACAGTTCCTGATGGTGTACCCAGGAAAGCTATAAATGAAGGTATGTATTGTTAAAGTAGGGCTGCCATTCACTCCTTCCTGTTTCTTCTCTGGAGTCATTGTTCGGGGCCAGGCACTGGAGTCTGAGAATCCTGGGTTTGACATTTACTTCTGCCACTTGCTACCTATGTGATCTTAGGCCAGATATTTTACTTCTGATAAACCTTCTCAGCTGTAAAATGGAAGTTAAAATAATACCTACCTCAGAGGGTTATTCTGAACGTTCAATAGTCCCACATTATAAAGGGTTGGCACCCAGCTAGTCTGTTAGTGTTCCACCCCTTTCCTCCAAATTCTGTTTTTCTAATTCTTCAACTACTGTCTCATCTAATTCTTTGTCCTTTGTCTTTAAATCAGTCCTTGTGTGCCCTTCCCCTGCCCCCCACCTTATAATTCAGTATTTCTGAAAGAGTACTGAAGCATCACACTTGTTCAGTGACCTTTTCCTTTATCAGTCCTTGTCTGGAAATGATTTCTCACAATTTTTAAATGTAATTTTATATTTTTGCAGTGCTGGGGATTGAACTCAGCACCCTGCATGTTAGATAAATGCTCTGCCACTGAGCTGCAGCCCCAGCCCTTTCTCCTGATAAATTACATAATATGTGTGAACATATTTTTTATATTATAAGGTCCTACAAATGTTAGGGGTTGTTATTGTTTAACTCATCATAAATGCAGAAAATTAAAATACATGTTTTTGTGTTTTTTCTTCATTTTGACAGTATATATGAATGTAATATTTAAATAAATTGAAATTCTAATTTTAGAAAAACTTAAAACTGCATTGTTGCTTTTTATTTCGTAGGTCTGGATTCATGTTTTTCTAGAGTCATTTTATGCCTTCCTCTTAGACTTTCAGTAATCTGTGTTAGTGTTTATTGATATGGCTGAACTTTGGAAAATACTAGCTGTTTAATATTTTAGAGGTTGATTTTGTTGGGGGAAAATGGATTGGGAATGGTTTATTTATTTTATTATATTTTGGTTTTTGGAACAATTTTGAATTTATATTGGAATAAATTCTCTTTGCATTTTGAAGTTTATATTGTTCAACAATTTGAGGAATAAATACTTCTTCAGAAGGTAAAATTAAATTAGGAAGGTTGCTTATACTTAATTTGAATAGTTAATTGAAATAGCAGGTTGTTTGGATGGATTAAGTTGTTGTGGAATTTTGGTTGCAGTGTTACTTCTCTGATTTATTTTTCTTGTTGAGCTTCCATTTGGGAAGTTTCTGTCAGACACGTATGACGTAGATCTTTGAGCTTTGACTGGGTAGGATAGGGCAAAGGTTGAAGAAATCAAGTTCACTCAGTGCGAAAAGGTTCAAAGTAGCATAGGGAGAGGATAAGGCCCTGGCAAGTGTTCTTTGAGGCTCCTGAAGGATGTGTGGATGTGCCTGCAGGTACATGCTATTTCTCCCAGGTGGAGTCCTCCCTCTCCCTATTTTTATTTATTTATTTTTGTTACTTTTCTTTTTAAAAATGTTCTATCATACTCTTTAATAATTTATAATTATTAATTTTTAAGGGTTACATTCTTGAAGTATCAGTATCAGTATTGAACACAGAACCCAAATTGTTGATCCTTAAAGTGAACAAAAGGTTGATTTGTTGAGATTACTATGTTCTGAATAGCTTTCAGTGGTCACAGACACTTTTCTAAGTGTCTGTAGTATAATTGAAGCGTTTGCATTTTTGGACTAGGCTCTTTTAGATGTCTGATTGCCAAATAAATACTGAGAAATTCCATTCTTGAGCACCAAGAACTAAATTTGAACTTGAAGACTTGAAACAAAGAACATTTTTTGCATTGCATAAATGTGAAAATGCCCTAGTCAGTATTTTCAGTGCTCAGCATTGCTTATTTCTACTTCTCCAAAACTTTCAATTAGCAAGTTAATCTGTCTGTTGCTTTAGTTGTTGACTAGTCATGCTTATATATGTGGGAAAATATGAGGTTAATGCTGGTGACAAATGCTTGATGAGTCAACTGGCAGAGAGAATGGGATGGAAATGGCAGCAACAGTTACTTGAAATGGAATTTAGCTAGAAAATTATTAAATTTGAGAATTAAATAATCATAGTTGAGAAGAAATACAGTTTGCAGGTTTAAAAATGTTACTGTTTGGTAGTTCCTTTCCCTTGGAGACTAATTAATACCATAAGTGAAGTTCTAAATATTTAAATAAAAAAATAATAGGTAAAAATAGATAAGACACTAGCAGTTACATCTAAAAAATAAATAGCCATGCTTTTAAGTTGACAGTACATGCATATAAAATTCAAAAGGCTATGCTGAGAAAAGTTAAGCTCCTTTTCTTATGAGTTTTAAGATTTTATGAAAGGAAAACTGATAGGACTTGCACATGCTCTGACTTACGCCCTGGTACAGATCTCTGTGGGCATTTCTGCTTCAACAGCTACAAACTTTTTATTTAAAAAAGTGCTCTGGGAATTAGCGATGCTTGCTGGCTTGCATCCTTCAATAATCTCCCCCTCCCCTTCCTTCTTCCCCCTCCTTCACTCCTCTTCTTCTCCTCCATCCTCCTTCTCCCTTCTCCATCTGCTGATAGCTGCATTCCCTCAGCACACATTTCCTGTGTTTAATTATTTATCTTCTGCTCTGGTGTTCTCATCGCCCCCTCTCTCAGGTCTTCTAGTTTAGGATTTACAACCTAGTAGGCAAAATTGGAGCAACATATTGGAGGTTTGTATTGTATGAGATCACCACGAGGGAGGGATTGTAAACCATTTGTCTTCTAATGCTATATAATGATGGAGTCTCTTAGTTTGATTCAGAAACAAGTTCTTGAATTTCCTGGCAGGAGTTCTAGTATCTTGCAGAATCTAAGGTCAAGGATGCATGTGAACCTTGGGAATATATAAAGACTGGAACTGGATGCAGTGTTGCATACCTGTAATCCCAGTGGCTCAGGAGGCTGAGGCAGGAGAATCACAAGTTCAAAGGCAGCTTCAGCAACTGAGCAGGGCCCTAAACAACAACTCAGTAAGACCCTGTCTCTAAATAAAATACAAAAAAGGGCTGGGGGTGTGGCTTCGTAGTTGAATGCCCCTGAGTTCAATTTCTGGTACAAAAAAAAAAAAGACTGGAGCACGCGGAGAACCAGGGAGTCCCCTCTCCCTGCTGCTCATTGGGTCCCCTATGTCTGCTGCATTCTTGTTTCTCTTAGTCACATTGGCTTCCCATTTTCTTTTTAGTCCACATGGCAGAACATGGCTGCCAGCTGCTTTGAAATATTACATGTTACAGTCTAGATAAGCATAGAGACATTGGTGTTGAGTTCCCAGTCCTGGTTCTAGAATTCCCTGGGAAGGGACTTGGTGATCCAGCCAAGGTCAGCTGTTCACTCTGGGACTGTGACCAGAAGTGGGGTCATGTTGCAGGAATATGGCAATTCCTGCTGCAGCCTGTGGGTGAGGAGAGAGGGGAAGGGTTGAGGCAAGCCTCAGAAAGGGGATGAGGTTGTACTCACAGTAGGTACTCACTGCTAGGCTGCGAGGGCATGAGATGCCTGCGTTCTTGTGGCTTGGTATGTTGGTTATTGCTTTGGTACCAGCAGAATGATGAACACTGACTCTTGCTTTGCTCCTGACCTTCATTGGTGTTTTTCTTGAAATATTGCATAGCACTTGATATGTTCAGATAGCCATTTTCTCCTATTGCTTTATTTGTGGATTTGACATGTGGTCTGCTATTTTCTTGTAATGACTATAAGGTGGGGAAGGGTAGATATTTCGCATGAATGTATACTGAGCAAAAGCCATTGTTATGTGACAGATTTTACCACTCCTGATTAGACCCCATATGGTAATCATATTTCCTAAACTTCACATCAGAACACATGGTTCAATAAAAGCCTTTTTCCTCTGGATGGATGAATTTATTAAATTGCATTTTGTGAGACGTTTAACAATCTGAAGTTTTAAAAACAACATGAAGTAGATTGTCAAGCATTATGGGCACAGTATATATTCCGTCTCAAGGAGAAGGCTCAAAAACCTCATATATTTTCATAATACTTTTTCTGAGCATTTACTATGTGCCAGGCACTGTGTTGAGCATTTTATGCACCTTTTTAAAAATTGAATCCTTAAGGTGATTTTATGTGTGTAGTATTTCACTCTGATTTTAAAGATGAGGCAGATGGGACCAGGAAGAAGCACAGTGGGAAAGTGGACTATACTGCTCTTCCATTCACCTGCTCTGTATCTTGTTACCTCTCTATGAGGCTGTGTGGAAGAAGGTGCAGAAGATCAAGTATGGAGGCTCCATAGACCTAATGTTGTGTTGAAATTTCTTTTTTTTAAGAGGGAAAGCTAAGAAGTCAGCTGACCAATCAGGGTAGACATCACTAAGAAATCCCTTTTATACTCTTGTAACTCCTGTTTTTAGTGCTCTAAATACAGTATTGGTGTTATAAAATAGGACTATATAATTCATAGGACTATGAATTAGGTCAGGAATGGCTATGCATTTAGTGTCAGTGGGGTTTTTGAATGAGGAAAGCCTTGTAGGCTGCACTGGACCTTTATCAGTTAGGCCTAATCAGGAAAAGGACAGATTTTCTCATGTACCAGAGCATCCAGATGTAGGTGGTTTTTATATCTTTCTGCTCTACCACCTTCATATGTTGCTTTCATTCTTCCAGTTACTCTATGGCTGAAGATGACTCTTTGACCTTCATCGTCACATCTGACCATAAATGTCACAAAATGGGGATGTTTATTTGTTTATTTTTTAGTTTTTAAATTTTTTGGTACCAGAGATTGAACCCAGGGTCGCTTACTCACTGAACCACTCCCTAGCACTTTTAAAATATTTTATTTAGAGACAGGGTCTCGCTGAGTTACTTAGGGCTGAGCTGAGGTGCTGAGGCTGGTTTTGAACTCGTGATCCTCCTGCCTCAGCCTCCCAAGCTGCTGGCATTACAGGCATGCATCTCGTTAGTTTATTATTAAGCAGTTTTTTAGCTGAATACAGTGACAATGGAACAAATTGGACACTGGGGAGAATAACTATCGATAGTCCCTGACTCACTGTAGTTTGACTTAATAATTTTTGGCTTTATGATAGTGCAAAAAGATCTACATTCAGAAGAAACTATGCTTTGGATTTTGAATTTTGATCCTTTCCTAGGCTAGCAATATGCAGTGCAGTCCTCTCTTGGAACTGGGTAGCTCCAAGTCAGCCACACAATCACAAGGTAAATAACCACTACAGTACTGTGCTCCACCAATTTGTGGATATAGGTATTCAATAAATTGCATGAGATATTAAACACTTTATTATAAGATGAGCATTGTGTTAGATGATTTTGCCTGATTGTAGGCTAATGTAAGTGTTCTGAGCATATTTAAGGTAGGACAGATATTTAGTAGGTTAGGTGAATTGAATGAATTTTTGATTGGTGGTATTTTCAATTTACTATGGGATTATTGGGGTGTAACTCCATCGTCAGCCCAGGAGAACCTATAGATTGATCTCACACGAGGCCTTTAGCTAGGGGAACTGCTCTGTATGCTTTGGATCAATGTTGGTTTCTAGGTTTCAATAGGTTTGTCTCCAAATGGCTCCCATTTGAATTTCATGCCTTGAAAAGTGATTATAACTTCTCCCTGTCCCCAACTCGGCCTTTTTTGCTTGTGTTACAGGACCATCTTTGCTGTTTGCAATCGATTCCCAGATTGGATGGAATGTTGTAATCTAAATCTGTGTATCTGGGCACCTGTATGTTCTTGGGTTCATAGACGTAGGCCTGGGACTTCAGTAATTAGTAACTTCAGTATGTTTTGGCCAAGTACTACTCTGAAGTTCATCAGTTAATCTGGCAAATAGAATTAACAGAAAGTTAACCAATTCTTGACAGCCTTTAAGAATCACCAGTATTCATTCCGTTTTCTTCTCTTTTAGACACAAAGTATTAAATTGTCAAAAGATTTCTAGGTGTCAGCCACTGTATTTTTTCCAGTATTTTCATTCCAGAACGTCTGGAGTAGAAGTTCTTTTTTAGAGGTTAAATTACAGGTGTTCAGCCTTCAGGGTTGCTTGGCCAGGTCTGGAACATCTGGAGCCCGCAGGCTAAGTGCTGTTGGCTGGGAGAAACCTGTCTAGTTACTTTAAAGGATTTAAACGGGGAGGGACACTGATGGACGGGTTTAATGTTACACATACAACAATAAAATAATCAGCCTGGCCATATTTTTCTCAGTGACATTTTGAGCAAGATAACTGAAGGATATTTTCTTTACATTATAATGTAAATAATTTGTCCACAGTTTAAAATATAGAATTGTTCTTGGGCTGTTGGCAAGCATTATGCTGTGGTTGAAAGAGCTTTGGAGAAGGATTTATAGGATCTGAGTTAAAACCACACTTCTCTCACTTATTCTAAGTATTTCTGAGGGTCAACTTCCTAATTTATAAATGAAGAGAATAATATTACCTTCATCATAGGATTGTGGGAAGAATTAAGTGAAACAGTGGTTATGAAAATCCTATTTTGGTGTGTGTGTAGCACTAGGGGTTGAATTTAAGGGTGCTCTCCCACTAAACTACATCACCAGCCCTTTTTAATTTTTATTTCAAGGCAGGATCTCACTTAAGTTGCCAGGCTGGCCTTGAATTTGAGTGATCCTCCTGCTCAGCCTCCCAGTAGCTGGGATTACAGGTGTGTGCCATTGCTCCCCTGTAGGGGTTTAAGTTACAGGTGTTGTGAGTCCTATGAAAAGTCTTTGTGAAGCATTACTAGGGGTTATAGACTGGTCACAGGGTACAAGGCAGGTGACATAAGGGAGTATGGTGGCATACTTTGCCTGTGTCAGAGACTGAAGAAGTGGGGATTGGGGCATACTAGAATGTAGGTTTGCTTTGTGGGAATGTAGAACCAGTGTCTCCAGATCTCTGGATCTTTCTCAGAAGTGCTAGAAATCCAGATTTTCACATGAAAGCTTTTAATTTTTAAAAGTAGTGCAATTTTATTTGAAATATTACAGATCAAGCATAATGTAATAACTAGAGCCAGCCCTTTGTGTTATATGTATTAATTTCTTTTGAAAACAGTGCATTCCAATTTGTAATGTTTATCAGTAAGGTTTTCAGTTATTTAGAAAAAACATCTATATTAGGCTCACCTCTGTCATCTTGCCCCCTTTGAAATTTCTGCTTCAAATTTTCCTCTGAAAGGTATTCTCTGAATGTGTTGAGAAGAACAGATCCCTGTGATCCTGCTTCTACCAAACTGATGAGGAGAGACCATTTTAATAATTAGGAAGCAGTCTAGGTCTTGATTTTTAGTTAAACAGTAGAATGTTCCCAAAGCCTAAGAAAAGGGGAGTTTATTATGAGCTCACAGGGTAACTCCAGGAATCCAAGGACAGAAGGAATGGGGCTAGTCCTTACGAATGCCAGGGTGCTGGAACAAGAGAGACTTGAAGACTGTGTGGAGCAGTGCTATGCAGTTATTTAAGTTTAAATTTAAGTTAGTTAAAATTAAAAAAATCCTTTAGTGGCATCAGCCACATTTCAAGTGAAATGAATATATCTCAAAGAGTTATGAGGATTAAGGGATATAATATATAAAGATATAATAAGGGGCTTGGTAACTAGTAAGTACTTAATGGATGTTAGCTCTCCTTATTAGATTCCACCCTTGAAAGGTGAAAGTTCAAAACAGAGTGATAGAGAATCATGGTGGATGTGGATTGTGCAAATATGAAGAATTTTTTTCCAAATATAGATGATTAAACCAAAGGACATTCTGTCAGAAATTTAGAATGAGAAGAAAACAACTTTGATATAAATGAAGAAGTTGTACTTTACAGTGATTACTTGTGGAATTCTTTGCATTGTAAATGTTCCTGTTAGGGACTAATAGTTACATGACTGACTGGAACCAGGACTCTCAGCATTTTTTTCATGGTATATTGTTTCCAAAATGACTGTTCTTCATTGTTACTCTGTAAGGTTCTTCTCTTTCATTTTTGCATGAATTGCAATTATTCATCTCTTTCTTTAAATCAAAAAGCATAAAGCAGAGATGGCAAAAGGTAATATTGGGTGGTGGACCAATCTGGACATCTCTGTTCCTCTGCTTACCACTGACTTCAGAGAGAAGTCATTTAAAAAATGCATCATGGTCCTTGTGAGGATTAAAAGACAGAAAGAGTTACATGTAAAGCCCCTGGCACATGCTACAGTTTTTAGATATTGGGAAAATGTGTTCATGCAGGTAATATTTGTAATTGATAAATTTATATGATTTGCTTTTTGGAGGAATTTTGGGTCCCTATTTCCAGGTACAGCATCAGCTATTTATATTAAGTATTTACACATTAAATTAATAATCCAAGAATTTATGGAAGTCTTTGTGTATTTGGAGACAAGATTGCCTATAGATAAGTCCATCATTTCTCTTGTTTATTTACCTTAGCACTGTACCTAGGTCAAGTGTTTTTTATAACTAGATAATTGGGAAACAGACACTGTACACGATAGCTTTGTAATAATCTAAAAACTGGATTTTAAAGCACCAGTGTAGAAAATTTGCCTTTCACAGTGGCACTAGTATTAGGTCTTTTGTTAATAATTATATTTTGTTTCTATCAATTGAGTGTGAACAGGAAGGTGAAAAGGCCTAATTAAGGTATTTATAATAAAACATTGAAGAATTGACAGTGGATCTTGGCAAAATTATAGAAAGTGGATATAATAACTAGAAACAGTGAGATTTGGACATTTAGTGTTAGAACAAGCAAACCCCTGTGTAGGATTATAGCTCCTGAGATATCTATAAGCTATCCAGAAAAAAGAAGTTTAGCTTATATTTAAGGACATGGAATATTTTATTTATATAAATAAGTAAAATTTATTTTTTATTACAAAATAAATAAAATTTATTTATTATAAAATTTATTAAAATATCTATATTTTATAAGAGTGCCACAAAAGTGATAAGAGCTGGGAATGCAGCTCATCAATACAGCACTTGCCTAGAATGCATGAGGCCCTGGGTTCAATCCTCAACGTTACCAGACAAATAAAAACAATTGAAAGAAAAATAATTACAGTGTTCAAAAAGTCTTCCATTTGTTGCCTTGAGAATTCACACAGAGATTGACTCTGTGCTGAGATGTCAAATACCTATATCCATTATATGGTGCATTAAGCAACCCAGTCTTCCATCTTTAAAGGCTAAATTGATTCTAAGGGAGTTCCCTGGAGAAGTGTGTGTGTGTGTGTGTGTGTGTGTGTGTGTGTGTGTAGTACTAGGGATTAAATCCTGGGGTCCTCTACCTCTGAGTCACATCCTCATATTGACCCACCTTTAAAAATTTTTTGTCTTTATTTTTCATTTTTCCATTTTTAATTGGCGCGTTATAGTTATATTTAATGGTGGATTTTGTTGTTACATATTCATACATGTGTACAATGTAACAATATAATGTGAACAATGTATTCACCAGTATTTCCTCTTTCCTTTCTTCCCAGCCCTTTTATTTGATTTTGAGATAGGATCTTGCTGAGTTGCCCAGGCTGGTCTCAAACTTTGCAATTCTCTTGCTTCAGCCTTCTGAGTAGCTGAGATTATAGGATGTATCACTGCATCTGGCTCCTAGGAGATTTGATTTAGAGTAGCACTGAAGGTCTACTTCGTAGTCCATTCTGTTTTATAAACAACTCCAAAGGAGTTCTTTCTAATCAGTGTCGATTGGTTAAACATGGAATTGAATCCTACGCGCTTATAATTCTTGTTTTTTTCTGACTTATACCCAAGTCCAGAGGATAGCACTAAAATGGCGGTGACAAGTTCCTCTGTGTGAAAGGCTTGACTGAGTTCTGGATTTGGGATAGTGACTGCACGGGGCTGATTATGCACAGACAGAAAAGGCACATCCCTCACGTCAAATAGCTGAAAACTGAGTATGGTTTCTAAGTTGGATTCTGGGTGGTATCACCATTGCTATTTTGTCCAAAATTTATTTGCCCTTTAGCCTAATAGTCAACTGTCTTTAATTCTTCCATTGGTGATTTTTTTGGTGTTGCTATTGAGATGGGATCCCTCTGAATTGCCCACGCTGGTCTCTAGTCATGGGCTCAGGTGACCCTTCTACTTCAGCCATCCAAGTAGATGAGACTACAGGTGTGTGTCACTATGTAAAGCTCATTGGTGATTTCTATGAATATAAATTTTCAGGGATTTGGGAAGTACAAACAAAGTTAAAGATGAAGGCTTAATGGGAGAGTAATAAGAGTCTGCAAATTGATACCCATTTTTTGTACATACTAATGGGAACAAAGGGAATAGATTTGTTGACACAAAGTAATGCTTTCATACTGTCATCTACTTTAAACAGATAGAAAATTGTCTTTCTAAATAAGAGAAGAGATAAGCTGGTATGACCGTGAGTGAATATGTCTAAAGGAGTTAAGTGAGTATCTTAAAATCCCTGCTTAGCACTCACTTATTTAGGAAATTTAGGGGTTTCCCCCAAATAAATGTGCAAAAGTAATTTATTATGTATTACATATTCATTACTTATTATATGTGCACATATATACTTAATCTAAACTTACTAGAGGAAATTCTCTTAGCTGGAACCCATTAGATTTCTCTTAACTAGAACCGATTTGAATTCTTGCTTATGCATGTAAGCTATTCTTATTTTTAATCTGTGGACTTTTATTATTTAACTTGTAATTTGCAGATGTGAAGAGCAAGGCAACAAAGCTCTATTTGCATCCAAAAATGTTACTTACCTTGTTTTGGTAAGGATTGGTGTGAAAGTAACATAATACTTGTAAGATTATTAGATAAAAGTATAACGTTAAATCTACTATTTACAGAAAGCAATCATGGAAAATATCTATTGTGGTTTGTTCTTATGACTGATTCTCTGGTTATCTGTATTTTGATTGCTTTCGGACTATAGATATCAATGCTATTTTAGTTCCTGCCCTTTGCAAGACTCATTTTCAGAAATGATTGCTGAAATATGGCTCTGCTTTTTGGCTTTAGCCCAAAATTGCGAGAAAAAGACAACAGAGAATCTGGTTAACTATTCCTTTGTTCTGTTGTTAAGCACCTGTCACTTTTTTTTTTTTTTCTAGATTCATGATTTTATTTTTAAATGCTATAGAGAGGTAAACAAAAACCAAAGTTATGTAATTTAGAATTATATGTGTTCTAATTTAAGTTCAAACTCTTGGTTGATTAAGAGTGCTTGTCTTCAAAAGCACTTATATAGGTAAGTGTATGATGTAAGCATCAACAAGGCAGGAATTTTGCTCTGCTCATTGTGGTATCCCCAGTGTCTAGAATAGTGCATGATACATAATAAATGCTCAGAAAATATTTGTTGAGTGGAAGTCATAAGTATAAAATGGCTTTATAACCTATTGCTGATGCTTCATTTGGTCAATCTGCATATACTGAAGAATGCATATATTCATAGTAGTTCAAGACAATAATTTATTAGGATTGAATGGTGGTCATTAGAGTTTGCTATTTTGTGATTTTTTTAAAAAAGTATTCTTTATTTTTAGTGAATCTATTTCATCATTGTGATTAAAATGCTGTTAAGCATTTTTTGCAGTTTTTTTCATGCTTTATCATTTGATCACAGTACATGTACATATATCACTCTAATATTGGGAAGTAACAGGTCCACATCACTGATGATTATCTGCTCAGTTGTCTACTTTATTCTTTCTGGCTGGTTGAACCCTAGTTTTGTTTAGGTGCTCACCTCAATCCTACATGACTCAGGAATAATCCGGATTAGTCCAAGCCTGTTATAGTAAGTTCATTTCCTTTGCAAGGGATTGGTTTAGGACTAGGCATTTGACCAGCAACATGCAAGGGGAAGGCTACTGGGGATAAAGGGAGGAGGTACAAGCTGCCTCCCTGTTTAAAGGGATTCACAAGGAAGAAATGTTTTTCTGCTGCCTCTTGTCTTGACTGATTGTGACTACCTGTAGCTGCTACAGCAGTGTTGTGACTGGGAGGAGAGGTAGCCTGAAAATAGGTTGACATGCTTAATTACCAGAAGAGAGAGAAGGGAAGAACAAGCTACCAAATTAGGCAATTCAGAAGTTACCTTACTGCTTGTCTTCTAGTTTCCAGAATATGAATTTTCCTTATTCCAGTTGAGAACATCCTAATTGGTATTGGCGTCATTATTGCCATTTTACAGTCAAGGACACTGAGATATGTAGAGTTTTAACTGGAATGCTCATCAGTAGACGAATTCACTGTTGAAGCCAGGAGAATTGAAACATGAATACTGATTCCTAGTCTAGGGGCTTCCTTGTTCCACTTTGTAGCTTCTTCATAAACAACCTTGCCGCCCTATGTGGGAGGAACTGGGTCACCAAAGTTAGGTATTTTAGACAGTTCCTAATTACATTTTAGACAGTTCCTAATTATTCGGTGCTTGGTTGCCTATGACAGATATTGCTCCACATTTCTGCTTTTCTTAATATGGCTGACATAAATTAAAATGAAGTCCTTTTATGACTATTTTTTTTTTACTGTTTTCCACATATACATTTAAAAAATTTTGTTAAACTCTGCTTGAGCTTGTAGATATAAATTTCAAAAAGTGTATTAAATTCTGAGAATTGATATGCTCCAATTGTAAACTGAAGAAATTAAAATATTTGACTACCTCATTGGACTGGATAGGAATAGGGGCCTTATGGCTGGCTTTGGAGGCTGTGTTGATCCTCTTTAGTAAGGAAAGTTTATGGTTGACCATGTACATGATATTTTATGTGCTGTCAATCTTTGTTGACTTTCTTTTCTGTACTCTATTTCAATCTTCTCTCCATCTTCCTTCCCCCTTACAGGTAGAGGGTAAAAAGATTGTGATCAAGAGAATGTGGTACATTCCTTTGTATCACAGAGGCAAATCAGAACAGTATTCAGTCTGAGTAAGGAAGTTTTTTATTCATAGTTGAAGAATTCATATTAAAAAATGTCCAATGCCATGTTAAAGTCATTTTGATGGGGGGAGGGCTATTTATAAAAAAGAAAGTTATTCTTGGTGGAAGCAGCGGTGACTGCAAGATGACTAGATGATAGTCCCCAACTTCCTAGAGCTTGCTGTTTGGGAATAGGGTAATCCCAAATGCCTCCTTTTCTAAGCTGAAGCAACTGTCATGTTGGCTAAGACCTCTCTGCCCAGGGCAGAATCTGCTCTTCTTCGAGCCATTTGTGGCTTCTCGAGGGTTGAAAGACTGGCCAGCTGGAATGAGAGCTGACATAGGGCTAAATTTTGCAACACTTCTCCCCCAGAAGCAGAGTGGTTAAATAGTTCCCTTAGCTTGTTCTCTTCATCCCTTATCTAGTGAAATACTTCGAAGATTATGATCTTAGTGGTGGGACTTCCATTTTGTACCTTCTGAAATATTTTTTTCTTTCTTTCTCTTTTGATACCGAGGATTGAACTCAGGGGTACTCGACCACTGAGCCACATCCCCAGCCCCATTTTATGTTTTATTTAGAGACAGAGTCTCACTGAGTTGCTTAGTACCTCACCATTGCTGAGGCTGGCTTTGAACTTGTGATTCTCCTGTCTCAGCCTCCCAAAGTGTGGAATGTTTTCTTAATTGGGAATTGTTTATGACAGAAATTTTTAAAATTCCATCTTGTGTAATTGTTAAGAATCCCTCATCAGATGTGATTTATTTTTCATTGAAAAATCTGTGTTCTTAAAATTCTGTCACAGCTAAAATGAACCATGTGGTATCCTAATATGGGTAATTGTAAAACCAAGGTTATCGCAGGTGACCCCATATGTTGCTGATGACTAACTTCTCCTTACGGGTGCTCTTGAATTTCTGTTTGAGTGCTTAATGATTTGACTACTTCTTTTTGAATTAAATATCTCTGTGAATGGAGAACTTGCCCTTCAAACCAGCATAATTTTTCTTCGAGAACTTATCTCAAGCCATGAAATTGGAAAGGGTGTTTTAAAATCTATATGAAGATGTTGGGTGAACCCCTGTGGGTAGTTTAAATAATACATTCTGCTTCAAGGAACTGAAAACCCTACCAACAGTGTCTCAAACAAGGGAAGGAGTTATTTTCCTCTTGTAACAAGAAGTCCAGAGGTGGCATTTCAGGGGTGGTCAATGGCTCAAAGGAGCTATCGGAGACCCAGGCTGCTCTTGCCTCACCATTCAGCCATCCTTAGTGATCTTGTCACTTTGAAATCTCATGGTGGCTGCTTTCCAGTCAGCATTGCATCTGCTTTCCAGGCAGGAAGGAGGAGGAGGGCAGATGGCAAAAGGCTTGTACCAGCTGCGTCTGTTCTCTTTCAAAGAGCTTCCTGGAAGCTCAGTTCAGTGACTTCCGCTTACCTCTCATTAACCAGAACTGTGTCATTCTGCCACCCCTGGTTGCACACAGGCTGGGAAATGTTGTTTTGGCAGGGTACATTGTCTCTCAGAACATAATTGGAATTCTGTTGAAAAATATTTTGAAAAAATTGTGTTATCTGTTGTCTCTAAACCAATGGAACTCAGGAAGAATAAAGTAAATGTATGTTTATTGAAAACCCACTACACACTGGGTGTGCTGGTTGGTTGTTTTTGAGCGACTTAGCATTTAGACAGGTCATCTACGCATTGATGTAAAAGAATAAAGTAAGCTCAGAATAGGGTTAAAGAGCTTTAAAAAAAAGCTCTTGGGCTGGTGTTGTGACTCAGTGGTGAAGTGCTCGCCTAACATGTGTGAGGTACTGGGTTCAATCCTCAGCACCACATAAAAATAAATAAATAAAATAAAGGTATTGTGTCCATCTAAAACTAAAAAAAAATGTTAAAAAAGTTCTCTCAACAGACACAGTAGGCTTGTGGTTAATTTAAAGGACTATCTCTTAAAAACCAGAAATTACAATGGAAAATTTTAACAAATTTAACCATATTAATAAAAAAAAGGTCTATGCAGGCTGGGGCTGTAGCTCAGTGGTAGAGCACGTTCCTTGCATGTGAGAGGCACTGGGTTCGATCCTCAGCACCACATAAAAATAAATGAAGATATTGTATCCATCTATAACTAAAAATTAAAAAAAAAGGTCTGTGTTGAAAGTCAGAATTCATAAGTGATGGCTTGGAGAAAAAGTATTTGCAACAAAGATTAAAGCATCTGAATATTTATAATAAAAGTCACTACAAATACATGATAATTAAAAAAACCTAACTTTGTTAAAAAACAACAACAATAGATAGGAGACATTTGTCCAAAGAAAATATAGAGATAGTAAAAAAAAAGTTGGAAATAAATAATTAAATCAGTACAAGTCGAAAGCAATACTGAAATACCACTTTATGGTTCCCATCCAGCAAATACTTTTAAAAATTGTTAATATCCAGTTTTGTAAGACTCTAAAGAGAAAAGACACTTTCACATACTGTCAGTACTACTGCTGATACCATTATTTTGGAGAGTAGTTTGATAGTCCCTATTGATTTGAAATATAAGAAACATATCATTGACTCAACAGGTCCATTTCTTGGGATAGATTTTACGTAAGTGCTACCATGGGTTTACAGGGTGTTTACTGTAGCATTGCAATTAAAAAAAAAAAAAGTGGAACAAGCTCAAATGTCCATCAGTAGAGACATGGTTAAATAAATTATGTCATGACCATACAGTATGATTATTAACTTGAAAGTTGACTTCACACTGTTAAATACAACCATCTGTAGCAAGTATACTGTTTTTGTGGTACTTCTTTAAAAAAAAAAACAATTGTATATATCAAAGAATTTGGGCAAGAGGTCTGGTTTACTCACCTTAATTAAGTGGGCATCAACTGAATTTTTTTTTTGCAAGGAGGAATTACTGTATTTTGCAAGGATGAACCAGCAATGACTTTTTTCCCAAAGAATTTTTGAAAATTAAAAAATATATATTTATGCTCTCAAAATGTTAAAATGCAGCTAGTGATTTTTATGACTTGTTTGCTGGGAGAGAATGGGAAACAAATGGTATGCCGGGGGAAGAAAACAGTTTGAGTTAGTAAAGAACCTAAATTACAGAATATTGGAAAAGAAGAGCTGTCTTCTTTCTTTCCACTACCTATTAGTCACCTGTGTCAGTCAGGGTGGGGTGGATTAAAGTACAGTAACAGGCAACTCCCAAATTTCATGGTCTTAATACCCCAAAGTTTTATTTCTAATTCTTGGTCTGTGATTCTTCACTTATCTGTGGCACTGCTTACAGAGCTGCTGGGTTAAGCCAGCTTCCATCAACCTGAGCATTGTCACTCACCATAAGGGAAAGGAATTTGGGAGATCCGGCACTGGCTTTTTACAGATGCATTTTCCAGCTCTCTCTCCTTAGCTGTGTTTGTAGGGTTTAGCTGAGTGTCCATTATGAGCATGGAAATCTTTTTAGACAATCTAACACTCAAGAAGTCGAAAAGCTGGGTTCTTCACTAACTGTGATAATCTGTCATTTAGTAGAAAGTTGTCCTCATCTGGGCATCACAAAGTTTCTCCTCCCTCTGATCTTTCCTTCCTTTTACCATAATACTCTCAGTCTTTTTTATCTTGACCATACTGTTTTCCCAGGAATGAGCAGAGATTTCAAGACAGACAGAACTTTCTCCTGCAGTCTAGGAGGAGGTAGACAATCTCTCTTGCCACTTTAATAACATGGTGGGTCGAGTTTCAAGAAATTTTAAGAAATGTGTTCGAGACTTGATGCTTTTGAGATGCAGCCTAACTTTCTAGGTGCTGAATTTTCTGTGCTAACTTGTTGACTTACTGGTTTTATTCTATTTTAGACATCAAATTGAAAAAGCTTGCATTTGCTATACTTAAACATGTTATGGAAGATGAAGGTGCCCATGTGTTTTCACTTATTGTTAATTTCACCTGCAATTATTTAGCAGTCTTGGTCTGATTATAGAAATCAAATCCTATAAAGAGAGCAGTCACACCTTTGTTGTTATAGACATGTACTTTAATGCCCAAATTGAGATGTCTCTACGGTACCAGTGATAAGCACTCTCTGAATTCAATAGATTCTCATTTCATTCTCCTCAGCCCCTTGTGCTTTGTGTTACATTTTGGTAGCACTTCCTTTGAAGTATCAGATCAGTACAGAGGGGGCAGGAAAGAGAATTAGCATTTTTGTTTTTTGAGCCCTGACTATGTGCCAGCACTGTTATGATACACGTTACCTCATTATAAGTTGCTTTAGGCTAATAGATGGCCTAGCTCCTCACATTAGTGGCAGTGCTACTGATAATAAATGGTGCTTTGCTAGTATGTTTCAGCTACTAGTTTCTGAGCTTCTTGAGGACGGAGATTGTATCCCTCTAATGTATATCCACAGTGGTGTTGCATGATGTGTAATCTGTAAGTTACAGATGTCCCTTGACTCACGATGGGGTTATGTCCCAATGAAACCACTGGAAGTTGAAAACATCTTAAGTTGAAGATGCACTTAATCTCCCTACCCTACTGACTATCCTGGTTTAGCAACACAGCACGCTGCAGAATGCCAGTTGTTTACCCTTGTGATCTGGTGGCTGACATGATCTCGTGGCTGACTCAATCTCTTGGCTGAGTCAGAGCTGCAGTCCCTGCTGCTGCCCAATATCCTGAGAGAGGATCAGACTGCATGTTGCATATCTCTGGCCCAGAAAAGACCCACATTCAAAGTAGGGTTTCTACTGAATGCATCACTTTGTACCATCATGAAGTTGTTAAATCAGGGATCATCTGTAGTTAAATGAATGCCTGTGTGAGTGGATGAATGAATGGATGAGTGGACTTAGAGTCAGATATACTTCCTAGTCCTCAATCTGGAGAACTTTATGATTTAGAAATAATTAATGAATTTTGAAAAATGATAGATGAATGTTAGAAGAGTTTCCTAATTGGTGCAGTGCACTTGGTTTACCTTGTGTAAATGAGTCTACTTGTTCCTGTCATTCATGACACTGTCCCAAACCATCATTAATATATACCATCAAGCTGTGGCTGATTAACTCATATTCTCATAGAACGTTGCTGGAATTTCTCAACACAGAATCTCACAGTTCTGGAAGAAGGAGGCTTGCCAGTGCAAAACAATGGAGGCTTAGAGTGCCTCCTCCCTGTCTGTCCCCATCCTGAATCCTGGAGGAGGGAGTGTGAAGAGGGAATGGGCAGTGCCACATACCTTTCATCGAGCAGCAATCACAAGACTGCTGGAACTTATCCACCTTCAGTGAGGCTAGAGGAGTGAACAAAATGTGCAGTGCCTCTGGCTTGTGTAAAAGCTGTCACTGCAGTGGTGAGCTACAGTACTCAAAGTGGGACAAAGCAATTGTATCTTTTTTTTTTTCCCTTTTGCATACAGGAGATCAAACCTAGGGACTCACACATGCTAATAAGCAAGTGCTCTCCCATTAGCTACATCCTTAGCACTCACTTTCTTTCTTTGACTCTACTTTTTTATTTTTATTTTTTGGTACCAGGGATTGAACCTAGAGGCTCTTAACCACTGAGTCACATGCCTAGCCCTTTTTTACATTTTATTTAGAGACAGGGGTCTTGTCTGAGTTGCTTAGGGTCTCGCTAAATTGTTGAGGCTGGCTTTGAACTTGTAATCCTCTTGCCTCAGCCTCCTAAGCCACTGGGGTTACAGGCGTGCGCCGCCATACCTGGCTTCTTTGACTCTGCTTTCTTTCAAAGCTGTGTCTTTTCTCTTAATCATCACAAGACCTACTTCTGCCATCTCCCTAAACAGGTAAACACAGAACTCCAAAATGTGTTTAGTAGAGATTCCTGTTGCTTCTTGCAAAATTAGATAATGGAAGTGAAGCCCTCCAAATAAGGTTGGGGAGTGTTTTCCTCATTGCGCATCATATTGTGAGCCATCAGAATAAGGGTCAGAATAAACAATACTTACGGAACACACAAGCAGAGAGAAGCCTTGTTTTCTAGTCATCTGGGCTGATCTTCCCTACAAGCTTCTTCCTGGTGCAGAAATACAGGGAAAGAGGCAGTGCTAACATGGTTTAGTGCAATAAAATTAGTCTGATACAACCATTTTGGTAGCTTTGAGGTAAATGCTCCTTTTTTTAAAATGTCAAGTGCCCAGATTCTCATATCTCCTCTTCCTCCACATCCTTCACTAAGATGGTAGGTATTTGCGTGAGGTGGGGATGGGTGAGTCAGGAGACTATAGGTGGATGGAATCCTTTGACTTATTAGTGACTTCCAGATCTTTTTGGTTCAGCCATGGAACAGCTGCTCTGGCCTGTGGCCTGGCTTCAAGATCCCTGAGGGATGACATGCCTCCCTGATGCCCTCTGCTGAAGACTTTTACTGGCGCTTGCCTGTCTCCATCAGGTCACGCCTGCTGGTGCTCCTGGCCAGCTCCACTCCACCAGCTCTTGCAGCATATTTCCTCTTTGGGTCTCTGTCATGGTGCGCTTTCCTAGTGGTCCCCTCAGCCTTTATATTGGCTTCATGACTCTCCCCTTGCCTCTGTGGGCTTCAGGCATCCCACTGAGTCTGCCCCCATTTAGGCAGGCTTTTGAGTCTTGTGGAAACAAAAGTCAGGGCTGTCGAGGAAGGATAAATAAACTGCAGTCACTGTTCTGACTGTGCTATAACACTGAGTTTTCTGTGATATGGCTGACCAGGAGATGGTGTGGTGTGGCCCCGCCAGGCAATCTTTTCCTGGAATCTTGAGCATAGCAGATGCCCTCTGCCCTCAGGATTTCCTTCATCCTGAGAATGGGCACAACTTTCAGAAGGGAAGGGTAGACACATGTCTCTCATCCACACTGTCCCCCTAGTTCTGGCTCCTTCCTCCCAAGTCCTGTTGGTGTCAATGATGAAGTTAAAGGGATTTAGAAAAAAAACACATTTTCTTACAAGCCTTACCCTAGGTTTCCTTCTTTCTCTCTTCCTCTTTTCTCCTCCAGCATCTCTGGTAATAGAAGCCTCGTCTAGGCAGATGAATACCCTTCATAGATTGAGGCTTGATTGTGTTCAGTACAAGCACACTAATACCTTTCAAAAATATTCTCTTCAATAAAGCTTGAAGAATTAAAGGGATATATATTAAAAGAGTCTTGAGAAATAAAATAGAAGCTGCCTCAGGTCTCTGAGTAAAAGTTTTATGTGTATATTTGGTGGGGGGAGGCCTAATACTGGAGATTGAACCTAGGCCTTTGTGCACTGAGCTACATCTCCAGTCCTTTTAAAAAATTTATTTTGAAGCTGGGCACAGTGGTGCACACTTGTAATCCCAGCACTTTGGGAGGCTGAGACAGGAGAATCGCGATTTCAAAGCCAGCCTCAGCAATGGTGAAGCGCTAAGCAGCTCAGTGAGACCTTGTCTCTAAATAAGACACAAAATAGGGCTGGGGATGTGGCTAAGTAGTTGAGTACCCCTGGGTTTAGTCCCTGGTACCAAAACAAACAAACAAAAAAATTATTTTGAGACAGGGTCTTGTTAATTGCCCAGGCTGGCCTCGAACTTGTGATCCTCCTGCCTCAGGGTCTCGAGTTGCTGGGAATGTGTTGGGATCTTGATGTGACTTCATCATGAGGCCTTTCACTTTACTTATTTTACTTTAATTTAGCTTATGTTCAACAGATATTAACTGAGTCCCTGACTCTGCTCTGGGCACTATAGACGAAAATCCCTGCCATTGTGGAGCTTCTGTGCTTCTAGGCAGAAATGAAAGTCATGATCAGCAAGAGTATGTTTGAAGGTGATAAGCACTATGGAAAAAAGAAAACATGAAGAACTGAGAAGCTAGGTATGAGTGGGGGAGATGGTGAGTTTCTACTTTTTAAAAAGGAACGGTCAGGATACTTACTTCTCACTTTGTTCAGTAGTTGAAAAGAAACTTGAAGGAGGGGAGGAGGTCAACCATGATGTTATCTGGACATGAATCTTCTGGCAGCAACATCCCTGGTGTTCAGCAGGGAGGCCTGTTGCCCTGGAGAAATGAAAAGGGAGGAGAGTGCTGGGAGGTCAGGGGGATGTCACAAAATGAAAGATGATGTGTGGATGATTGTGAAGATCTAGGCTTTTATTCTGATAAAATAGGGAGCCAGTGCAGAGTTGCGAGTGGAGCAGCACTGAGATTTCACTTGTTTTACTAGTATCCAGTGACCCTTGTGAGAGTGGAGCAGGTCTGGGCAGGGGTGGGTGGTGAGGCTAGCAGCTGGAGGACCAGATAGGATAGATGAAGGTGGCTCTGACCAGAATGATGGTGGCAAAGGTGGGAAGGCCCAGAATAGTTAAACTTTCATAACTCAAACTTGACTCGGCAACTTCCGGTCAAGTTGTGATATTGTGAACTGCTGTGTTTATTTGGTCTTTCTCCCATGTCCTGGCACACAACTGCTAAAACCCTGGGAATCTCTCAAGTGATAATGTCTTGTTTGCTAATGGGATGACTGGCGGTTATGGTTTCCTAGACAGTCTCAGGATGGAGGCTGGTCACCAAAGGTGACCGTGTGCCACACCTAATCCATACTGGTGGATTAACACACTGATTAGGTTCAACTCTCATCATCTAGTCATTTCATCTCTGAATGTTCTTGCATTGAGGGCGAGACTTTCAGCCCCAACCCCAAACCTCCAAGAGGGGTCTGAAGGCTAAGTAGATCACCAGTGGTCAGTGACTTAATCAGACAGGCCTATGTAATAAAATCTTGATAAAAACCCAAAGGGATAGGTTTCAGGGGGCTTATGGATTGCGGAACATGTGGAGGTGTCTAACGGTGGCATGCCCAGAGAGGCATGGAACTTCTGCGTGTCAGTGCTATGAATGCATCTGTTTTAGTCAGCTTTGTCTCTCTGTGATCAAAGGACTCGACAAGAACAATTTAGAGAAGGAAAAGTTTAAAAGTTTATTTTGGCTCACAGTTTCAGAGGTTCAGTCCACAGTGAGCTGGCTCCATATCTCCGGGCCAAGGTGAGACAGAACATCATGGCAGAAGGGCGGAAGGGTGTGGCAGAGGGAAGCAGCTCAGACATGCCAGCAGGGAAGCAGAGAGAGCTTTGATCCTCAGGGACAAAATATAAACCTCAAAGACACACCCCAGTGACCTACTTCCTTCCACCATACCTTAATCCATATCAGTGGATCAATGCACTGATTAGGGTAAAGCTCTCATAATCTAATTATTCCACTTCTGAACATTCTTGCATTGCCTCATAACATGAGTTTTGGGGGATACTTCATATCTAAACCCTAAAAGCATCTTTCCTATCACACTGTTCATCTGTATCCTTTGTAATATCCTTTATAACAAATGGGCAAAAATAATGTTTCCCTGAGTTCTGTGAGTCGAATTAGCAAATTAACTAAACCAGAGGAGGGGGTTGAGAGAGCCCTGATTTTTAGTTGGTCCTGCAGAAGCACAGGTTATAACCTGAGGCTTGGGACTGGTATCTGATGAAGGAGAGTGGTTTTGTGGGACTCGGCCCTTAACCCTGGGATCTGTCCCTATTTCCAGATAGAAAGTGTTGAAATTGAACTGCAGTCCAGGACACTCAGCTGGTGTCTGCTGGAGAGTTGCTTGATTGGTGTATGATGTCAGAAGTGTTGTGTTGCATGACTGTAAAGAGGGTAGGAAATGCACTTCATTGTTTTCCTGTCTTAATAACTTAACACATATATTCTGGTTATACAATGTTAAAGCCATATACTGTCCTAGTTTCGGTGTGGTGTTTCCTTCTTAATGAAGAGGGCATGTGAGGTTGGGGGATGTAGCACGGTGGTAGAGCACTTTTCTAGCATGCTTGAGGCCCTCAGCTTGGTTTCCCAGCACCATACACACAAAAAGTGCATGCGCACAGCATCTGTAAATGTAAATATTTTGGGGTACAAAGCTCATGATTCTTGAATTTTAACTTGTTTTCTTTTAAAGAATGTAGCTATTCTTTAGCCCAAGTTATATAATAAAAAGGAGTACCTTTGTCTTTTTTTTTTTTTAAATATTTTGTTCTAGTTGTAGATGAACACAATATATTTATTTTATGTGGTGCTGAGGATCGAACCCAGTGCCTCACGTATGCGAGGCAAGCGCTCAACCACTGAGCCATAGCCCTAGCCCCGTACCTTTGTCTTAAAAGTAATACATCCTTTAAAAATACTGATGTTTATAATATACAAAGCAAAATTGTTCTGCCATATTCTGCCTGACCCTGAGGCAACTACCATTAAAATTTGGTACCTGTTCTCAACAAGAGTCAGTTCAAGTCATCTTCAATTTGGAGGTTTTCAGAAGTTCAATACAAAAATGGCAGTCATTTATAGAAAAAGTCTCCTTGGACTTGAGAGCTAAGCAAAAATATTACTGAAGCCAACTAAAATCGTGTGGAATTCAGCCAACATTAGCTCAGAAAGCCGCTAGCCCTGGCTGAAGGTGGAATGCTGACAGGGCAGAGTGAGAAGCCGCCAGGACCTGGAAAAGGAAATTGATGTCAGCGGAAGGTATTTTCACCTGCTACAGCATTTAATACTTAGTACGAGTTACTTTTGTTTGTTTTAGTATTGCCATACCTTGTTTATATATTGATAAATAAGTCGAGATAAAGATTTTTAGGAAAACCTTCCATCACAGTTGGGTGGCCCAAAGCACCGTGGCAGCCAGGTGTGGCCGGTTCACACCAGTGGTCTGTCTCCCAGTGAGGCTCAGAGGGAAGGCAGATGGTGAAGAGAAAAGAATATTTTAGAATTTTACTTGGAGTCTCATACTCTTAAGTGAGGGAATGAGGTTCAAGTTTGTCTTTAAACATAAATGATTCAGAAATAAGACCTGAATCTTCTTTCATTGTAAATACTTTTGGCAGTGTTTATATCGTAGGAAGAAGGCAGGGTTGAGACTGGTATGGTTCACGTTCAAGCTTCTCTTCCTATTATCTGTGAGGCTTGAGCTACTTAACTGGCTAAGTGGCAGTTGTCTTCTCTGGAAAAGAGGTTTTTTTTTTTTTTTAATTTAAATTTTTTTTTATATTGGGGATTGAATTCAGGAGTACTCAACCATTGAGCCACATCCCCAGCCCTGTTTTGTGTTTTATGTAGAGACAGGGTCTCACTGAGTTGCTTAGCACCTCACCATTGCTGAGGCTGGCTTTGAACTTCCAATTCTCCTGTTTCAGCCTCCCAAAGTGCTGGGATTACAGGCGTGCACCACTGCGCCCAGATAAAAGAGGGTTTTTAATACCTGCTTACCAGAGGTGTAGTTAAGGATCCTACCAGAAAACACACACCAAAATACAGGAGCAGCTTCTATTATGCAAGAGCTCCTTCCTCTTTCTTTACCAGTGGGGCTCAAACCATTAATTTTGATGGACAGTTAGTATCTTAGATGTTTATAGGTTGTTTAATTTCATATATGAAGTATGTTAGATTTAATGAATTATGTGGCTAATGTGGCAGGGCCTAAAACAATGAAATTAATAAAAATTTTATGTTAGTTAATCTTTTTGCATACATTTTGCTGTTTACAAATTCCTGTTTTTAATACCCTCTGTCATGTTAGTGAAGACAACACTAACAAAACAGGCAAACACTAGTTTCCATTCCTTGTGGGAGGAGAGAAAGGGTGAGCTAACAGAGCCTTTGATGCACTGCACATGCCAATTAGCTCTTAACCCTGTACTGGTTGCGTTTATTTTTTCTTCTTTCTTCTTTCTTTTTTTTTTTTTTTTAATGGTGCTGGGGGTTGCCCTGACCCCACCCTGCATATTATGTTCCACTGGAGTTTTCTTACCAGAGGATTTGTAATATCTAAAGAGAGCCTTAGAAACAGATTGACCAACATTTCAAACAGGATCACAGCTTTAAGTTGAGCAACAGGATACATTCTTGCAGAGGTTAGACTTTTTTTGAAGATGATATCTTTGTGTGCTTCATGGAGCATTTCTTTTTGCTATATGTGTTCTATTTTGATGGCTTTAAACTGTACATTCATAGTTTCCTTGGGTCTGAAATGAGGAGGTTGAATTGATTATTTCTTGGGTGTTCTTCCACCTTTAAAATTGAAAAGCTGAGGCCCACATTTTCAGTCTTAAGAAAAAGACTAAAAAGACTTGGATGCCATCTCTGAAACCATTGACAAGTGCTCATGGTCTGCTCGTGGGAAGTGGCTCAAGCTGTTTTCTCTCATGTGGAGAAGGTGAACAGAAGGAAGTCACTGGAGCACACTAAATGGATGGTGTGGGCTTCTTGCAGCCTGCTCTGGTCCCTGAACATTCATTTTGTCTCCAGTAGATTCAGGAACACAGATGGTTACTGATATTAATTAAATATCAAAAAGATTGAGCTCCTTGGAAATTGAGGCAATATATGGATTTGCTTTAATATTATCTTTCTGAAGTATGATGCATGCTGCTGGGATTGATTGTATTTAAGTTTTTATATTTAATGAGATTGTGGGATAGGCCCTGAAATGATTAAAGTTTCCAAGTTCTCATTGCAAAAGAGTTTGCCTATTTTAATTTTCCTTATTCATCTATAAGGGCAATCGTCAGTAATAAGTAAAGGCATATAAAATGCTTGGTGACCTGTTTGGTTTATACTAGTGTTACTCTATATGTAGAGGATAATCATCAATAATACCATGAGCTTCCTTTGTGTGATGGAGTATTAGCAAACCTGATACATACATAAAATAAATCACACATAAATCAACTTGAAAGAATCCTAATTGGGAAACAAGGAAAAAGTGCCTATGGCCTTATGGCGAAGGAGTAATTGAGGTCCTTTTTTCTTTCAGTCAGCACTTCCCTTTTAGTTCTTTTATACATATACATATTTTTCTTTTACGGTCTATACACATATTACATTCTTTTTTTTGCTACTGGGGATTGAACTCAGGGGCACTTGACCACTGAGCCACATCCTCAGCCCTATTTTGTGTTTTATGTAGAAAAAATGAAGCGTACAAGAAAAAGTACAAGAAGCAAGTGATAAGAAACCATCCATGATCCTGCCATCCTGATGTCACCACTGTTAGCAGCTTTCACTCTTTTTCTTTGATATTAGTATGGTTTAAGATCATATTATATGTACAATCTTAAAGCCTTGTATTCATTTAATATAATGTCCCTCACACAGTGGAAATATGGAGTCTAAGTTAAACTCAGTCACCCTGGAACCACCTATCTTCTAGACCTTTTATTTAAATCATATCTTTTTTGTTTAAATCACTTCAGTTGGATATTCTATTATTTGCAGCCAAATGGCATCATAAACTGAGAAAACCATTTTTAATTTATTAATTATTCCCAGGTGTGATTTTTTAAAAACTTTTACAGCATATGAATGCAGAATAAATACCTGCAAGTAGAATTTATGAATCAAAGATGGTACCCTTTCTTGTTTTTTTTTTTGTGGTGATGGGGATTGAACCCAGGCCCTCATGCATGCTAGGCAAGTGCTTTACCCCAGCCCCACTTTCTTGTTTATTATCTCTGAGAATTTCCTCAGTTTTCTTGCCAATTCATCATGAGACTTTAATATATTTTTTATTTCAGTGAATTTTTTTGTAGTGTTTCTTAGTTTCCTTTTTAAAAATGTGTTCAGCCTACCACCATGCCTGAAATGTTATTTCTTTTTTTTTTTTTTTAACACTTTTTGAATGACTATGTCTGACACTTTTTTACACATTACCTCTTTTAATAATCCAGGAAGATGGTGGTATTTTGCTTTTTCACCCAATTTGTGAGGGTTCTTGTTTTCAAGGGACTTTTAACCATCAATGTTCACTGGATATTTGATCTTAACCTTGGCGTCTTGTGTTAGGTTTTCAAGTTTCTTATTTTCTTATTGTTTACATTTTCTTGAGTTTTGTTTCACTTTATAAGTTTTCCTTTTTTAAAGAAAGAAAAAATTTTCTGTATGTCTTGAGTTATAATTTTTGTTCTTACTCTGGGAACATTTAAAATTTGAACTCATTTGTCAAGTGAACAGTATTTACGTGTCTCTTAAGCCTTATGAGCACTTCAAGCTCCCTTCTTCCTTCCTTCTCCCTTCCTTCTTTTTTTCTTTCTTTCCCCTTATCTCTTAAATTTTGTTGAAATGACAAATACTTGTGCATACTAATTTATTTTACAATACGCTTCTTTGAGCATCCTTTCTGAATATTTGTGTTACAATTTCAGCCCTATTAGCATTCATTATTTGGACCACTCTAATTGTTAGCTTGTTATTTTTTTAAAAATATTTTTGGTTGTAGATGGACACTTATTTTTATTTTATTTATTTCAATGTGGTGCTGAGAATCGAATCCAGTGCCTCATACTGTTAGGCAAGTGCTCTACCACCGAGCCACAACACCAGCCCTTGCTAGCTTTATTTTGCTCACTGATATTTCTTTTATATTTCTGTATGTCTGTACTTTTATGTGTCATCTTCTTTCTTGAGTTCCCCATTTTAATTTATTTTTTTTTCTGCTTGATTGGATAACCTCCTTTTCCTTAGAATATTTTTCCAGCTAAGATGTGTAAAAAGTATATTTTTGAGTCCTTTTATGACTATTAATGTATTTCGTCTGCTTTATGGTAATAATAGTTACAGTATTGATAACTTAGCTAAATTTAGAATTCATAGGTCACAATCTTTTCCTTGTAGAGTCCTACAAATTTTACTCTGTTGTCTTTTATCACTTAGTATGATAGATAAGAAACCTAATGTGTATCTTATTCATATTCTTTTTTATTTTTTCAAGTCTTGGTAGAAGTCCAGGTATCTATTGGATTATTTTTTCTCTTGGTCATGTAGAAATTCTCCTGGGGTGCACAGATCTTTTTATGATGAATTCTACTGATCTCTGAGTGGAGTAATAACTTTGTCTGAAAATATTCATTTTTAAGTTCTGTTTTTCCCATTATGTATTACTTCTCTTTTACTTATTATTTCTTGTCTTTTTTCCCTCTTTCTTTTTGAAATTCCTATTATGTAGTTCTGTGATTGAGTGTCCCCTCAAACTCATGTTAAAATTTTATTGCCATTGTGACAGTGTTAAGAAGTAGACCCTTTAGAAGTGTTTTTGTTATGAGGATAGCACCTTAAGAATGAATGAATGCTAATTATAAAAGAGTTTGAGGCTGTGAGTTCAGTCTCTTGCCCTCTCTTGCCCTTCTGCCTTCCACCATAGGATGACACAGCAAGAAGGCCCTTGTCGGAGGCGGCCCCTTGATCTCGGACTTTTTAGTCTCCAGAAACGTGAACCAATAGATGTCTGCTCATTACAGACCAAGCAGACTAAAACCCACATGGATTTGATCTATACATTCAGGTGCTATATTTTATACAACTTCCTGTTGTTTCCTTTTCATCTTCCTTTGTGGTAGCTTTTGTGTCAGTGACACAGAGTCCTTTTGAATCTCCCTGATAATGTATATTTTAAAAATTGCAAACATGTCTTGTGTGCAGTTATGCTAATTATTCAAATTTCCCCACATTTCTTAAAATACTGGATCTTTTCTCCTGTCTGATCTGTTAGCTTCTCTGTTTGCTCATCTGCCAAGTAAGGTCTTCATTGGTTTAAAATTGGTAACTGAAATATGCTTTGTCAGATATTGTGTAGGTCATTGTTCAGTTCTTTTCCAGGCAAAAATAGGGGGGAAAAGTTAGATTGATTATAATTTTTTGTTGACAGCTTAGGGTTCTAATAGTTTGGGGTAGGGATGGAGCTGTAGGCAGTGGGAGACAGCTGCAGGGCAGAGTATGCCTTTGTTCAGAAACAGTGTCCCTTTTGTGTCTGCTCTGGCCACTTGAGGCCCCTTGGGTTAGTCTCCCTTTCTTCCTGGATGGCTGCCAGGAGCAGAATTGCCAGCACAGCTGGTTCTGCAGCCTTGGTCTTGCACCCAGCTTCTGCTCCAATGAAGGAGTTATCCCTAGGCTCTGAAGAGGGGATAAGGGGACACGGCCCCTCAACATATAGTGGAATGACTGAGACTTTAAGCTTGAGTCTGATGGCCATTGTGTTCCAGTTCTGGCTTTGTTTCTTATTAGCTATATAATATTGGTCACTTGTTTAACCTCTGAGTGCAATTTTTCTCACATGACTAATAATATTGAAATTTGTTAATGGATGAAAGCACTTAGTAGGGTGTCTGGCTGTTAGTAATTGATAAATGGCAATAGTTTTATTGTTGATCTGGGAACTGGCTGCTGAGCGGGTTTTCCACTCAATCTATACCCCTTCCTGGACCATTTCTTGCTAATTCTAGTCAAGGGTTCAAGTTTATGAATGAGGCTCTTGTTAGTGAGTTGGTCTATAGTGGAGAATTTTCACTATCAAATTAGTTGTGTCTTCTTATTAAGAAATGATGAAGCAAGA
Source organism: Xerus rutilus (assembly GCA_028644305.1). NCBI lineage: Eukaryota > Metazoa > Chordata > Mammalia > Rodentia > Sciuridae > Xerus > Xerus rutilus. Next base: position 110,509,817 of record CM053404.1, read on the forward strand.
GAATCAGTTATCTGTATCATCTTGGTTACAAAAATTCATGTGTTATTCTATAAGACCCCTGAAATTTATATTAATAAATGAGGGTAAGGTAAAGTTCCACTTTTTTGTAACCAAATGATTAAATGATGAAGGCAGCACCTTTTATTGTATAATTCATCTATTCCTTCATTATTTGTAATAAATTTTTAGTATGCTAGCCAATATATATACTTGGGTCTAAGATTTTAGTTTGTTTTGTTGGTACATTCTGTTTAATCCACAATATTTGTGGTTTTTTTAAATTTATTTTTTAGTTGTAGGTGGACAGAATATCTTTATTTTATTTTTATGTGGTGCTGAGGATTGAACCCAGTGCTTTGTGCGTGCTGGGTGAGCATGCTACCACTGCGCCATAACCCCAGCCCCAATATTTGTGTCTTATTCAGTGGTAGGAGAGAATAGTTGTTTATGGCATGGGATTCGAGGCAGGCTTTCTGGGTTTGAATTCTGACTACTTTTTAATCCTGAGAGGTTAAATAAATTATCTGTGCCTGTTCCATCATCTCCAAAATGGACATAGTGATTGTGTCAATGTTTTTTTTTTTATGTGTGTGTGTGTGTGTTTTGTACCAGGGATTGAACCCAGGGGTGCTTAACCATTGAGCCACATTCCCAGCCCTTTTAAAAAATGTTTTATTTAGAGACTGGGTCTTACTAAGTTGCTTAGGGCCTTGCTAATTTGCTGAGGCTGGCTTTGAACTTGTAATCCTCCTACCTCAGCCTCCAAGTCACTGGGATCATAGGCCTGCACCACAGCACTTGGCAATAGTGTCAATTTTTTAAGAGTATTTTAAAGATTAAAATAAAGAATTCTCATAAAGTAATTAAAACTCTACCTGGGTTAGTATAATAAGAGCCTAATAAGTATTAGTTATTGTTACTATGTTTCAAAATTTACTACCATATGTAACATAGACTTGTTTTTGAGTCCAGCTCTCAAAACTGAAAAGCAAAAACTTGTAGATTCTCCCCTTTCATGATTTTTATTTCTTTTTTTTTCAGTTGTAGATGGATACAATATCTCTATTTATGTATTTTTATGTGGTGCTGAGGATCGAACCCAGTGCCTCACGCTTGTGAGACAAGCACTGTACCACTGAGCCACAACCCCAGCTCTGATGATTTTTATTTCTAAGCAGCAACTATTAAATGTCTTTAACAACACCAAGAACTAATAGTGTAGACTTGGAAAGTTTTTGAGAAATAGTAGGTGAAAATTTAGTTCTAAGGACTCTAAGGCCAGGACCACATTTTTTAAACCTTTCTTGTGTTTCTAATACTAGGTAAGTACTCAACACATGCTTTTGAAAATGAAGAAGTGATATTTCAGTCTTTTATAAAGATTTTAAATTATCGTAAATCCAGGTAAGAGTTAATTAAGCTTTTGTATATTTACAATACCTGCCAACACTTTGAGATTGGAAACAGCTGGTTTTTCTTATACATTGAGTACCAAGAAATAATTTTACTAGAGTAAGCAGGATTTTTTTCACTAAAAATTTTATATTTAAAAGCAACTGGATGTGTTACGGTTGGGTTAAATGAATTTTATCCACACTGACAAAGCTCTGAGTTGGAGAAGAGAGGGAGGTATGTAGAGTTCCCCATAAAGGAGCCCTAAACCTTTGAAATGGCATAAGAAGAGATGAAAGGTAGATTATGAGGGTGATCATCATTTTCCATGCCAGCCAGTAAAGAACAGCAGCATTGTGTAATTGAGAGAATTTCACAGTGTGATTTTTTTTTTTTTTGTCTCCTAGACTTAAAGGCATATATTAGAAGTGATCAAATCCAGATCTCACTAATGTACTGAGCAATGTGCTCAAACCTCTGTAAGCCATTTTCCTTGGATTCCTGTCTTCTGGTTTTTAAACAGTGAAAACTTTTCACCAGACTTCCTTCATTTTCACCTTTTGTCCTCCTGGTCTGATTTATTTCTCTTTCTAGGTATTCAGCATGGTATAGGTTGAGCAATCATAATTTAAAAATTTAAAATCCAAAATCAGAAACTTTCTGAGCACCAGTATTATTCCACAAATGGAAACTTCCACATCTGACTGCATGTGATGGGTCACAGTCAAAATGCACATGACTGAAAATAGCAGTAAAATCACCTTCAGGCTCTGTGTATAAGATATATGTGAAACATAAATAAATTTTGTGTTTAAATTTGGCTCTCATCCACAAAATATCTTATTAGACATATGGAAACATTTCAACATCTGAAAAGAACCTGAAATCTTAAAATGGTCTGGTTCCAAGCATTTTGGTAAGAAATGCTACTGGGGGCGGTGTGGGGGTGGGGGGGGTTAGTTTTGGTTCTTCCTCTTCCTGGCTTGGGGACCACAGGCACCTTATCCTCTCCACATTGCAGTTCCTCACTTCTGAAATAGAAGAATAAAAAGGATCTCGGAACTTTTGTGAGGATTAAATAATGTAAAGCAAGTAAAGCAAAATGTGTCTTAAATAATGAATGTTCAGTATGTTACTATTCCTTCCCCTACTACTGCTATTTAACTTTCTCAGCTAATACAACGCTATGGTGTGGAAGTATCCCCTAAAGGCCCGTAAGGCCCATGTGTTAAAAGCTTGCTTATTAGCCTATGACTCATTTGGGAGGTGGTAGAACTTTAAGAGGTGGAGCCTAGTGGAAGGAAGGTCCTTAGATAGTGAAGGGGGTATCAAGTACCATGCCCTTTCCTCTTTCTCTTTGCTTGCTGGCTACAGGAGGTGAATAGTCCACCTCTGCCATATGCTACCACCATGATGGACTGTGTTATCACAGGTCCAAAGTAACAGGGCTTAGCAGCCATGGACTGAAACCTCTGAAACCATGAGCAAAAATAAACTTTCTTCCCTTAAGTGGATTATCTCAGATATTTTGTCACAGTAGTGGAAAGTTGAATAACAGAAGGAGAGTAGTAGCTTTATTCTATCTGTATCATAATTCCCGATTTCTCCTCGTGTCCCCATTTTTAAGCAGTGCCAAAATATAACTCCCCTTCTAGACTGTGGAGATGCCTGCATATATTTTAATCTGTCTTGACTCTCATAAATGTAGGGACACACTTTTCACTTTTCCTGGGTTTTGCTTATTTTTGGGTCAAAGGTTTGCTTCAGCTACTGTTGTAATCCGTATTCATACACGCACATTGCAATTACTCACTGGCACTCACTCTGATTTGTAAACATGTTTTAGATTTAAAAATTTCCAATTTTGCAATTATCTTATTTTATCTTATTTTTGTTAATATCAAAACAGATATGTAGGCCATGATCATTATAACTTGGGACGTGTCAATCCTAGCAGAGAGGGCAAAGAGGGAGTTAACCTTGACCCCTCTAGGCAGGATGGAAAATAGTTGTTTGGCTTTGTGGTAAGAAAAGTCTTTTAGTCATGGAAAGCAAAATCATTACAGCAATTACCCTGGACCAGTTAATTGAAAGGACTCACAATACTTTGCACAGTGTGTTTACCTAAGGCTAATAAAGGCAAAGATACAATAAAGCAGAGGAAAGAAAATAGGCAAACATCAAGGAGGCCAGCCAGGTTCCAGGTCCTCTCTCATTTGCACAGACTGTTCTTTGTCTTTGGATCATGGGTCCCATTGAGATATATGTCAGATGGCTTAGCATAGACAAACAGGCACGTGGAAAAGAATAGAATGTAGAAAGAGACTCACACATATATGGTCAATTTGATTTTGTGTGTGTGTGTGTGTGTGTGGTGCTGGGGTTCAAACCCAAGGCCTCGTGCATACCAGGCAGACACTCTATCACTGAGCCACATCCCAATCCCTAATTTTATTTTTTTAAAAAGAGAAAGGGCAATTAGTGGAGAAAGGATAGTCTTTTGAACAGATCCTGCTGAAACAATTGGATGCACACATGTGTGAAATTAACTTCAATTCAAACCTCATACTACTCACAGACACAAACACAAAGCAAGTCATAGACTTAAATGTAAAAACATAAATTTAAAAACTTCTAGAAGTTTTTAAACACAGAACAAAATATTTGTGACCAGAATCTGCAAGATGCCCAGCACATATTTTATGGAGAAGAACAGCCCTATAAATCAAGTGTTAGGCAGATGAAAAACAAGAGTGAGAGGACAAGACTCTTCAGCAAATGGCCAGCATATTCAGGGACATAAAGGTTTGATGAGTTAGGGCAGTAGTTTTATTGAAAAGTTCATGCAAAAGTTTTTTACCGGTGTGCAAAACAATGTGACATGCTTTTCATTTTTAAATTTTAACTTCTTCTGGTTTTAAAATTGTAAGATTATGTTCTTCTTAACTTTTTTTTTTTTAGGTTTTTGTTTTTGGTAAAATGAAAGTGCTAACAAATTGTAGATTTTGTTTTTGAAACCTTTTTTTCTTGGCAAATGACAAGTTGGCAGCCTTATGTGTAACTTACCACACTTTTAGTTGTTTTTCCTGACCTATGCAATCCAAAAGCTTGGCAGCTAGTGGTTTGGTAGGGTCTGGAGCTGGTGTAGGGCAGGAGGAGTAGGTAGAGGTGAAATGGTGAAGGGCCTGGTAGACCATGGAGTTGCACTTGATCCTCAGGATCTTTACAAGGGCTGTAATGTAATTAGATTTGCATTTCAGAAAGATGATGTCAGTGGCTAGGTGCAAAAAGAATCAGAAAAGTGAAATAGGAGTTAGGAGTCCCACTAGGTGACTTTTGCAGCTACATAGAAATGAGTATAATCTAAGACAGTGTAGAAGCTGAGAGAGGACAAATTTTAGCTAGATTAAGGAGTTAGAATCGACGGAGTTTAGCAACTATTGGATGAAACAGTAACTTTTAACTATTTAAATTATTCTGACTTTTAAAATTTTGATGAATTCAGTATGCCCAAATAAAGTCAGTGCATTTCTCAAAGCTCTTTCATGGATTGATTTAAATGACTCTAGAGTGATGGAGCTTCTGTGCAGTGTAGTCCTTCAAAGACAAACTCATTAAAATGAGATCAGAGTGTTAATCCATCTTTACACATAAGTGCCCATTCATGAAAAGCTATGCCGTGTGAGTCAGAAAATGCTGATTTCATTCATTTTATTACACATATAACTCCTTGGGAGAATGCTGGCTAGTAAAAATATTGGGTACTGCTAAGCTTCTCAGAGTTTTATTTTTACAGGGCTCAAGTTGATACTGATGCATATTATGTAGCACAGTAATTTACTTATCAGGCTTACATTACAGAATGGCTTCTGATGGCATGGGACTACTTTTTGTCTACTTTAGTTTGAAATTCTTATGGATTTCAGAATGTTCTGGAGTTTAGTGAATCCTTGAAGAGAATTTTAGGAAACAATTTAGTGGCAGCTATTTTACCCCACTTCCCCCACAAACTCATAAATAAAGGTTGATTAATAAATAGAAGGCTGCTTCTCTGGATTCTCTGTACATTTAATTAGTTTAATTTTTCTGTAGGCATAGCTTAAAATCAAAGGAGATTGAGATGTAATGAATCATGTCTGGTAATAGACTTTGCTGACCAACATAAAGAACTTGTTCTATTGTAGATCCATCTCCTTTTTTTATCATGTTCTTTGACACATCAAGAGCATTGATGCACATTTCTATAAAAGCTTGTAGAGAAAGTTCAACATGGAAGAAAAGTTAATGTGATTTTGATTTATAGGATTTATTAACATTCATGAGTAGACATTATGTATCTTAAAAATCCACAGGAAGAAAGGTTGGTTACAGGGGGAGGGGATATACTGTGGTTTTTCACGATAACAGGAGAATTTTTCAACTATTCTAAATCATTACTTTATACTAAGCAAAATTATAGAGGGCATAAGTGGCTACAGTTGTATGTTTCTTTGTTTTAATAATCATGTTAAGCTTTATATATATATACATATATATATATATATTTTTAGTTGTAGATTGACACAATGCCTTTTTTTAATTTATTTATCTTTATGTGGTGCTGAGGATTGAACCCAGTCCCTCATCCATGCTAGACGAGCACACTACCACTGAGCCACAACCACAGCCCCCAGTTGTATGTTTATTTGACTTGGCAGAGTAAAGATGTAGTATCATTGTCTTTCTGATTTTCCTGTTTTATGCTTCCTTTGTACTAATACAAAGCATGTCAGATGCACTTAAATTCATGAAAAACATGATTAATCTTACTTAATTTTTAAAATAGACCGAATTATAATGGCTTTTGTGATTCCATCTAGAAACTGAGCACTTGTCTCTGTGTCATAAAGGAGAGTAGATGAATGTTCAAAACAATGTAGATTATTTAATATGGAATCTGAGTTATTTTGTGCCATTTAGTGTTTTCCAGTAGTAAGGAGAATTAATTTCCTAAGGAAATATGTGTGAGCACTGCAGGAAGACCTTTTCATCTACTCTACTAACTCGAGAGAAGCTCACATGCTATTGTTTTCTTTATCATTGACATTTACTACTGTAATTTAAATATATTGAGAATATTTGACATGAGAGCTTTAAAGTTTTTCTGGCAGGATTATTCTGGTACAAATTTCTTAACTTTTGAGCATAAATACTAGATAATTAGCCTTAGCTATTAGAAGTTTTTAAAGCAAAGCCTATTCAAGTTTGTTCTTTTTAGAGGAACAGAATTTGTTATCTATAAGTAAAGGGTATTTTGTTTGTGAACTATTTATTAATATCAACAAAACATTAAATCAATATAAATTGCTAAGTGGATGTCAAGTGCTTAGTACTACTTGAATTAATATTTGTTATTATTTTTCTGTTCATAATCTCTGTGCTCCCAAAGGATGCTGTTTATATAGTTACAGACAGTGTTGATATGACTCAAGAGCTCCAGATGTTTAAAAAACAATTTATTGTGGACAATTTCAAACTTGTACAACATGCAAAATAGTGATATATTCATCACCCACCTTCAATTATCAACCTTTGCCAATCTTGCTTTATATTTTTACCTCCTTCATCCCTTACTGAATAGGGATGCTAAAATTTTTTTAAACAAATTTCAAGGACAGAGATGTAATTCAATGGTAGAGCATGTGCTTAGCATGCCTGAGGCCCTGGGTTCAATCCCCAGCACCCCCCTGCCAAATTTAGGTTTCTATGTTATTTCACCTCTTCATGCTACAGGGCAGTCTTATGTAATGGACAACTTATTCTGTGGACCACGGTGTCATTATCACACAGAACAAAGTTAACAATAATTTCTTAATATCATTTATCATGTTTGAATTTCCCTGGTTTGAAAGTCTTTTCACAAGTGTTGATTTATTCAAACCAGTGTCCAGTCAAGATTCATACACTAGACTTAAGACAGTGTTTTTTGGTGTAGCTTTCCCCAGCATCTATCAATGTGACTTTCATCAAGTAGTTTAATTCCTTTAGAGTCCTAGCACAATTGAGGGGGATTTGTAAAGAATAAAGAAAACGGGGCTGGGGCTGTGGCTCAGTGTTAGAGCGCTCGCCTAGCGTATGTGAGGCACTGGGTTTGATTCTCAGCACCACATATAAATAAAATAAAGATCTATCAACAACTAGAAAAAATATTTAAAAAAAAAGAATAAAGAAAACAGAGAAGGGGCAGTTAGATTGGATGAACTTGCTAATTTCATTAGTGGAAGTTATATCTCAAAATCATGTTCTGCCCCACTTGGGTCCATTTTATTCATGGAATTTTTCTAGTTGCTACTGAGACAGAGGTGATGTTGAAAAATGTGTTTCCATGTTTCTCAGGAAAATACAGATTGCAAAGAAAAGTGGTAATGGTCTAATGATACATGATTGGACTCCTGTTTTCCTCTGATGAGGTCTGCATACATTCCTAGAGAACATGTTCTTTGTCTGAAGTTCAAAGATACCAGGAAAATAGAAGTGTAGCTGAGTTATAGTATGCATCATAGTCTGATCTTTTCATCTGGGAATGGAAATGATAACTTTGGCCTGTTCAGAGTGAATTTTCTGTCATTCATTATCTTCATTTTAGCATCTTTCAAAAGATGCTAAAGAGTCTGAGCCATTATCTCTCAACGGTTGCCTCTTTTCCCATTCTATTATTTCTTACAATTATGTGTATTTTAGACCTTCTCATTCTAATCTTTTTCACTCTATCCTCCATAGTTCTTTAGCTTCATTTTTTCCATATCTTTGTCTCTGTGTAGGCTCATGTGCTATATTTCTTTTCATTTATTTTCTAGTTTATAAATTCTCTCTTCAGTTTTATCTAATGTTTTATTTGTTCATTGAGATTTTTTTCATTTTATTAGTTTTTATTTGTTCTTTTTAGATGTACATGACAGTAGAGTATATTTAATTTTAATTATAGTTTTCATTTTCAGAAATTGTTTTTTTCCATTTGTACCTGTTCTCTGTCATATTCTTAAGCTTCTCTTATTATTGAAACAAATGTAGTCATTTATTATTCTATTTCTGTTAATTTTAGTGTCTTTGCCAGAATCTCTTCATTGCCTTTTGTATTCACTGGTTCTTATTCTGTGATACACAGTTTCCTTGTGGGTTTTCTCAGTTTGTTTGTTTATTTATTTATAATTGTGATTCATTCATTACCCTTTGAGCTTCTTCTGGGGAAATTCTTTGGGGGTCTCTTTGAAGTTGACTGTTTCCCTAAACTGAATTTGCTTTTGCTTCTTCTGGTTGCCTGAAGATTATTGTCAGCTGAAGCCATTTAATTCTGTGCTTGAAACTTCTTAGATGACACAATTAAATTATACTGAACTTTCCTGAGGGCCAATTTTTGGAAGACAGCTTCATTTTTTCCCCCTCCTTTTATCCAGAAAAGTTCTTTTTCTGCTTTCTTTTTTCAGCCAGGGGTGGAGGTTGCGGTGAGGGGTGAGGGATGTTATTTTTATTCACTCTCACAGTAAGCCTTTTGAGATCTTAGCCTAAATAGATTAGAGTCCTTATCTTGATCAGGACCTAGGCCTTTCCTTCCATGTCCCATGCCCAATGTGGCATTAAAATGGATACCTGGGATCTCTGGGGTTCAGCAAGAGCTCTTTAGGTTAAAAACTTCAACACTGTTAAAAACTCGTATTAGCTAGCATTTTGGGAGATCTGCATATTCCTTACTTTCAAGTAAGTTTGCAAAATTTAAAAATAACAATTTAAAAATAACAATTCAACCAAATTCCACTACATTTTACTTGGCACTTTGGTTGCTTGAATCCAGAAAGTCTTTTAGAGTGTGTGTTTTGTCACACTACTGGAAATCAATGAGATTTGTCTAATTTCTCTCATGGAAAATTGATTTGACTTTGGGAGGACTTTTCTTGTTTTTAAAATATGGGTTAATAGTGCCAGCACACACAAGGCCCTGGGTTCAAGGGCCTAGGGTTCAATCCCTAGCACCACCAAAAAATAAAATAAGGGTTAACGTCATCTGTTGCAAACATGCATCTAGACTAGAAAAATTGCAACCACTTTTGGCTCCTTCCCCTTCCCTTGATACCTTCTTAAAGATATATCTGGGACTTGGTTCTTGCTTTCTGTTCCCTTGCCACTATTGCATTCTAACACATTGATTACTATAGTAGACTCTCAACCATCTTGCAGCCTTTAATTTTTTCTGCTGCCTAATCCAACTTGTTCACTACTGCCAAAGTAATCTTTTGAAAACATCCCCTTCCATTATGTAACCCAAGCACACATGGTTCAGAAACTTTCCTTTGTTCCTTCCTTTATAGGAAGTCGAGTCCAATTCCTCCATACCCTGAGTTCCAGTTGAATTTGAATGCTGGACTGGACAAGTGGATGCCTTTCATATCTTAGTCAAGATGCCTTTCGTAAACCTGTTCCAGAGCCGTCTACCTACAATTGTCTTCTCATTGTTATGTCTTTAGCAAGTGCTATGAAGACTACAGTTAGAAAGAGAGGGAGTTTTTTTTTTTTTTAATTTATTTTAAAAAAATTTTGTGGATATATATATGTATATATAATAAAAATTACCGTTCTTACAATTGAATGTACTTTTTAGTGACCAAGAATGTTTACAATGTTGTACAACCCTCCCTACTATTTACTTCCAGATCTCTTCGTCGTCTCAAAAAGAAACTATACCCATAAAATAGTGATTCCCTCTCCCCCTTCCCCATGACTGCTGTGACTTTTAAAATTTTTTTTAGTTGTTGATGGATCTTTATTTTATTCATTTATTATTTATATGTGGTGCTGAGGATTGAACCCAGGGCCTCAGGCATGCTAGGCAAGCACTCTACCACTGAGCTACAGCCCCAGCCCCCTGCTGTGACTTTAAAGTGACTACCTTGGAAGAGTAGTTACCTGCAGATTCAGAGCAGAAGCAGCCAGCGGCACTTCTGAATCACTGCTCTTTACTGTTTCATGAAGTCCCTCCTGAGCATTTTTTTCTGTGTTTGCCACTGTAAAAGTGCAGTGGTGAGTATGTCAATGACCATCTCCTCCCACTATGTAGGGAGCCAAGAACAATATTTAAATCTCCATTATTTCTCTGATGATGTCATCCAGATTCCTCCTATGGGATGATATTGATGAGCACTCCCATATTGTTGAATTGCTTAGGCTGACAGTTTGAGGTTTATACTCACAGTCCTTTTGCCCGTGGGGAACTCTAACTGAGGAGCAGATGGCATCACTGATGCTGCTAACCAGGACCCTGTCAGCCTGTGATCCTCTGGTACATTGCTCCTAGTGCTTCTTTATGGGTTCCTCCTCACCCATGGCACCAATGATATGTTCATTTTTCTCTTTTATTTCCTGTTCTTTTTTCTTTCTTTTATGTATTTGACCTTTGAAAAACTCTTGCTCTGTGCCAAGTATAAAAATCAAAGATAAAAATATTCAAGGTTCAAAATTTGAAAAGTCCTCAAGGAATTTATTTCTCTCATAGGAGGACAGACTTGCTAACTAGTGTTGACAGCTAACATGACATGTCCTAACAGGCTTGTGCAAGGTACCGTGTGGTCCTGGAGCTTAGCTTTTGCCTGAGGAGTCCTAAAGGTCTCACTGGGGGAGGTAGGAGGGTGTTCAACATACAAGGGAAATGATATGCATGTCACACTGGTGAAAAGAAGGGAGTCTGGGAAGTCTAGGCCTTCAGCTACACAGGACAGGAAACTGCTTATTCATTAGCCACTCAGAGTCAGATTACCAAGAAAACAAAACATATGAACGTAAGTTCACAGTACAAGGACATCATCCATAGGCAGAATAGTGCTTATTACTCATAAAGCTGCTCAGAACTAAGACCTAGTGATTTTTTTTCCCCTATTACTGACCAATAAAGACAATGCAGGTGTTTTGTATGTGTAATTTTGTGTTTGGGTCAATATTGAGACTTTATTTTATCCATTTTAAAAAAAACAGTGAAAATAGCCTAACTTTGTGTGAATTCTAAGTTGTAAAGGTTTTCATAACCTTTGAATTGAGACGGGACCCCACTAGTTCAAATGGCGAGGGAGATGTCTGTCATATGCATACCTTGCTGATTGCACATGACTGTTAATGTTTATGGAGCAGGAATGCCATTAAAAAGCCAGGCTATGTGGTGTAAGTCTATGATCCTAGTGACTTGGGAGGCTGAGGCAGGAGTATTGAAAGTCCAAGGCCAGTCTCAGCAGTTTAGTGAGACTGTTTCAAAATAAAAAACTGAAAGGGATGGGGATGTAGCTCAGTGATAGTGAAGTGCCCCTAGGTTCAATCCCCAGCACCCCCTCCACACCCCTGCAAAAAAAGGAATGCCATTAAAGCCCCAGATGGCAAGACATGTAACAGCCACATCTCTTCTCCAGCCACTGATTGCAGGACTGCTACAGCTATGAGAAAAAGGAAAAATAAGAAAAAGGAAGAAATCCAGGTGTCTGTGATTCAGTGAAGTTGTTTTGGTCTGTCAGAGCAGAGTCATTCATTCAAGAAATTGAGCTGTTGGCAGAGGGGATCAGAGGCTGGACCCACCCAGCTTGAGCCCCTATAGCTTAAATCTCTGGTTGTCTTAGTGCACTGACAGTTTTCACACACATGCTTCTGTCTATCCACAGAGAAGCCCTGGATACCAAAGGTACTCAGAGTTTTATAGAAGATTGTGTTTATTTACTATATGTGATCTGAATGTGTTTTTTGGGAACAACACAGTAGTCAGAAATCTAGTAATTGTAGAGAAATAAGTTTTTTGTTGTTGTTAATCATTCAGGTTTGTTTTCTAAGAATCTCTGCAATACTGTCTGCATTAGAGGTGTTTTGTTTTTCCCTTTAAACCAAACACTATGAAAACTACAAAAAAGTCATTGACTGACAACCTCTTGCCCAAACTTTTTCTTTTTGTTTGCAGATTGCTAGGTTCTGGCTCCTTCTGTTTGTATTGCTCTTGTGGTGTGTGATCTATTACAGAAGTATTCCCTGGAAATCCAGGGTCTTCAAAACATGGTGGGATTCACTCCCCACCCCCTCGCCCCAAGTTACTTCAGTGGTGGCAAAAATAACAATTGTCCCCAGGGAAATGAAGCTCATTGCTATGGTAACTAATGAAGGTTGCATCATTCTAGGGCACATTTTAAAAGCCTGGATTTCAACATGGATAGACGCCCCGTCTTATTTTATTCAGTAGCTTAGCAACCTGTGGTATAGTGTTTGTCGCCACCCCCAACCTTCCCTTTTCTCTCAGAAAAGTGACCTATATAGTTAGTATTTTATTGTAGGCACATTTTCACTGTGGATTTGATTCAGTTCTTAGGTAGGTTTATGATAATGATGACCTTATTTCTGGACCAAAAATAAGGACACTGTGTGTGAAAGATTGTTCTGTCTTTGGTGACCCACTCTATGTCTGTCTGCACATATTTTTCTTTCTGTACCCCTTAGCTTTTGGTGCTATTCAAAGGTTTCTCACCAATTGTCTTTTTTATTTTTATTCACTGATAGCTACTACTCATGTGCTGTGACTCCCAAATCTTAATTTTCAGCTCAGGTCACATCCCTAAACTCCAGCTAGGCAGTTAACTCCACAGCAGCCCTGACTAGATTGTCCCCAAACTCAGCATGTTCAAGATGAACTCAGTGTTGCCTTCCACAGAAATCACTTATTGATGAATAGCACCACCATTCATGTGACACCTACACCAGTCAGCCACCAAGCCCAGATTTTTCTATTCCTGAGTGCTCTAAAAGCTATCATCCTCATCCTTCTTTTTTTTTTTTTTTTTAGATTTTTCTTTTTTGTGAGACCTAGAGTCTCACACATGTTAGGCAAGTGTTCTAATCACTTACCTGCATCCAGCCCCCTTGCCCTGTTTTGCTTGGGTTACTTACTGCTCACTTCTCCACACCATTTACTTGAGGGTAACTAGGCTGTTTCCTGGCTTTCCTCAAACAAACAGATGTGATTTTGTGTTTGACCCCTTGTCCTCAGTGGCTGTCACTGTCCTCAAAGTGAAATTCAAACTCTTCTGCATGGCCTTCAAGGACCTTGATGGCCTTCTGTCTGCTCCTTTGTCCAGGCCTGTTTCTCACTACTGCTGCTCATTCTTGCCTCCCTGGGCTGCCCATGCTGTTCTGCTACCAGGACTGTGCTCTCATTCCCTCTCCACTTTCCACTGGCAAATCCTGATCCTGTATTTCTGGCCATCATCCCAAAGACGCTTCCTCTGATACTGCCTAACCTTCCAGGATCCATACTCAGAGTTAGAGACCCACATGTGCTCTTGTATTTTGCAGGGCCATTTCCGCTCTGCGGCCCTTACCTTGTTTGTAGTGTTCTGCGACCTGTCTCCCCCACTGAGCTATGTGAACTTCCTGAGAACAAAGGTGGCTTGTCTGTGCGTCATTTTTACCTGTTGAATTGTGGTGAGCTATATCCAACATAAAATTAAGATTATGTTATTTTCCAAACAGCCCAGTGGCTGAACTTACGGAGGCCTCTAGAAGGGTACCTTGTCTTGTTATTTTTAAGATGAGCATTTAAGATTTTTAAGATGAGCATTGCCTCTCCCCTAGTGTCTGCTTTTGCCTAGTGCTAGGAGCTTGGGAGAGAGGAAGAGATGGGGGGAGAGGAAACAGAAAACTACAAAGTGGATAGTGCGATAGGATTGGTCCTATCATGTTCCCGAGAACCCAGGGCATTGTGTGTTGGGTGAATGAACACTTGCGCTATGTTCTATGCATTTTTCTTCCTCAAGAAAATGAGGTCCACTGACCTCTACTGCCTCAGGTGTCTTGTAATCACAGTTATAATATATCCCCACCCTCCAACACTGGGCCTTGTGTATGCTAAGCATGTATTTTTTCAGTGAATTAAAGCTTTCTTCCTTAGCTACAATTATTTTCTGAAACATTTTTTTCAAGGAAGAAGGTTTTCACTTACTATTAAAAAGTTTTTGTGTTGTTTTTAAAATATAAGATAAGAAAAATTAAAACCTCTAGGCTTTGTACACTGGAATTTACATCTACTTAGGACATTTGTAGCCATTCAAATTGCATTTTTTATCTTTAGGATGCAGTATCTTTTTTCTCTTTAAAACTGCTCATGTATCACAGGAGACAAAAGAACAGATTTTTTAATATATTTTTATTTTTAGATGTAAAAATTTGTCAACTGCCTTAATACAGGTTGATTTAAGGAAGGCAGTTGGAAGGAGTATTCTGTATATGTCTGTTAGGTCTAATTGGTTTATAGTGTTATTCAGACCCTCTAATTCCATATTGATCTTCTGTCTAGATACTGTATACATCATTGAAAGTGATGTACTGATGAATTTTATTAACTTCCGTTTATCTGGAAATGGCTTCATTTCTTCTTTATTTTTGAAGGATAGTTCATCCAGATACAGAGTTCTTTCTTGACACTTTTTTTCTTACAGTACTTTAAATATAGCATCTCACTGCTTTTAGTCCTCCATGGTTTCTGATGAGAAATTGACTATTAATGTTATTGATGATCTCTTGTATGTGATGAGTTGATTTTCTCTTTTTGCTTTCAAGATTTTCTCTTTAGTATTTGACAGTTTGATTGTAATATGTCAGATCTAGACTTGTGGTTTTAGTGGTAGAGTGCTTGTCTAGCATGCATAAGGCCCTGGGTTTGATTCTTAAAAATACACACGCAAACACGCACACACATACACAGAGTCTAAGTTTGAATGTATTTGTGTTTATCCTCCATTGAATTTTTTGGATGAGTAGATTCATATCTTTTGTCAATTTGGGGGAGTTTGGGACCATTTTTCTTCAAATACTTTTCTGCACATTCCCTTCTTCCTATAGGACTCCCATATAGAGTGTCAGTACACTTAATAATGGGTTATAGGTCCCTTAGGCTATGTTTGTTTTTCTTCATTCTTTTCTGTTACTTCTCCTAGACTGGTAATTTCAGTTTTCTGGTCTTCAAGTTTGCTTATTCTTTCTTCTGCCTGCCTAAACCTGCTGATAGACCTCTCTAGTGAATTTTTCATTTCAGTTAATTGTTTTTTAATAAAATTTCTATTTGATTCCCCTTTATAATTTCTAGCTATTGATTGATATCATCTATTTGTTCATACATCCTTGGCTCATTTTCCTTTACTTCTTTTTTTAAAAAATTTAGTTGTTGATGGATCTTTATTGTATTCATTTATATGTGGTGCTGAGAATCGAACTTAGTGCCTCACACATGCCAGGCAAGCACTCTGCCACTGAGCCACAACTCCAGCCCTCCTTTACTTCTTTGTCTACAGTTTCTGTAGCTCTGAGTATATTTAAGACAGCTAATTTAAAGTCTTCCTCTAGTAAGCCCAATGTTTGGGCCTCTTTATGAATGTTTTCTGTCAGTTTATTATGTTTTTCTATGAATGGACCATACTTTGTTTCTTTGTATACTCTGCCCTTTTATGTTGAGAACTGCACATTTTTAATATTGTAATGTGATAGCTCTAGTAATCAGATTTACCCTTCTCTCCAGGGATTGCTGTTTTTGTTGAATACCATAGCTATTTAGTAACTTTTCTAAACTATTTTTGCAAAGACAGTATTCCTTGTTGTGTGTAATCACGGACATCTGTTGTTTCGGCTGTGGTCCTAATAAGGAGAAAGTTCTATTTCCAATTTCTTTTGAAAGACACTGCCTGGGAAGCCTTTTGTTTTTAGGGAATTGAAACAATGAGGAGCCTGTGTTCTAGTCTCTCAGTGAATTTCCAGGTAAATCAAAATATATCTCCAAATTGTGGAGGACATGGTTCTTACCCTAGCACCCGCAGGCTACTCCACCAAGAAGAGCCACTATCTCCATGCCTGCTGCCATGGGCTGGAGCGTGGGTGATTGCAACTATTAAATGCCAATGTTCACTGAAATTTATCACTTTTTGTTAAATTTCATTTCCCTGGACACTTAACATTTAACTAGGCATTAGAGTTCTGAAATAGATAATTCTCCCAACTTAATGGATATTCTTGCCAGTGTTGTTAGTAGACTTGGTGGAGGGACTAGTTTATGAAGTTGCTGCTCTTCCACCTTCTGTGATGTCTTGCTAATATTGATTCTTATTAAGATGGTAGTACTAATATTATAATGTCATGCTAACATATACTATGAAAAGATTTTTTTAAAAGAAGAGTAAACACTGAAATATTTGTATGAGCAGGTTCAGAGTTACTTCTTGCAAGTTAATAACCATTATTCCTGTCCATCTCACAAATTAGTGTGATTGACCAAAAAGAATTTTGCATTTTGAATTTTCCATGTCTATCTAATGTGCCCCTACGTAGCACTATATCATAAGTGGGGTTTTGCAAATAAAGTGATATTTCTTTATTGTGTCTCTAGTTGGTCTAGACTGTTTCTTGCTTCTTGTTTATAGGAGATTCACTGATTACCTGGGGGTAGGGGATATTTAATACAATTTGAAACTTAGTCTAGAATGATGACATCAGTAGTCTCTTTAGGTAGTGACCAACTCTTTCTGATATAAATGCTGTCTCTGCTTCTTACCCTGGGATGGTGTAGGGTAAGGTGTATGTCCTCTGTGTTCTCCTGGCATTGGGACACTGACTGTTGCCCTTGGTTTGATGTATGTCCTCTATTTCCTCTGGTCTCTGGAATTATGTCCCTTGGTCTTCCAGTTGTGTTTGCCTTACTGGCACATGCTGGTGATGTTATGACTGGTGTAACTTACTATTGGGCCTTTCTGGTTGGTTAGAACCTGGTGGTGCTCTCCAGTCTGTCTTCATTTCTGGTTTTCTGAGCTCTCCTGGGTGCTTGGTTGCTATCCGAACTGCTGACCTGGAACTTCAAGCAGCCTTTGTACCACCTGTTCCACAGTGAGCGCCCTGGTCAGCCATACCACAGAAAATCTGAGCCTCAGACCTTACCATTGCTTGACCATGTTTGGCAAAACTGTTCCTCAGGATAGGGCATCTCTTGCAAGTCTATAGACTTGCTGTGTAACCCTTCTGTTCATGTCAGATGCTGTATATTCCATTTGATCTCTTTGCACTTCCTTCACTACAAAAATCTAATGAGTCCCCCAGGAAGATGGATGTTCCCAGCAGATTTGGGTTGTTTTTCTTAGCTCTTTCATCTCTGTAACCAAAACACCCAAAAAGAACAAGTTAGAGGAGGAAAAGTTTATTTGAGCTCATGGTTTCAGTTGTCTTAGTTCATAGGTGGCCACTGACATGGCTCTGGGCCCAAGGTGAGGCAGCACATCATGGGGAAGAAGGCTGCTCGGCACGTGGCAGAGGCAGAGGCCAAGGAGGGAAGGGGCCAGAGGGAAGGTGCATGCCCCGTGCCCACCTTTTCCAGCCACATACACCTGCCTACAGTTACCAAACTAGGATGGACTGATTAGGTTGCAGCTCTTACAGTCCAGTCATTTCACTTCCAAACATTCCTGCATTAACAAGAGCTTTTGGGGGATACCTCATATTCGAACCATAGCAAGGGCAAAGGTCAGACCTTAGAAAAGTAAAACAGTGAAAGTAGTTTTCAGATGCTATTATGATTAGACATTTGAAGAGTCATGGAATTCTAAATGTATAAAAGACCTAAATTTAAGGATTCTAGATTTTTTTAGAGAGGTATATGTAATGTGCACATATAAGTATATGTATGTTTGTACATAATGTGCATATAAAATGCATATTGTTAAGATACATATGTTTAGTCAAGATGTGAATATGTATATAATGTTAAGAAGTTTGCGTTCTTTGTGTCACTATTTTCCTGTGACTAAAAACTGTGATTTCATGTACATATTTTCTTCTATTGTAGGACAGTTCGTGTTTGGTTAAAGAGAGACAGTGGGCAGTACTGGCCAAGCATATACCATGCAATGCCTTGTAAGTATCTGGGTCTCTGTCTTGAAAAAACAGACCTGTACCCCAGCTCCCCTTTGTTCCCGGATTGCCTTCTCTGTATTTTCTTCTTGAGTAGAAAAGATTGAATGTTAGAATCTCATTATAATGAAAAGTACCATATTAAAATCATTTTAAATTTTCTAAAGTTTTCACTATGTAAAATTAAGAAAATTGTTCTGAAATTGACTGTATATTCAGTTTCTGAATGAGATCAATGGAAGAAGGACTACAGCACACAGGCTCTCTGATTACAGCAGTCTCTCTCTTGTTGCCAACTTCTGTTTAACTATTTTGTAAAATGTGTTCATAGACAATTCAAAATTTTATCCAGTGATTTCATTGGTGAAGTAAATTTATCCTTGCATTGTTGTTACAGCATTTATTCAAATTCAGGACATTAAGATTGAACATTTAGTTAGAAAATCCTAAGATTTTCTTAGGATTAAAACATTCTAATTAGAAATAGATCTAATTTCCTCCACATTATATCAGAGAAATATGTCCAGTCTTCCAGAGAGAGTTGTAGGGTGGGGGAGAATATAAAAAGACAAGTGTCACAGGTGTTCCCTCTTATGTGGAATCTGGAGTTGGGTGGCAGGGAGACAACCTGAAAGTAGCAGGGAGACTTTTAGAGATGAAGAGGAGGAAGATTGGGCAAGGGCAGGGAATATGATCAAGGTATGTCATTTCCATGTCTGAGTATGCCACAGTGAAATCCGTTATTCTGTATAATTAAAATGCACTAATTTTTTTTTAAAAGATGTGTTTCTTAGACTTATAAGTGAAGAGCTGGCCCCCCAAGTTAAATTTATTTTCAGTCTGTTTTATCTTTTAAATGAATGAAGTTTGAGCATTCTGTTCCATGTTTATTTTAGTGTCATAATTATTTAAGTTCATTATCAATTGTATTAAACATTTTCTTTATTCCCCTGCCTTAAATCTTAATTAAAATCAGCATGCAGAAAAACTCCCAGGTTCTCTTTTGGGCTCATACACCCTCTGGCTTGCTACACCTTACCCCTTAATATAAGTATCCCAGTTTGAGAAATACATGCCACTATACACAACCAAAATAAATTTATGCTAAATTATAGATGTGATTACATTTATGCCTCTGGCAAAAGAATACCATAATAACAATTTTCTCTGTTTATGAAAAAATGAATTATTAAGGATATAATGGTTTCAGCAAGTTTCAAATTATCTCAGAGGCTTTGCATGACTTTAGAATTGTGTAAGAAATAGATGATAACCACAAAGCTGAACCAAGTATTCAACTTCCTTTTCTGTGAAGAAAAAATTTCTTGGAATTCTTTTTTTTTAATTTGTTCTTATTAGTTATCCATGACAGTAGAATGTATTTTGACATATTATATATATATGGAGTATAACCTCTCATTCTTCTGATTGTACATAATATAGAATTATATTGGTCATGTAATCATATGTGCGCATAGGATAGTAATGTCTGATTTATTCGACTATTTTTCCTATTCTTGCCTTTTTTTTTTTTTTGATATCAGGGATTGAACTCAGGGGCACTTGACCACTGAGCCACATCCCAGCCCTATTTTGTGTTTTATGTCGAGACAGGGTCTCACTGAGTTGCTTAGTTGCTTAATGCCTCACTGTTGCTGAGGCTGGCTTTGAACTCGCAATTCTCCTGTCTCAGCCTCCCAAAGTGCTGGGATTACAGATCATGCCCAGCTTTATTTTTCCTATTCTCATTCCTTCTCTTTCCTCTTCATTCTTCTTGGTCTAAAGCACACACACACACACGCACACACACAGTGGAATATTACTCAGCCATAAAGAAGAATGAAATTATGGCATTTGCTGGTACATGGATGGAACTGGGGAATATCATGCTAAGTGAAATAAACCAGTCCCAAAAAACCAAACGCCAGATGTTTTCCCTGATATGCAGATGCTAACTCACAATAGGTGGTGATAGTGGGGGGAAGAAGAGAAGTACTTTGTATTAGACAAAGTGGATTTCTTAATACTGTATTCTCCTTTTACCAGTTGTGCTTCTAGCAGACCCCATTATTATTGGCTCGAGGACCAATATTATAGGCCCAAAGAAAGATGGGCTTGTTGAGCAACAGCAATGATGAGGTTCAGGCAAACAGGAAAGGAAGAGAATTCTCCAAATTTTTTTCCCCTGGTTTTTAAGTGCCATAACCAGTCTCTTCTCTGGTATTGCTCCTTTTTTATTTTTTATTTATTTATTTATTTTGGGTACTGGAGATTGAACTCAGGGGCACTCGACCACTGAACCACATCCCCAGCCCTGTTTTGTGTTTTATGTAGAGACAGGGTCTCACTGAGTTGCTTAGCGCCTCGCCATTGCTGAGGCTGGCTTTGAACTCGCGATTCTCCTGTCTCAGCCTCCCTAAGTGCTGGGATTACAGATTTGAGCCACTGCGCCCAGCTATTGCTCCTTCTTTTAAAAAAAAAAAAAATTTTTTTTTTTAGTTGTAGATAGACACAATACCTTTATTTATTTTTTTATGTGGTGCTGAGGATCGAACCCAGTGCCTCACGCATGCTAAGCAAGTGCTCTTCCACTGAACCACAACCCTAGCCCCTGGTATTGCTTCTTTATCAAACTTGACATAATATCTAACTGGAAGAGATGGGAAGTGCTGTAATCTAACAAGCTGAAAGTCCCCAGAAATGTAGCTTTCAACTTGTCAGCCAGAGAAGAAGCAGACCTGGGCAATATTTTGAAGGTTTGGGAACCTCATGAAGGAACAGAGTCTTGAACAATTGCTTGTCCATCCCTCTCCCTGCTTTTCCTCTACCCATATATACATGCATATTTGTGTCACTCTATAATATTCCCTCCCCCACCCCTCTCTTGGTGCTAGAGATTGAACCCTGGGGTGCTCTACCACTGAATTACGTCCCCAGCCCTTTTTACAATTTTTAATTTTGAGACAGGATCTCACTCAGTTACCCAGACTGGCGTTGAACTTGTGATCCTTCCACCTCAGCCTCTTGAGTCAGAGGTTACAAGAGTTCGTGCACCTGGGCTTTTCACTGTGTCTTTATTTGGCCATCTCTAAGAATACAGAGAAGCCTTTAGTTGCATTTCCACCATTAATTAGTCTGTATGTAAGAATGACTGGCATAGGCGCTCAATAAATACTTATAGAAGGATTGAGTCTAATAATAAAGATGATTTTTTTCTGAGAATATTATCATCCATTTCCTTAGTGATTAAACATGAGGTTTGAGAAACAGGGCCTTCTAATTATTTGTATATTTGTCTATGGTGTTCTACTAAAGGGAGTAAAAATAGGACTGTTCAAAGTGTTGTTTGTGGTCCAGCCTAATCAATATTACCTGAGAAATTAGTGGAACTGCACTATTGGGTTCTACCCCAGGGCTACTGAATCAGAACCTACACTTTAATAAGATTCCTTCATGATCTAAATGTACATTAACATTTGAGAAGCTTGACTTGTTACATCATAGCCAATATATTGTTGATCTATATATACATGTTTAAATGAACACATGTAAAGCCTCATGGGTATATAATGGTAATTTGTAAGTATGTAGATATATGTGTACATGTTAGTCAGTCAAACATTTACTGCATGACCAGTATATAGGGACACTGATGTAGATGCCAGGATTGTAGATGACCATGGTCAAATTGACTTCTGTAATTTTTCATTGTTGAATAGTTCTTACTACTCTGTACAGGTATAAGGAAAAAGGTGACATTCTTCACAATTGGTCAGAAATTGATATATTTTCCTAGGAATTGTATGTTCAGATGACATAGTAACTAACCTCTGAGCAAGAATTTAAGCTTTGTTTAACTTAAAAATGGCAGAGTCTTATTGCATAAGAAAATAAGCTACTTTTTGATCAGAGAACCTGACATAGATTTGAATTTCCAAAGGATTGCTTTGCATTCTTTTCTGTTGAAAGGTTTTTGTTAAGAGGCTGTTCCGTATTGTGCTTAAGCAATGTGGTATTAGTTACAAAATAAGTGAAAAGAAAATTGAATAAATCCAGAGGCTATAAAATGGATACCAGAAGGCAGATATGACCATGTTGTACATTTATAGTAGTGCGTGATAAGTAGTATTCCAAGTACAGGAGAAAATATTTTACACATTTAAAATATGGCTTGTTTATTTTGTTTGCTAAAATACATTTTAAATAGAATATTTGTCATGTTCTGGGCAGGAAAAGAGATGTTTGGTAGCTTTGAGAAGAAGTTCAATGGGGGAAAGGAGTAGGAGGCATTGAATTGGAAAGAGTGAGTAGTGAAGGCTAAGCTGATGGTAGGAGTCAGCCTGAAGGGCAGAGGGTGATGAGGCTGAGTGACCTTGAGGGAGTGGCAAGAGAAAGATGTAGAGCTGCCTGTGCGTCATTATAACCGGGCCAGTCTGGTTTTCCCAGGAATTTGGCATTTGGATTTGGAATGTGGTATTAGTTAGTCTTAGCCCAGACAGGTCCCTTGAACTGGGAACATATAAGCCCAAGAGCTGTGAGACCTTTTTGTACCTAGAGAAACAGTGAACACCAATTTTCAGAGAAGAAAGGATGAACTAGGGAGGGAGGACCCTCTGAGCTCTGAGGGAGAGAAAGCCCAAGCAATGATGCCTGAAAGTTTTCCTCCTTATCTTCTTAAACATCACCCCCATGCCTGGCTGGGTTTCTGCCTTTGAGAGAGAGCCCACCTCCTGCCGTATATGCCCATTTGTGCTTAAGCTGGCACAAGTGAGTTTTTCCCTTGTTGTAGTTGGAAGTGTCTGACTTAGCCCAGTCCTACTTGTGTATACCTCCTAATTCCCATCTGTTAAGTTTTTCTTAGGTCTCTGTGATCTTTAAATAGGAAGGACTTGTCATAGGCCTTCTTGGTGCCACTGTGTTGTTGAGCAGTACATAGTCTGGGAAAAGTGAGGACATGTAAGGAAGAAAAACAGAAAGTAATATTGTGCCCTCTTTGATTTCTTTGGACTGTGTATCTAACAAAACATTTCTTCCATACCATGACCTGTGCACTGTACTAAGGCTATCATGATTAAATATGGCAGCCAGTTCCTGTCTTTGTGTTCCTTACAATGTTGTGGGGAAAGGCAGACATTAAATGAGTACCAGCTATGGTTAGTAATAAAGACAGGGAAAGAGACAATGATGGAGCTGGGTTCGGTGGCGCATGCCTGTAATCCCAGCACTTTGGGAGGCTGAGACAGGAGAACTGCGAGTTCAAAGCCAGCCTCAGCAACGGCGAGGCGCTAAGCAACTCAATGAGACCCTGTCTCTAAATAAAACACAAAATAGGGCTGGGGATGTGGCTCAGTGGTCGAGTACTCCTGAGTTCAATCCCTAGTACCAAAAAAAAAAAAAACCAACAACAACAAAAAAGAGGCAATGATGGTCACAAAAATTTCTTGAAGGAGGCCCATTTAAACACTGATCTCTTTAGAGATTTGTTTGTTTGTTTGTTTATGGTGCTGGGGATTAAAATGGACCCAGAACCTTGTGCTTGCTGAGTACACAAACTACCACCCCAGCACCTTTGTAGAGAGAATTTGGGGTAACTATTGACTTGTTTTATGGTTTCCTATAAGCTAGCTAATTTTATGAATGAATGAGAAATCAAGGCATTTTCTTATCAAATATTCTTTCAAAATACCCTCTTGGTGTATTCACATAGTAACTACTAATTGCCTATGATAATATCATCTTACAATTTGCCCACCTGGGCCCTGCCTGAGCTTGTCAAATGGAAACGGGCCTTCCTCAGGGTGCAGTGTTGAGACTTCAGATGCAGCCATAAATGTGATTATTTGTTCTAGGCTTCTAATAGATAGAATTTCAACCACCACATTGTATCACACTACAGAGAAAAAGCATGTGAAAAGCACAGGCATTCCATTTTTCATGGTTGACATCTTTTAGATTTACTTTACCAACTGGGTTTGCCACTCTGGGTCAGACAAAGGAGAGGCATGGAGGAATCTGAAGTACAAGCCAGGGTGGCAGGTGGTGGAGATTATTCTTATTCTATCAGAGGACTGGGTATCATCTCTG
This sequence comes from Xerus rutilus, assembly GCA_028644305.1. Classification (NCBI taxonomy): domain Eukaryota; kingdom Metazoa; phylum Chordata; class Mammalia; order Rodentia; family Sciuridae; genus Xerus; species Xerus rutilus. Next base: position 110,534,225 of record CM053404.1, read on the forward strand.
GCCCTTTATTACCAACTTCTCCCGAGGGTATGGACAATAGGTAAAATCACCTTCACTGCCAAATACGAAGTGAAGAGGAGGCTGGAAGGGGTAAAAACCTCAGGCTGGAGCACGTTGGAGAATTGAAAACCTGTATGGGTTCTGTTGTTTCCAGACCAGGCAGGTGAAATTTACTTTGGCACCTAAGCTTTTATGCATTTGTCTCCAAAGCAAATCAGAAGACCTTTCTTCAGAGGTAGTTGCAAATAAACAGGTGTGCCAAACATAGTCAGAAGATGTCTTGTTTCGGCATTTGTCCATTTGTCTCTGCTTTGGTATGGAAGGATGGTATCTCTCCAGTCTGTAGTTGTGATTGGGCCCCCCAGTTTTCACACAAGTAATGAGGTTAAGGTTAATGATCACCTTAACCTTGAGTCTTCACCAAAACACATAATTTTGAACCATCTGCTCCCAGTTTTTTCAAAAGCCTGGGAGAGAATGGCTGTGGCAGATAGTGTGAATGTCCACTTAACTTCTGTGTTCTCCCACTTCATGTTAGCATCAGCCCTCTGCAGGACTGCCTTTGTTCGTCGCACCTCACCTTCGATTGACATGTACATCCACATGAAATGCCATATGGCTGCTTTTAAAGTAACTATGTCCACCATAATACACAGCACCTCTTTTATGAAGAAGCACTGAGGAGAGATATTTTTCAGATATGAGGGCCAGAAATCCTTTGATTCCTCTAAGACAGAATTTCCTGAATAGTGTATGTAGTGCCTTGGTGCCCTGAGCGCTGATCCTCTTAGCTGGGCGGAGGGTGCAGTGAAAAGTGGAGTGGAGGGGGAGGGTTAGTCTCTTCTACTGACTCCAGTGGCTGTACAAATAAAATTTCCTGTATATATCATGAGGCAAAAAAGGTTGGGAGCAGTAGTTCTGAGGACCTGGTTCCTAGTCCTTATGGATAATGTGAAACACCTTTATTTTAAGTTTATTTATTTGTGTGTATGTGTGTGTGTGTATTTTCTCTGTAATCATGACTTTTTGTTTATTTCTGTTGTTTGGTTTTGTCATATCTACTTATTTAGTGAGTTCAAGTTCTTTGTGAAATGAGGCAAGGAGTATATAAATGAATTATATTAGTTAAGATGATTAGGTGAAGCTTGAATATGATCAAGCCTATGGTTTATATTAAGTTCACTCTCCTCCAGGTGCACTGCTTTAGATTGGAACATTTAAAATAGCCTATAGGAGCTGGGCCCGTTGGCGCACACCTGTAATCCCAGCACTTTGGGAGGCTGAGACAGGAGAATCGCAAGTTCAAAGCCAGCCTCAGCAAGGGTGAGGTGCTAAGCAACTCAGTGAGACCCTGTCTCTACATAAAACACAAAATAGGGCTGGGGATGTGGCTCAGTGGTCAAGTACCCCAGAGTTCAATCCCCAGTACCAAAATAAAATAAAATAGCTTATAGGTTAGAACCTGTGCCTAGGTGGGAAACTAGAATTTTATTTTTATTTGTCATTTTGCTGAGTCACTTTGGGCAAGTTCTTTATATTTACTCTGCTTTGAGTCCAACAACAGATAAACTGTTTATTTTCTTTATTCTCAAATTTGCATAAATAGCTTGGTTATTAGATACATCAAATTACTGTTTGCACAATACTTTTGTTTAATAGTATACACTATCATTATTATCAACCCAGAGTAATTCAGAAAAATTTGCTAATTTCTGAGGTAGCTGGGTTGGTTTCCTTTTCCCATTTGTTGGGACTACAATGTTAAGGTGACAGATGACTCAAAATTGAAGATTTGAAAAATCAAGTTGATTAATATGTTCACATGCTATCATATCTGGCCTGAAAATGAGTTATTTTGTACATGAATTTCAAATGTTAATTTCCCATTAGGGATGAAAACTTTTATTTTTTATTTTTTTTATTTTTATTTTTGGTTCCAATTAGTTATACATGACAGTAGAATGCACTTTGACACATACATAAATGGAGTATAACTTCTCATTCTCTGGTTGTACATGATGTAGAGTTACACTGGTTTTGTAATCATATATGTACATAAAGTCATAACGGGATAAAAACTTTAGATAATTTTAGATGATGGATGTGGTTCCTGTCCTTGTTCAACTTTTCCCTCCTTGCCCAATCTCTTCTGCTGTGCTTATTGCAGTTTTGGGTAAAGTTTATATAGATTGATTAGTAGTGTAAAGTATTTAAAGTTATAAATGTAGCAGTTCTATTTTTATAAGATGGTTATTGTTTTGGTGACTTTTAAACATCTTTAACTCAATCAACAGTTTCATGGCAGACTGGGGAATCTGTATATAATTGGGAAATTCCCAACCTACTGTTTTAGTTTATACTTTATTTTAAGTAACTCCTTGGTTCCTGGTTGTGAAGTATATGGCTGTATTTGTTAGTTTCTTTTTCATAGGGTATATTATGGAACTATTTATAAACATAAGTTATGTGTGTAAAAGCAATTTATTATTATTACTTACATTTTTGGTTTGGTTTTTTTTGGTACCAAGAATTGAACTCAGGGGCACTCTACCACTGAGCCACATCCCCAGCCCTGTTTTGTGTTTTATTTAGAGACAAGGTCTCACTGAGTTGCTTAGCTAAGGTTGCTAAGGTTGCTTTGAACTTGTGATTCTCCTGTCTCAGCCTCCCAAAGTGCTGGGGTTACAGGCATGTGCCACTACGCGCAGGTTTTACTTGCATTTTTTAAAACAGTAAGGTAATATGATTCTGTATTTACTAAAAAGAAAAAGTGCCCACGAAACTTAATTTTTAATGGCAATGAAGGAAAACAGATTATCCAAAGTAAAAATATGAGATATTAATAATCTGAGTTAAGTACAGTGTTTATTTAGCATACTTTTGTTTGATTTTCATCCACCAGAACATTATAAAGTGTATTGTAGTTAGATCACTTTATTGTGACTTAAAACTTACCGAAGGGCTGGGGTTCAGTGGTAGAGCACCCACCTAGCACAGATGAGGCACTGGGTTCGATCCTCAGCACCACATAAAAATAAAAATAAAGGTATTGTGTTTGCCTACAACTAAAAAAATATTTAAAAAAAAACTTACAGGGAGAAAAAACAACTATTTCTTTTTTAAAAAATGTGTTCTTATTAGATATATATGACAGTAGGTTATATTTTGACGTATTATACATACCTGAATTGTAACTTCCCATTCTTTTGGTTGTACATGATGTTGAGTTTCATTGGTTGTGTATTTATATGTGAACATGGGAAAGTTATGTCTGATTCATTCTACTCTTTTCTGTTCCCATCCCCCCTCCATTCCCTTCATACCCCTTTTTCTAATCCAGTGAACTTCTATTCCTTCATTTATTCATAGTAACTTTGTTAATATTACTCAGACTAGATCCAGAGGGGGAAAAAAGGGTCAGTTTTGATAGAGTGCACAAAATGTTTGACTTAAATGAAAAAGACTGTTTAGTATTAGACAATCAAATTCCTCAATACAAATAAGTATGCTTAGTGAAATAAAACAAGAGTAGGGTGCTGCACATCTAGTAAACATTATACTGTCCATGAATCCAGCCTTTGCTTTGTTAAGGGTGTATTACTTACTCATTGGAAGTTCAACTGAAGGCTCCTTATTATGGGATCCTGACATTTAACTTCATCAAGATGCCTTTACCATGAAGTTTTATTCAGGGAAGTACCATTGTTTATTTAGTTTTAAAGTTCCAACCAGAACATGTCCTGAAGAAGATTAGTGTATCCTGCCAAATAATACCTTTAGCATTGTAAAGCAGTCAGTGTGATTGAAATCCAGGGCTTAATCTTCAATGAAACTTGTGTGTTTATTCAAGCAAAGTTCAACTGGTCAGCAAAGGACAGAGAATAAATTAGTTACAAAATGAAAGAATTATTGGTGTAAACAATATAAATTAGGAAAGTTTGCCCCAAATAGAAATATTTTGAAAATAGTTCCTCTCAACTACATTTTTTTTTAAAGCAAGGTAATGACCTTTTCTTACACCAATTATGGGATAACAGTATTAGAAACGCAAGTGACTTTTTCTGCAATCCATTTAATTATTGACTTGTTGATGTTGGTCTCTTGATTCTCCTGTGTCTAGGGCTCATGTCTCTTGAGGATTTTCCTCCTTCAAATTATATGAGCATTAGCTGGGCGCGGTGGCTCATGCTTGTAATCCCAGCACTTAGGGAGGCTGAGACAGGAGAATCAGGAGTTCAAAGCCAGCCTCAGCAGTGGCGAGGCGCTAAGCAACTCAGTGAGACCCTGTCTCTACATAAAACACAAAATAGGGCTGGGGATGTGGCTCAGTGGTCGAGAGCCCCTGAGTTCAAACCCCAGTACCAAAAAACAAAACAAAACAAAAAAATTATATGAGCATTACTATAATCACCTATACTGGGGCTTCTCTTTGTTTTAGTTTTCTCTGAACTTAAAACTGAATGCTGGCGCTGTAGCTCAGTGTTAGAGTGCTTGCCTCGCATGCATGAGTCACTGGATTCGATCCTCAGCACCACATAAAAATAAACAAATAAAATAAAGATATTGTGTCCATCTACAACTAAAAAAATATTTTAAAAAAACCAACTGAATGCTTGGCTTACATTACAAAGACTTCATTTTAAAACTTACTCAAATGTTACCAAAGTGTTTAAAGGTGAGACTGTGAAAGGCCATGAAAGTCTAAAGTCCTGATACTAAAAGAAGAGAAGAGGTCCAAACACACATAGACCTGCACACATTGCTTTTTGTTTTGTTTTGTTTTTTAAACCTTTTTAGTTATAGATGGACATGGTACCTTTATTTATTTATTTTTATGTAGTGCTGAGGACCAAACCCAATGCTTCACATGTGCTAGGCAAGTGCTCTACCACTGAGCTACAACCCTAGCCCTTTCTTTTTTATACATTTTGTTATCGTGCTTCCTAAAATTTTGCAAGACAGTCTTTTTGGTTGTCATCAGCCCAAAACAGAAAAGCTGGATGGCAAATCTTTTTCAGATGTGTGGAAAATTAATTCTGTACTATTTTCTTGAGAAACTGTGACAAGTTTTTATAAACCTGTTGGGAGACCCTAGGAAGCTAGAGTATAACAGGAGCAAAACCAATGGCAAGTCCTTGAATTTCAGTTATTTTGTTAATGTAGGAGAAGTCTCTGGCCATCTACATATAACATGGTATATCTGGGAGGCCTCAACAATGGGATCACCTCACAGAGCTTACTTGGTGTGATTATCCTCACTGGGAAACAGTTAAAAATGCTGGGGCAGAGATAAGTGTATCTTCAGGATTGTCATATTTTATTTATGTCATCTAGAGCTCAGGGTGATTTTGATCAAGGAAATCAGCACAGGGACACTGTGTTGCAATTTTACAGTTATGGTCAGCCACTTCACTCTTTGGAGAAAGCAGTTTTAAGGTGAGCAAATAGAGTAGTTGCCCAGCCAGTTCATCTCTTAAGGTGCACATTCAGCCATGAGGAGATCGGTTATTTCTTTATTACCTTATGAATTAATAGTTTTATGACATTTGAAACAGACTTTTTATTTGTGAAGTGTCACATCTTTGCAAACTAGTAACAACTATTATGCCTACATCATATTTTGTCTCCATCCTATTCTGCCAAAAGTTCCTTTTACCGTTTGACCATTATTACTTTTACTCTGTCTCATTGTTCTTCCCCAATTTTGTCCCTTTGATGTTTGTCTTGCATGTCAAAGAGTCATTTTATAAAGCACTAGCCTTTACAAAAGAGGTGGATTTTTTGTAGCAACCTCTGTATTCCTCTAACCCCCAAAGAAAAGATTTATTGTAGTTAACAAATCTAGGTATGAGAACTCTTTTGAGACCATTTGTTGCCTCTCTGGCCCTGCCAGGGCTTATGGGTATCCAACCCAAAGTCTGTTCCTGTGGGAGTGTCTCAGTTTGAGAAATCATTGAGGAGCATCATAAGGCTCAGCTACCCACAGCCTCCCCCTACCCCCAGAGGTTTGCCTGATGTTTCCCATAGTGCTTCTTTGAAGAGTGGCTGTGGCTTCAGGGCATCTGACAGCTAATGCTATCTAGTTGTTAGGTTCAGGCATATGTGTTATAGAATTTCTGTTAAAATTTCTTTTAAATTACATTTATAAAGGAAAGGGCTTTTGAATTCTGATAGTATTTCTTCCTATATATAAAGTGATTTGAACTAAGAGGGTGAAATGGAGTCATACAATTCTTATATGTAGTTGGTATCATAGTCTAAATTTCTTGATAGCAGTTGTAATACCTTATATATCATTATACCACATGCCTGGAACATAGTGAGCATTCTCAATTTTTGTTGAGTAACAAATGAGAGAATATCAGGAATAAAGCAATAACAATATAGATTTAAGGATAGCTTATGCAGTGTTGTAAAAATGTCTTTTAAATCATGTTTAGAAGTCAGTGGCTTTTCTAACTATAGTGTGACCATACATGACCTCTTAAGGAATTCAGAGAGAACATAGTTATACATGGTCAAGTTTGTTCTTATAAATGACAAGGTTGTTCTTTGCTAGTGTGCCCCTTGGGGCTGCAGTCAAGTTGTCTTCATATGCTGATGCTTAAATCATAATAAATAATTAGATATTTAAAATTAATTTGGGGGGGTACTGGAGATTGAACTCAGGGGCACTCGGCCACTGAGCCCCACACCCCCAGCCCTATTTTGTGCTTTATGTTGAGACAGGGTCTCACTGAGTTGCTTAGTGCCTTGCCATTGCTGAGGCTGGCTTTGAACTTGCAATTCTCCTGTCTCAGCCTTCCAAAGTGCTGGAATTACAGGCCTGCGCCACTGTGCCTGGTTTAAAATTAATTTTAACAGGAACAGCAAAATGACAAGATTAAAGACAGTGTTAAAGAAAAATCTTTTGAAGAAAAGAACTAGGCTTAGTTTTTCTATGTATTTTTAATGTGTGTATATATTTTGTATAGCTGTATTCACTATGTATTGTTTTCTTCTGATGTTTTTCAACTAACATAATTTTCCATGCAATCAATAGATTTTAATTCTGCACACATATGAGATTATGAGACCTGGCTTGCCAAATAATTTGTAGACCAAGGGTAAATAACACTGAATTTGTTAGGTTAGTGCATTAAATATCATTAGATTGCTTTTTTGGGCAGTATACTTTTGGGAATCTGATTTTATTTTGTGGCTGAACAGAAAGAAGGTAGTCCATACTGATAGGAGTTTTTGAGATTTTTGTTTTCTGAGTATGTCATGGTTGAAATTAGAAAAATATAAATTATTTATGCAGCTTAGGAGATTCTTTATGTTGTTGATTTGTTCAGAGCCCTTTTGTAGGGAAAAAATGTTACTAAGTAATGTGTTTATGAAGTGATTCTGTCAACAGAACTTGAAGTTCTTTTATATTTAAAGATATTTCTAGATTGGTGTTTGAAAATGGCACTGTGTGTTTGAATTATGTCTTTGAATCTTCTCCAACCTTTTTTTTTTTCCTGTGTGACCTGGATGAGACATCTAATCATAAGTGAAAAAGTAGGAATAAAAATACTTGGTATTGTGATTATGATTATATTGATGAAAAAGTTCTTACTCTAAGGGCTACTGTGAATATAGGGTAGCATTTAAAAATTGTGTTGGGCTCTTTTGAACAACTTTTTCAGTATGGGGTAAATTGTCAGAAATTCCCAATTTGTATGAGGAAGTGTAGGTAAAGAAGGCAGGGACCTGGAAGCCATTTAGTATGTGCTTATCGAGCACAGGTTTCTTCTGAGCATAGGACTTAGTAGACATAGGCAGTCGGTCTTGTGGATCAGGGAGTTCCAGCCCAGGACTGGGTGTGCTGACTCATCTGGTGTCTTTCCTGAAGTGCCTAGCCCTGTGTTGATTGGGTGTTTTTTAGCTTAAGACAGATCTGTAGTCATTTTCAACTAGCAGCTTCCACCAAACTCCTGACTGCAGAGTAGAAGCCTTGTTAGTTCCCTTGCCCTATATCATTGCTAAATCAATTATAGATTTATGTGTGTGGGCAGGGAGGGCTGGGAGTAAGATCTTTGTTTTAACAGTCTCCCTAACTCAGAAAGAGAGGGTTATTTCTGTTGAAGATGGGGTTTGAGTGGAGGAGAGAGAGCAGTGATTGAAGACTTATAAAGCACCAAGTAGTATTGTTAATCCAGTCGAGCAAAGTGAGACTGAATACTGACAGTGCAAACAGAGACCAGGGCCCTGGGAACTTGTCCAGCTTGAGAATATCTTACTTGCTACAGTTATTAAAAAGACAACTTTAAAAACTAGGGATTGATTGTAAAATTACTGTATTGTTTTGGTGAGTGGGAGTTAAATGAATTATTTCAGAAAATGGTGGGAAAAAGCAGCCACACATTCTCAGCTAGAGTTAGGCACTCCTGAATCAATGAAAATCGTCATTTTGTTAATTTCATCAACATGTTCATTTCTTTCAGCTCCATGTTCATGCATGTCTTTTAACCCGGAAACAAGAAGACTGTCCATAGGTCTAGACAATGGTACAATCTCAGTAAGTACACATAAATAAGATTTCCAGTTGAAATACTTCCCTTGCTGTGGAGTATGTATATGTATTGTGATGAGAGTTATTTATTAGTTTTTCAAATTAACAGAATCATTTTCTTGCTAATTAAAGTGGAAATTGCAGTGGAGCACGTTATGGTGAGGGAAGAGATTCTGCGTAGGGAGAACTGTCATCAGTCTACTGACATGCTGACAAAGCTCAGCGTGACCCACCACACATACAGCAGCCAGGCTAGGGGCATTCGGAGGCAGATGAGTGAGCTGCATGTGTCTGCCTTAGGAAGAGCAAGCTGAAATACTGAACTTTGATCAGATGATTAATCATGGTGTAAACTTCCCCCACACAAGCAACAGAACCCAAGGGAGATGCTTTTTTTTTCACATCTGCATGTTTGATCTTGTCGTTGATACTCTGTGTACTCTGTGTTCTCTTCCTTCTACTTCCTGGTTTCCCATCTCTCTCTAGCACATGAATAGAATTCTACAAATTTGTAGAAATTTGTGAGGAAAGCACAGAATATAGGTTTTAGTCTATCCAGATTAAATATTAGACCCTTTGACTATAGATCTTGGGGGAACTAAAGTGATTTGAGATTTGAATTTCAAGTTTTATCTACCTTCTTAATCTTACATAGATTGAGTTTCAAGTAATAAAAAGTCTGCTCTGTACATTCTCCATCTGATTAGTATTGCTTTTAGTCCCAGGCAAGAGAGGCTTGCTTTGGGACTTGTGAATTAGAAAGTACGACTCTGGCCACACTTTCCCACAAGATGAAGGGGCTGAGGGACAGAGGGCTATAACCAACCTGAGCTTCTCTCCCTCTCTCCCTGCATCCTCTGTGCACTGGGACTGTGGAATTTCTTGCCCTCAAACAGCTCTGGGCTTTTCCCTGGGTTGGTGTTGAGGAAGATAAAACTAGTGAGTATACCCTTCGTCCTGTGGAATGCCTACAGGGGAGCAGTTTGAGGTAAGAAGGATGTCCACACATGTATGCAGGGCCCCTCAAGATGTTGACTGAACTGGGGAATGGGAAGAGCAGGGCCAGGCTGGCCACTGTGATGTAGAACTTCAAAGAATCTAAGAACCTGTATTGCCAGGTAATTGAAGGTCTATTTGTCAGTGTTAGTTATTTAATGGTCTAACTTGTAACCTTTTTTTATGGTGGGGGGGCCCTCTGGGTATTGAATCCAGGCCTCACATATCCTTAGGCAAGTGCTTTGCGACTGATCTTTTTCCCAGGTCTTTTTGTTTTTTATTTTGAGATGGAGTCTTATTAAATTGCCTAGGCTATACCTAACCCATGATCTTCCTGCCTCAACCTCCCAAGTAACTGAGATGACAGTGTTCACCACTGTGCATGGCTTAGAAATGTATTTAGACGTACAAAGTATGGGCCTCCATTGGTAGTCTTAATCCTAGTCCCTACCATTGTTACAGATGGGCCTGAAATGTTCTGATCTTTAGTCAAAACATTTGTGGAGTGGCCTTTATGGAAATATTGAACAATATTGGTAAGTATATAGCAGCCTATTGGCAAATATTTATGGAATTTTCATAATATCCAGTGTATTTGGTAGGTCCAGAAACCATCTTAGGATAGAAGTTTATAATATCCACCTTTATATACTTCAAGAAGAGCTATTTTTAAAAGGAGAGATGTGTTGTTCATAGGATAATTCCTTTTTAAAAGATTAGAGGAAACTGGGCATGGTGACACATGTCTATAATCTCAGCAGCTTGGAAGGCTGAGGCAGGATGATTGCAAGTTGAAGCCAGCCTGGGCAACTTAACAACCTGGGCAACACTGTCTCAAAATAAAAACTTAAAAAAGGACTGGGGCATGTATGGTTGCCCAAATGGTGTGACTCTGCATTGTGTATAACCAAAGAAATGAGAAGTTGTGTTCCATTTGTGTACAATCAGTTGAAATGCATCCTGCTGTCATGTGTAACTAATTGGAACAACAACAAAAAGAACTGGAGATGTAGCTCAGTGATAGAATGCTTGCGTAGTGTATGTGAGGGTCTGGGTTTAATTCCCAGTACCACAAAACAATGATAAATAAATAAATATTAAAGGAATTGGATTGTTCAATTAATTGAGGTTTTCTTTACAAAGGAAATCTGAAAAGATGAACTGAGATTCATGAATTACTCAATAGTTCATAGAATCATGTACATAATATTCATTGTTCCTGAAAAGACTTAGGTGTACATTACATATGGGTGGTCCTCTGCACTTTTGAAATACTGGTGACTAGTGGGAGCTGATAAATTTGGCTTTGAAGACAAGATAGGTAAGCAAAGCAAATGATGGACAATTCTAGCTATTTATTGTATAGAAGAGGAGGAACCATCTCAGCCATTATTCCTTTTAGTAAATGAAACACCCAGAGAGCTGGAGCATCTGTTAGGTGTAAGGACTTGGTCACTTCCCCTGGCTGTCAGAACAGTCGAGATACCAAACCTTACTGTATTTTGATCTTTCAAAAAGGATTGAAGACCCTGGCTTGTATGAGATAATTTCCTTAAAAGTGCCTTCTTTATGTTACTGAAGAAAATGAATTGTACACTCTACCTCTTTTCATCTGAGAAATTGTAAAGAGCTCTGAGTTAGGGGAAGATACATTGAGAGAACAGCATGTTTAACATTCAGGATTCTCATTGATCACTATAATAATAGGTTCTTTGCTGAAAATAGAATTTCAGCTGTTAATAGTTTCTAGACATGAGAAATCCTGCTTCAGAGACTATAGTTTCCTGAATATAGCAAATTTTAAGAAGAAATACTGGTTAAATCTTTTAAAATAAAGGACATAATCAGAAGTCAATACACGTTTCACTTTATTTTGCTAAATACAAAACACAGTGTGAAACGTTTGAATGACAATTTAACTTATGTTACTGAGTAATGAATTAGAGATGAAGTAGAGCTAACAAATATGGACTATTCTTTAAAATGATCTTGGCCACAGGGAAGGAGAAGGTGAGTCCTGGAACTAGACGGGACAGGAGACGAAAAGCAAGAGAATTAGGAGAATTCTCCAACAATCTGGAGAATTAGGTATAGGCAAGAATGAGGGCAAGGGGAAAAGAGACAAATATTTAGTTTTGATATGTAGAATAATGCCTCCCCCTCAACCCATGAAGTAGCAGATGAGATCACCTACGGAGAGAAGCTGAAGAGTCTATGTTCATACTTATATGTTTTGCTTTTTCTGATTATATAGCTCAGAATTCCCTTCTTGGTCTACAAAGTCCTTGTTATCTTCTGAGGCCTCATTCAAATGCTGTCTTTCCTAATTTTATTTTATGGGTATGATTCCTGTACTCTACTGATTGAAATTAATCACATATATTATTCAGTAGGTTAGCTATATGATTGCTTACTTAATTTCTGCTTTGTGAAATGTTTTCAAGTCTGTCTCTTCTATTAAACTGTTGAGTGTTAAGGATGTGGCCAGTCTTTTTATTCATCTCTTCTTCAGCAAATCTTAGTGTGATTCCTTACATGAATTAGGGACTCAATGAATAATTTGTCTCAATTAAATAAATTTACTGACTAGAGTACAAACTCTTATCATTTAGTGTAGTTGGTTGTAACAAGCACCTGCCTAAATTCCAATATAGTATATTACAATTCTATTATTATACAAAATATTTTTCAAATGGAAAAGTAGTACCAGTAGGTGATTCACCTTGATTTTTCAGAAATGTCTTGTATTAATATTGAAAGCAGTCAAATTATGCTATTATTCATGCCCAAGTAGGCCTTTAAAATTTTCACTCGTTTTGCCTCATGTATCCTAGCCAACCAACAAATATCTAAATATCAGCAATGTACAAAAGACGAAGCTCAGTTCTAACATAGTGTGGCTCCTGGGTTTATAATATAGTTGAAGAAACCATAGAAAATGAAGTATGAATAAGTAATAGTAAGCAAACAGCAGTGCACTAATAATGAGCATGGTGTCGCTGGTGCAGTGGGGTAAGAGGAGAGGAAATGGTGGTCAGGGACAACTCTCTGGAGACTGGATGTTAGTTGGATTTAGAAGGGCTATTTGGTTAGCTCAAAGATAGGAAGGTCAGGTGTTTCAGGCAAAATTGGTGACATGGGAAAAAAAACATGGAAGTAAAAAGGGCAAGAAATACATGGAGAAAAGCCAACCCATGTGGAAATAGGATTCGTGGGGTATTTGTGAAAGCCTTGACTGAGGATGAGTAGATGGTACTGTATGAGGAACTAGACCCCTTATGTGGAAGAGTCCCTCCTCTCTACCCCAAGACTTTCTGCTGTGTTTAGAGGGGCTAATTGACTGGAGAGGAAATGTCAACATAGAAATAAAGAGTTTCTGTTGAACTTAATTTTCACCAGTCCTACTGGATATTGGCTGTAGGATAATCATAGAGATATTTATGTGCTTATCTTTATGAGTATGTTTTCTTCTCTGTCAAAACTATTAGGGAGCCAAAATTTTATTAATATCTTGCCAAAATAAATTTATAGTCATTGAAGAGTTTGTGAACATATCCCTGAAATAATAAAATCTCTGTTTTCTGACGGTTACTTTTATATGTGCATTAGGTGAAGTTTGAGCTGAGTAGGAAGGATTGATCTATGTAATGGTTAGCATTCAGACCAGTGATTTTTGTGTAAAAATAAATGCTATTGATCAAGTGTGGATTTGTTGTTGTTTTGGTAGTTCCTTTGATTTTTATACTTATATAATATATATTACTATTAGTTTACATAGGTTGTCCAAGGAAATGAAGAAAGAATGAGAACTAAACATCTATTGAACATTTACCATGGGGCACTCTGGTTGCCTCCATTGCTTCATTCTAGCTTCACAATCGTCCTGTGATGTAGGTGGGGTTATTCATGTGTCTCAGAGAAGGAAACTGAGGCCTAGAGAGTTTACATGCCTTCACCAGCCTATTTAGCTAAAATAAACAGCCAGCTGACATGGGGACTCTGTGTCTTGAAGCCTAGACATGCTGCTTTCTTTAGGGGTCTCTCCTTCCTAGACTGAACTACCTGAAGGCAAAAACTGTGTCTCCTCTAGTTTTGTGTCCTAAGAGGACCTCTGTAAATGCTTGGTTAACATATCAACTAAACAGATAAAAGGCATTTCGACTCATCTCTTCAGGCTGTGCAAAACAAAATTAGGCACTACGCCAGCAGAATTTTAATATATACTCTCAACAGTTGACACAGTATGAACAGATCCTGGTTTCAATGATTGGTTTTGACATATAGAAGAATTTGCCATCCATTTTCTGCTTCTGGAAATTCATACTCAGAGATACATCAAGCAGTCAAATAGGACTGGAAGTAGAGCAGGTACTTAGCATCTGAAAGGTCCTGGCTTCTATACCCAGCACTGCAAATAAATAAATAAATGGATAGATAAACCTAAGTAGAAGTATAATGTATTCATGATAGTTTGTGAGACACTAAAATATGCTATTAATAAGTGATTGCCTCTTTTTCTTCTAAGACTAGAAATCTGATGAACTTTTGGCATTATTGAAGGAATATGCCATCTCAGATTTATCATCATTTAGAGGTTTATATTTTGCTGATAAAATGAACACCTTAATAAGAGTATCACTCTGTTTTCATCTGTTTCACCACAGTGGTGTTCTTTAGATGTCACGGTGTGAAATTGTGTCATGGGGGAACTCTCAGTGGTCCATCTGGGCAGAATCCTGTAGGCGGGGAGTTGTATCACAGGTGACGGAGGCACGCAGGCAGTCTCTCGCCGTCCCAGGGAAGCAAAAGTGCTTCCACTCCAGCGGCTTCCAGTGAAGGGATATAGTTTCTCTGAGAGTTTTCCAAATAAAAAGGAGAAATTACCTCTTTGAAAACACAATATTTAGCATCTTCCAAAAGGAAATTCAAGCATCTTCAGAGCTGTTCTTGTCACCTGAGACCAGGATTTTAAACTCGAGGGTTTTATTACATTCAGAAAGTTCAAGATACTACAATATTTATGCCAATCCTAATATACAGTAGCCCCCCCCTTATCCACAGTTTCACTTCCTAAGGTTTTAATTACCTGTGACTTACTGTGGTCCAAAAATATAAAATAGAAATTTTATTAATAAACAGTTCATAAGTTTTAAATAACTTTTGTGTTTTGCAGTACTGGGGCTCAAAACCAGGGCCTTGGGTATGCTAAGCAAGCACTCAGTACTGAGTTACACCCAGCCCTTGAATAACTTTTATTATAGTAGATTGTTAAATTTGTTTTATTAGTTGTTGTTAATCTCTTCTTGTGTCTAATTTATAAGCTATACTTTATCATAGGTATGTATGTATAGGAATGAACATAGTAAATAAGGGTTCAGTACAATCTTCTATTAAAGGCACTTACTGGGGGTCTTGGAAAGTTTCTCCGGCAGATAGGAGGGACTACTGCATTTCCACAGGAGCAAGATGAGTCGTTACCAGTTGCAGCCTATCAGTACCTGGTGTGTTAGTTTCCCAGGACTGCCATAACAAAGTACTACAAACTGAGTGGCTTAAAATAACAGAATTTATCTTCTCACAGTTCTAGAGTCTGAAAGCCTGAAATGAAGATTTGGCCAGACCATGCTCATTCTGAAGTCTGTAAGGGGGATTCCTTCCTTGCTTTTTTCTCAGTTCTGATAGTTTCTGGCAATACTTGGTGTTCTTGACTTGTAAGTGCTTCACTTCAATCCTTGTGTGCATCTTTACATTGCCTTCCTTCAGTCTTTACGTGGCTTTCTCATGAGGACACTGGGCATTGGATTTAGGGCCCCCTAATTCAACATGACCTCATTTTAACTTGTTCCCATCTTCGAATTCTTTCCAAGTAAGGTCACATCCTCAAGTTCCAGATGGATATGCATATTGGATTTATCCAGTAGACGTTTTTAAGTTCTCACCATGTTTGATCTCTGCAGTGTTTAGCCCACTATTTGCTGTTTCTTTCTGAAAAAGTCCCTTTTTTTAAAATAATTTTTTAGTTGTTGATGGATCTTTATTTTATTTATTTATTATTTATATGTGGTGCTAAGGATCAGACCTAGTACCTCATGCATGCTAGGCAAACGCTCTTACCACTGAGCCACAACCCCAGCCCGAAAAAGTTCCTTTTTGTTAAGTCCTCATCATGCTTGACCTCCCTGTAGCATTTAATGCTATTTAGTGTTTCTGAAATAGTCCTTTTTTAAATATCCATGATAACACTTTTCCTAGTTTTCTTCCTATTCTCTGCTTCCATCAAAGAATGTTCTTTAACCAGCTTTGGTTCAGTGTTGAAGGTTTTCCACATTTGCTCTCAGACTCTTGCTTCTTTTGTCTGTAGACAGTCTCATACATGTCATGATTTAATTTGCTACATATATAACAATAACTCTCAATTTTTTATTTCTAAAAAATAGAATAGAATAGACCTTTTCACTGAGATTCTAACTTCCTTTTTAATATTTCTTATTGAATGTCCTCAAGGAACCTCAAAATAAGTCCAAAATCAGACTCATGTTCCTCCTCACTACCTAGACTTTGTCAGTGTCCCTGCTTTGGTGACTGGAACCACTGTCTGACCTGTTGCACAAGCCAAGGATCTTTGGAGTCATTGTCCCTCCTCAGTTCTATCTAGCTCATCACTTACAGATTTTGACCTCTTAAGTACATCTCAACTTCCATCCCCCCCCCCATTATTCTGCTCTATTATTTCTTCCTTGGATTCCTCAGTTGCTCCCTCACTTGTCATTTCATATGCATCCTGCCGCCTCCAGTCTGCTTTCTGTATTGGAATTAAAAGGATCTTTTCAAAATACACATTTTACATTGTCCTGTTCCCTGGGAAAATCTGTATAGTGGCTTTCCACTTGTAGTTAGGACACAGGCCCAAATTCTTCTCTGGCCCTGCCTGCCTTTGCAGCCTTGTTCTGGACAGTGCCCTTTCTTTTGGAATCTTACCTTCAGTCCTTTTCATCCCTTCTGTTCGCCATGGTCCTTCTTTTCGCAGGGCCTTTAGCATTGCTGCTCAAGCAGTTACAGCTTTGCACATTACGTGGCCTGTGCCTTGGGCATGCTTCTGTCTTTTCTTTGCCTACTTTCCTTTTAGCCTTCGTATCTCAATTTATTTCTTATTTCCTCGGGGAAATCTGCCCTGATCTTCCAGCACCTTATGTCCCTGGATTATAAGTTTCCTAGCTGAATACTTCTTCTTTGTAGCATTTGTCATAGTGCCACTTTATGATCCATCATTGGTGCAGTTATTTGACTCATGCATATATTGAGGATAAGCTCTACAACGCAGGAACTACGTCTGCTTGACTTTTGTTACGTGTCTGGCTGCCAGTACGATGTCCATGCATTTTATGTTCTCTGTAAACATTTATAGGTTGAATTAATGAGTGAATGAGTAAATGAATAATTCAGTATTAGTTGACAGTCTGTAGAGGTTAGGAGCATAATTTCTGGGATCAGACTGTGTAAGTCAAATCACCGTGCTCTCCCCTTGAAACTGTCACACTGGGCAAGTTGCTTTACTGGTCTCAGTTTCCTTACCTATACAGTGGGGATAATAATTATATCCTTTTTATAGAGTTGTTGTTAGGATTATTGGGCATAATACATGGAGAGCTCCTAGAACAACCTGCATGTGTCATTGCTGCATAAATATTAGCTCTTGTCAATGTCACCAGCAATCTCTGTTAATGGTGGCCAGGAAGCCTCAAAATCTATGTCATGTGGATTTAGTAGGTCAGTTCCAAGGGGAAGAAACATTTTAGTGTTAGCGTATTCCATAGGATGATTCACCTTATTTCTGTTTTTCTCAGTCTTTGTTACCTCATCACAGTAATTGTCATGTGATTTGCAAAACATGGGCTATAAAAATACTTGTGTTTTTCTGCAGAAGAGTTTTTTACCCAAGTTGTTGCCATTTTAATCATCACCTTCCAGAAAAGGGCTGTGCTTGGAAGGAAATACAGATTACTGAAGATATTCTAAGTGGACAGTTGAAGAAGATGTGGCACATTTCTCATCACAAGTGATTCCTTTGTTCTAGTGGACTGAGAGTATAGAAGGATTCAAATGCTTACAAGCCATCAAGGATTATATTTCTTTCTGTTGCCTTAGATATCTGTATTTGATAGGCCAATACCTGGAAAGCTCTGTGGTCTTACATTTATTTTCCAACAATGGAAATCAAAAGTCTTTTGATTATTTCTGTGCAAATATTTAAGAACAGCTCTGTATTCGTAAATATTTTTGCTAATTTTTGTGCTGATATAATAATACCTTACACAAACTAGAGTCACGCCTTGGTTCTTATATCACTGTCATTTAGATTATTAGGTTCAGAACCCATGTGGGCTGGTGTGGCATTTCCAAGTTAATCACCTTCAGAGGCATTCCTGTCAAGACCACCCTGACAACATCAGTCTTGAAATATGTCTTCCAAGAGCCATCTGACATTTATTTTTTTGTTGCAAAGCTTGAGAACCCACTAGAGCCAGAACATGTAAAGTACGCAGTTGTTCTTTGGTAACCCTTGTGGTTGCTGAGTGGCCATCACTTGGCATTGGGATCTGAGATGACGTTGGAAAATTCTTGTCCCCTGACCTGCTAGAAGCTTATGTTAGCAGAGAGGAGATGGTAGAAGGTCTGCATTAGTCCCTGGGACTCAGTGATGGCCGTGTGTCTCTGCACTCTTACATTGCAGTGACCCAGGGTGATGGTAGCTAGAGTGCTTTTTCTTTTCTAAGGTTCATGTCCCTCCTTGTTTGGGTACTTTCCCACTGTGCTGCACTGCAGGCGCCACACTCCACTCATCTCCAGCTTCAACCCATTACAGATAGAGCAGTAAAAACTCTTCTCTCAGTTATCAGTGAGTGATTTACTTTTTTTTATGGTTATGTACTCATGTGATATACTCATGTGGTATAGGAAGAAAACTATCAGTATTGACCTTAAGCTCATTGGAGCAAATTACACAGTTGCAAATAGACTGCAAACCATATTGACACAAAGAACAGCACAGCTTTTCCATCAGCAGCAATCACACGGGTCCAGCTGGCTTCCTGGATTGGAGAGAAGTCAAAACATAAAGGCAGGATCTTCAGCCCAGAACTTTTCTGTTTTGGGAATGGAAAGAAAGGAGCTGAAGAGGGACCTCCCAGCAGGTTGAGTGAAGTCATGGTTGGATGACTTCATTCATGGTGTGATTGTCTCAGTTTCTGAGTTCTCTCCAGATTTCCCTCCTGGCTCTTCCTTCTCTGTCAGAGCCTTAGATGTGATGCTCTCCTAGGTGCTGCCTGCCTGCTCTCTACTCTTTCTTGGTGATCTACCCTGCGGCTCAGGACATTGGTTAGTCCTGAGAGTGGAGTCAGAAGTATTATACTGTTCTGTTTTTCTGCAATAATTATCCAATACCTCCAGTTCTCAGGACTGTGACCTGTTCTGTCCTCTTGAGCTTGAGACTCATATTCCACTTGCTTACTTGGTGTTTTTGAGATGCCTCTGATCTATGAGATTCTAATTAGAATATTTTTCCTCAACATAAGCCTTTGTCCTCTGTTCCTTCAATAAGTGGCATTGCTGAGTAGTCCCAATCAGAAATACGATCCACATTTTCCCTCAGCCTCAGAACTGTCTCCGTCTCTGTCCCTCTTTGTCTCTGCCCTCTAGACATTTTAAAATCTCCATCCTTGCAGCTTTTGCTTGGACCATTGCCCTAGACTGGCCTTGCTTTCTATTTTCTCTAGTTTTTTCCAGCTACTCTGCCATCAGATATCCAAAATTCTGGGGTAATTATGCTACTCCACAGTGGACAGACTCTCAACAGCTTTCGAGAGGATGGAGTTCAAAGCCCTTAATTCCTTCCCCCTTTGTCAGCCTCATCTTTGACAGCTCTTACCAGATAACAGACTTACTGTTGGTTGGCACATCCATGCCTGTGTATGAGTCTAGCTGAATGAATAGTGTTAGCTCTCACTGACCTGCTCCCTGGAACTTCTGCTTTTAAGAATTAGCCGGAAGCTGCAGCCTCATTCCTGTGAGAAGCCTGCCCTACTCCGGGACAGGGTTCAAGGTTTTTTCTTTTTCCTTTTCTTGCTCTGTGGTTCTGGGGATTAAATCCAGAGCCTCACACATGCTAGGCAAACTCTCTCCCACTGAGCTCAGAAGGCTTTTGTAAGGCTTCATATTTCTTCTTTAGTATTTATATGATAATTATTGATTTAGATATATACTTCATTTATATAATTGTATATTAAATAAGACATCCCTGAAAGTGTCTGATGAGTAGGAGGAATTTGGTAAGTGCCACTGTCTCATTTTCTTTGCCTCCTTAGCCAGAGCATCTTGAAGGCAGGAAGTGTGTGGTATGCACTGGCAGTTTCCATACCCAGTAGAGAACCCCATGAAGAGTGGAGCTTGGGTAATGTTTTTTGAAAGAATAAATGAGTCTTATCTGTTTCCCTCCATTAGTTCTTCCTTCCATCTTCATTCTTGAAAGTCTGGTCACCCTGATCATAGCCCTTGTTTCTGCCAACTCTAATGAGGAGGATACCAGTTGTCTACCTCTTTCCCCTCTTCCCTTTATTAGCTGGCCTTTACTTATAGTTCCTGAGAGGAACCATTATTAACATGCTTTGCCTTCTTATAGCAGGGCCAAGTGTCAGATGGTTGAGATATGAGTTTTCCTTCTAGAGAAGTCTGCATCTGCTTTCCAGCTCTGCCATCTTTCGGCTGGATAATCAGGGACAAGATGGCTAACTTTGCATAAGCCTCAATTTATCGGTGTCAACTGAGAATAATAGTGCATGAGATTGTAGTAGCAATATGTGAGGTCTTGGCTCCCAGTAAATCCTCAGTAAGTGGTAATTGCTATTTTTGTGGCAGAAATTTTAATCATTTCAGCAATAAGTGAACTTTAATTTCCTTTTGGGTAAACCTAATTACTTTATCTGAAATTGAAGAGAATAATTTTTTACCCAGTTATTTGCCATCTTGAGTTTAAAGATGATTTTTAAACAACTCAACATTTTCAAATTAGTTTACTTCTTGTCAGCACCCTTTTTGGTTAACAAGACTTAGTTTTACATGTAATATTGGCTTTCTTTTTTCATTCATTAGTTGATCTATGCATATTTATTTGTTTGAAAATACTCAGGGCTGAAAATTTGTGAATTTAAGTCCAGAAGTAGAGATAATTATATTTTTAGCATGGAGACCGTGGTAAGAAACTGCTTGTAAAAGCAACACATTATTGTGTTTTTTGTTGACCCAGGAGGTAAAGCATCAGTTAGTCCTTAAATTTGAGTTAAAAAAATATTATACTGTTCTAATTTTTGGCCTTGATAGGAAATGTAATAGTGTAGCAATTGGCTCTCTTCCTTTTTTCTTGTTATGACTTGAATGTCTGATAATTGCAAATATTTTTATTCAGACCTACTGTGGGAATCATTGAAACTCCAATTGAAAAATCTAGCATCTATTTCCAAGCCTACTGTTGAGTAGCAAACTGTTAAGTCCTTTTCTGATGATTTATTTAATGAAAACAAAATACTTGTCCCACTTATTTATTGCAGCTATCACTGAAAAAGCATTCTTCATTCTTTTTATATACTACATATATATACTACATGTTTATATATAAACATATATACTACATGTTTGTGTAGTATATATTACTAGTTCCATGTATTTCAAAAGCATATTAGTAGAGGGCTCTACTGTATGTCAATTAGTATGCTACTAAACAGCATTTTATTTCCTTTTATTCTTTTAACAAATACATATATATTGACCATCTAGACTGTGTACTTAGGCAGTGGGAATAAAATACCTACCCTCAAAATCTCTCCCTTGTCTTTCTTTACTAAGTGTAGTGTTATGTATTTACTAAAGCAATGTATTTTTCAGATTTGGGAAATCTTAAAAATAAGAAACATAATAATTTGCTTATGTTAGAATATCATAGAGGTGATAGGTGCTGTGGGGAAAATGTAACAGAGTAAGGGGGATTGGAAATGTGAGGCTGGGGTAGAGAAAATGGGTTGCAATTTTGAAAAAATACTTTGGTGGGATGTCATTTGAGCAAAAGCCTTGAAAGTTAGAGGATATTTAGGGAAGGATAGTGAAGACAGGAACCGTTTGGCAGTGCAAAGGCCCTGAGGCAAGAGTGTTTCAGGTTGAGCATCTCTAACACCCAAATCCAAGATCTGAAACTTTTTTAGCACCAACATAACATCACAAATAGAAAATTCCAGTTCCACTCTAGAGTTCCTGGCCATAGAGGCCCAAATCCACCCTCAGGAAACTCCACGGGTGTCCAACCAAGGGTTGACCAGAGACTGATGGCTACCAGCCACAGAGGAAGGCACACCCAGGGTAAGAGTGGCCTGCAGAGATCCCAGCGTGAAGAGGCCCCACCCAAGTGCGCTCTGGGCCTGCCTCAGTTCCACTCCAGAGTTCCTGTGGTCAGGCAGAAGGCCCAAAACCGCCCTTAGGGAATGCCAGGGGTGCCCAGCTGAAGGCAGACCAGATGGCCTGCTAGCCTCCAGCCAGGGGAGCTCACACTCACTGTAAGGGTCACACACACACTCTCCTGCTTTTGACCCTGCCTTAGTGAGACCTGGGCCTGCCTCCAGTTCTGCTCCAGAGTTCTTGTTCACCAGCAGGAACACAAGAGAGGGGCAAAACAGCCCTCAGGGGCCGCCTCAGGAGCCCAGCCAAGGCCACTCCCACTGCCCTCTAGAGGTACGTCCACTACCTCCACCACCAACTTTAGTGGCAGTAGTGCCCACCTGGGGACACTGGGGGAACAGAAGTAACTCCAAGGTGACACACAGGTAATCTGGATTGTCAATACAAGATTATAGGATAGAAACCGCAATACCGCAGATCGATACCAACATGAAAAAGAAGGGAAGAAAGTGCCCCAAATAAACCTAGATACCACTGTAACAGAATACATTGACAGCACAGTTGATGAAATGTCAGAGAAAGAATTCCAAATGTACATAATTAAAATGATCAGCGAACTAAAGAATGACATAAGTGAGCAATTACAGGCAAAAATTGATCAATCCAACAAAGAAATAGGACAGCAAATGCAACCATTGATCATTCTAACAAAGAGATAAGAGAGCAATTATAAGTAGCAAAAGATTACTTTAAGAAGGAGCTAGAGGGCTGTGGCTGTGGCTCAGTGGTAGAGTGCTTGCCTCGCATGCATGAGTCACTGGGTTTGATTCTCAGCACCACATAAACATAAATAAAATAAAGGTATTGCGTCCATCTACAACAAAAAAAAATTAAAAAAAGAAAGAGCTAGAGATCGTGAAAAAAAACCAATCAGAAATGAA
>CM053404.1:110557638-110598318 GCA_028644305.1 Xerus rutilus
AGAGAAACACATGCACTGGAGAAAAGATAGCCTGTTCAACAAATGGTGCTGGGAAAACTGGAAATCCATATGCAGCAAAATGAAACTAAACCCCTATCTCTCACCATGCACAAAATTCAACTCAAAGTGGATCAAGGACCTGGGAATCAGACCAGAGACCCAACGCCTAAGAGAAGAAAAAACAGGCCCAAATCTTCATCATGTCAGATTAGGACCATACTTCCTTAACAAGACTCCTATAGCACAAGAAGTAAAATCAAGAATCAACAAATGGGATGGATTCAAACTAAAAAGCTTCTTCTCAGCAAAAGAAATAATCAATGAAGTGAACAGAGAGCCAACATTTTCGGAACAAGTCTTTGCCACACACACATCCGATAGAGCACTAATCTCCAGGATATATAAAGAACTCAAAAAACTTATCACCAAAAAAACTAACAACCCAATCAATAAATGGGCCAAAGAGCTGAACACAAACTTCACAGAAGAAGATATACAATCAATCAACAGATATATGAAAAAATGTTCAATATCTCTAGCAATCAGAGAAATGCAAATCAAAACTACCCTAAGATTTTATCACACGCCAGTCAGAATGGCAATTATCAAGATTACAAACAACAGTAAGTGTTGGCGAGGTTGTGGGGAAGAAGGCACGCTCATACATTGCTGGTGGACTTGCAAATTGGTACAACCAATCTGGAAAGCAGTATGGAGATTCCCTAGAAAACTTGGAATGGAACCACCATTTGAGCTTGCTATCCCACTCCTAGGTCTATACCCAGAAGACTTAAAAACAGCGTACTACAGTGATGCAGCCACTTCAATGTTTATAGCAGCTCAATTCACAATAGCTAAACTGTGGAACCAACCAAGATGCCCTTCAATAGATGACTGGATAAAGAAACTGGTGTATATACACAATGGAATATTACTCAGCAATGAAAGAGAATAAAATTATGGCATTTGCAGGTAAATGGATGGAGCTGGAGAATCTCATGTTAAGTGAAGTAAGCCAATCTGAGAAAACCAAATGCCAAATGTACTTGTTGATAAGTGGATGCTGATCCAAAATGTGGGGAAGGACATGGGAACAATGGAGGAACTCTGTTCACAGGGGTGCAAGCGGGGAGGGAGCATGGGGACAGTAAAGGTGGTGGAATATGATGGTCATCATAGCCCTAACTTTATGTATGACTGCATGTATGTTGTGATTCTATATCACTTACAACCAGAGAAATGAAATGTTATCCTCTATCTGTGTGCAATGAACCTAATTGCACTCTGTTATCACATAAGCCTAAATAGAACAAATAAATTAAATATGAAAAAAAAAACAAATAGAAAATTCCACAGCAGACCTTATTGATAGGTTGCAGTCAAAACACAGATGCACTAAAAATATTTTATAAAATGTCCTTTGAGCTATGCGTATAAAGTATGTGTGAACCATAAATGAGCTTTGTGTTTAGACTGAAGTCTCATCCCCAAGATAACTCATCATTTAAATGCAAAGATTCTCAAATCCAGAAAAACTGAAATCCAAAATACTTCTCCAGATATGGGATACTTGACCAATTACCTCTCTCTCATGCATTGTACACTAGGGAAAATGCTGGATATATTGGAGATACCTGTATGAGGAAAACAAAATCTCCTTTCCTTTCAGTTTAAAATCTACAAGGAAAGGTAAAATAATCTGATTGTAGATACCTCTGATTAAATGTACATTGTGATCAATAGCATAAAAGGGCTACATCTGTACCATCAGCATCTGACGAAATGTATAGGAGCTAAGCTGGAAGAAGGGGTGGTGGGCAAAGATAACTCCCAGGCCATGTTCTTGTTCAGTCAGTATACATCAGTTGCTGCTGTCCGTGGCTAGTGGCTGTTCTGATAGGTCAGTGTCTGTGGCAGACCAGTTGGTCCTGCTTCCCAGTGTCAGACTGTAATAACAGGGATCATGATGGAGGTTTTAGTGGTGTGTGGTGCTTTGTGCTTATCTTTCAGGTGTGTTGTAATATATTGTCATCTGGATTCTCTTATGAGAGTAGTGACCTCAGAATTTCACTCTAATATTTTCCTTTGCTCATGGAAATTCAATGAGACATTCTCTCAGGTTTCAATATCATTTTGGGGGGCTTTGTGAGGTTTGTGTGAATCAGAAGAACAGTGGGTAAAAAAATCAAGAGAGCCAGGCACAGTGGCTTACGCCTGTAATCCCAGCACTTTGGGAGGCTGAGACAGGAGAATCACGAATTCAAGCCAGCCTCAGCAATGGGGAAGCGCTAAGCAACTCAGTGAGACCCTGTCTCTACATAAAAAAACACAAACTAGGGCTGGGGATGTGGCTCAGTGTTGAGTTAAATCCCTGGTACCATTAAAAAAAAAAAAAAAATCAAGAGACTCAAGTTTTCAGCCTGGCCTGTGCAGCCAGATAACCTGGTGACCTTGGGACACATGACTGAGTATCTCTGGACTTCAGTTTATCTATCTATAAAGAGTGAGTCATCGTGGTAGATAATTTCCATGATCCCTTACAAACTCTAAAACTCCAGGAAGTCCAAAATTTAATAAGCAAACTTCCAAACATCTTTCATCAACTGCTCATAAGTAAGAATAATAGGAGCCAGCCTTAATTTTGGGACTGAATATCATGACATCAGCTACAAGCAGTTTTCAATTTCAGCAGACAACTTTTTTGTTCAGAATAATTTTCTCAAGTTTTGAGCCATTTTTTTTTCTGTTTAAAAAGTATGTATCAGCAACTCAAGTTATATACACTGATCTCATGTCATTTGCTTTTTAAAATTAGCAGAATTTTTATTGCATATAAATATCATTTAAAATATCCAATTTCTTTATTATCTTTGAAAGCTAATGGGGGCAAATACTTTAGGGTCTTTCTTTGTCTTATACATCAATGTTTTGGCTTCAGATTTGTCCTTGAGCTGGATGTTCTTCCTTGTGAATAAAATTCAAGAGCATTTGTCCTTATTTGTTCTGTAATTTGCCAGAGGTAGTCTTGGAAGTGGCTGTATCCAAATGGACAAGTTTTTTTTTTTTTCCACATCCTTGCCAACATTTATTGTTACTTGTATTCTTTGTTTTCATATTTAATTTATTTATTTGTTCTATTTAGGCTTACTTGATAACAGAGTGCAGTTTGGTTCATTGTACATAGATAGAGGATAACATATCAATTCTCTAGTTGTAAGTTGTGTAGAATCACAACATACATGTAGTCATACATAAAGTTAGAGCTATGATGACCATCATATTCCACCACCTTTACTGTCCCCATACCTCCTCCCCCCTTACACCCCTGTGTACAGAGTTCCACCATTGTTCCCATGCCAAATGGACAAGTTTTTCTCTTTTACTCTCTGCCTTCTATTGTCTTAAGAGAGATATTATTGAAAAGCCACCTGTATCTGGTTACTTGCAGTCTGTGTCAGGGAGTTGGGGGTGAGAGAACACAGAAACATTGATAAGAGAAGACAATGACATGTAAACCTTGAAGCACCCAGGCCGACTAGAGAGGTAGTAGCCAAACAGTTAAGCAGTTTATATGTAGAGAGACCTTAAAATTAATGGTTTGATGTTTGACATATGAAACTAAATTTGAGGGAGAATTTATAGAAAATGGTGTTCATCAACTTTCCACCACTGTGACAAAATACCTGAGAGAATCAACTTTAAAAGAGGAAAAGTTCCTTTTGACTCACAGTATTAGAGGTTTCAGTCCATGGTGGCCTTGTTGGTTTGGGCCTGTGGCAACACAATGCTTCATGGTATATAATGGCAGGAGCATGTGACAAGCAGCCTGTTTACCTTATAGTGGCCTGGAAGCAAAAAGAGACACTGGAAGAGGCTGATCCCAATCGCCCCTTCAAAGCTATTCCCCCAGTGACCTAATTTCCTTCTACTGACCTCACTTCCTGAGGGTTTCACTAATAATACCACTCTGGGGACTAAGCCTTCAACATGTGGGCCTTTGTGGGCATTCAAGATTCAGACTATAGAAATTTGTAAATCTGATTTTGTTTCTTATAGGTGGAATTTTGAATCTGGAGAATCTAGTAGCTGCTGCTGTTGCATACACCCCAGTTTCCTTTTCTTCTCTTGTTCCGGATGCTTCTGGTGATTGCAGCATATGTTAGTCTTCTTAGAAATGTGACTAGAGGCTTCTTACAAAATCAGGAACCAAGACTGAGGGTTTGCAGCTAATGCCTTCCTTCCCCACTCTTCTCAAAATACACATAGTCAGAAAAGATCGGGTCAATAGGCCTTTGACAGGAATGGGAAAATGCACCTGCCCTCTCAGTTCTGGGCAAGAGAATGTCCCATTGTTTGGTGGCCAGTGAGGCCTCTTTTTATTATCATAAACAAATAAGAATAATTCCTTGAACTCTGCAGGCATACTGGCAGAATCTGAAATGAAGATTAAGTGAAACCTAAAGTCACGTTAATCTCTGAAACCAGTGGTTCTCAAACTGTGATCCATCAGGTGGAAGTCATTTCATCATAATTCTAAAACTTTATTTGCCTTTTCCACTCTAATTTGCTAAGAGTTATACAGATTGAATTTAGAAGCAGAATGAGGACCCAACTGCCTTAAGAGATTAATGAGATTTGCTAAAATGGAAAACAGTGCCACTCTCATCACTAAATTTTTTTGTTTTGCAGAGAATCATTATCTTTCAAAGATTATCATTTTTATATTAATACATAAAAATCATCATTTTAGTGAATTAACATTTTAAATTTTTTCTCAATTTTAATTTCTAATATGATAAATGTCAACCAATACAATTCATGTAAAGGAAAGCCTTTCAGAATCCTAATATTTTTAACAGTAAGAAAAGCCTGGGACCAAAAAGATGGAGAGCCACTGATTTAAACAAAAATATAACTAAGGGTTATAAGTTCTAGGCCTCTGTTTAAGTATGGAAACAGCCATACATAAGAGGCCTAAGAATTTTGGAGGTTCTTAACATCATTTTAGGGGATTTGAGGGTGTTTTGTAGATTTCTTTGGAGTAGTGTTAGGTTCACAGCAAAATTGAAAGGCAAGTTCAGAGATTTCCTGCATACTTCCTGGCCCTCCTATGTGCCGAGCGTCCCTCTTATCAACATCCCCCATCTGAGTGGCACCCTCTTTATGGTTGATGAACCTACACTGCCTGCCATTAGTTTACATTAGGGTTCACTCTTGGTGTGCACTCTGTAGGTTTGTACAAATGTGTGATGATACGTATCTACCACTGCAATATCATACAGACTAGTTTCCCTGCCCTGAAAATCCTCTGCTCTGTGATGGCCCCATGGAAGCGCTAGTGACGAGAGAGCAGAAGCTGAGTTGTCAGAAGAGACCAGGTGTAGAGGAGGACAGTAGATGATGCCACTTAGAGAGAGCATTAGAGATCCCCAAACCTGCAAGAGACAGAGGCTAGCTAGTGCAGCTTCCTTGGCCCATGTCTTCCCTTACCACCGCTGTCTCTTCCAATAAATCCTTCCTTCTTTAGTGGCTTGAGTTCCTTGCAACAAAAAGCCTGTGTAAAACCTAGAATAACCCAAATATTCAGATTATTAGAACTAACACAGCTTGTATGATTATGATGAATTTGATGCTGAACTTCCTGGTAACAGAGGCAAAAGGGAGACACTGCTAATTTTGAAGATATATAATAAAAAAGAGGGCAGTTTTCAAGTTAGTAATACTTTCCTAATACTAAATTTGAATCAATCACTCTCTTATGTATGGAGGGTCCTCAAAAAATTAAAAATAGAGTCAAGCAAGGTGGCGCATGCCTGTAATCCCAGTGGCTCAGGAGGCTGAGGCAAGAGGATTGTGAGTTCAAAGCCAGCCTTAGCAATTTAGCAAGGTCCTAAAACAACTCAGTGATACCCTGTCTCTAAATAAAATATAAATAAAGGGCTGGGGCTGTGGTTTGCTGTTTAAGCACTACTGAGTTCAATCTCTGGTACCAAAAAAAAATTAAAAATAGAATTACCATATGATCGACCAGTCCTACTTCTGGGTATATATCCAAGGGAATTGAAAGGATCTGGAACAGATATTTGTACACCCAGGTTTATTGCAGTATAATTCACAATAGTCAAGAGGCAAAGCAGCCTATGTATTCATCAATAGGTTAGTGGATAAAGAAAATGTGATACATACACACACACACACACACACACACACACACACACACAATGGAATATTATGCAGCCTTTAAAAAGAAGGAAATTGTGGGGGCTGGGGCTGTAGCTCAGTGGTAGAGCACTTGCCTTGCATGCGTGAGGCACTGGGTTCGATCCTCAGCACCACATATAAATAATAAATGAATAAAATAAAGATCCATGCACAACTAAAATATTTAAAAAAAAAAAAGAAGGAAATTGTGTCACATGCTACAACATAGGCAAACCTTAAGGCTGTTGTGCTAAGTAAAATAAGCTAGATGGAAAGAAAAAAACTGTTTAATTCCACCTATACAAAGTTTCAAGTAATCAGCATCATAGAAAGAAAAAGTAAAGGGTGATTGCCAAGAGCTAGGGGAAGGGAGAAGGAGTTCGTGTTTAATTTTTTGGTTTTTACATACATACACATGCACAAATCATTTACATTGATTGCAGTTAATAGTTGAGACATTTTGAGTACTATATTTGGCAGTATCTTGGACATTTGTAAAGAAGATACAGAGGTGGATTTTATTTATAAATGTAGAGTGAGAAATTTACCATTCTTAGGCTTCCCAATTAGACTTTGTCTTTAGACCAACTTCTCCTTTATGGAGACAGACACAGAGAGAGGACACTCAGCCCCAGTCTAATTATCTCTATAATACTTCTGGTGTTATTCCATAATACTTCTGCAATACTTCTGGCTCATGAATCCTTGTATGTATTTATCTGCTCCTTCAGTAATGACTTTGTGTAGGCACAGGTACACAATTACTTCAGAGCTGGGTACTTCTATATAACTCTTTTGGTAGATAAACAGATTATGTTATTTCTACCTTTTTTTTTTTTTTTTTTTGAGGAGGGAGGCATACTGGGAATGGAACCCAGGGCCTTGCACATGCTGGGCAAGTGCTCTACCACCAAGACACAACCCCCAGCCCTTTTTAAAATTTTGTTTTGAGACAGACAGGGTCTGGCTAGGTTGGTCAGGCTGGCCTTTAACTTGTGATCCTCTTGTCTCATCCACCCAAGCAGCAGGGATTACAGGCATGTGCCACTACACCTGGCTCTCTCTTCATTCTTTGTAATATTTGGACTGAGGTCTCGTTTATTTATTTATTTATTTATTTGGTTGATCTTGCTGGTTAGTTTGAGATACTGTTTGGAGAAGTGAATACCTATTTGGAGAATATAACTATAGGTTAGTTTTCTTCATAAAAATTAGACTTATCAAACATTCGGTCAGTATATATCTCTGACACGTAACAAACATGACAAAGAATCAGTAGCTGAAGATCCAATTTTAGACTCTGTTTATATTCCTAGTAGTGCTATATTTTAGGAAATAAGGGATCGTTGGCAAGCTTTCAAATAAGCAAGAGATTAAAAACTGGATTTTTTGTTTTAAGGATTGGAAATTAAAAAAAAAACGTTTTAGTTATTGATAGACCTTTATTTTATTCATTTATTTATATGTGGTGCTGAGAATCAAACCCAGTGCCTCACATATGTGAGGCCAGCGCTTTGCCACTTAGCCACAACCCCAGCCCTTGGAAATTCTTGAGGATCTCTTTCATTGACTCTCTATTAATAGGTGAGCAGGTGGGCAGTGCTTGGAACCGTGTGTGTGGCCTTCCTTGACTGGTAAACTTAGAGTGGAAAGTCAGGGTGATCACAGGAACAACAAAGGACCCAAACTCATTGCTTTCTAATCAAATTATTTTTGAATGTTTAAGTTTTATGTTTTGCAGGGGTTAGATATTAGAAAGAGCTGGCTAATAAATGACCTTGGCCTTGCTGCCCTGACTTGTACATGAAGTCGAGATATCTTTGTGGGTGATGCTGTTATAACAAAATACCAGAGACTGGGTAATTTATAAATAGTAGATTGATTTCTGGGGGCTGGGAAAACCATAGTCGAGGTGCCGTCAGTTTTAGTGTCTGGTAAGGGTCTGCTCTCTGCTTCCAAGATGGAATTTTGTAGGCTGCATCCTACAAAGGAGATGAATGTAGCCGGGCACGATGTGCATACCTGTTATCCCAGTGCTCTGGAGGCTGAAGTAGGAGGATCATGAGTTCAGAGCTAGCCTCAGCAAAAGTGAAGTGCTAAGCAACTTAGTGAGACCCTGTCTTTAAATAAAATACAAAATTGGGATGGGGATGTGGCTCAGTGGTCAAGTGCCTCTGAGTTTAATCCCTAGTACCAAGAAAAGCAGGGTTTGTGAATGCTGTGTCTTCTGGTGAAAGGAATGGAAAGTGGAAGAGGGGTGAATTCTCCCTTGTACTTCTTTGATAAGGGCTCCTAATGTCATTTAAGAAGGCTCTGCCCTTGTAACTTAATCCTCTCCTGAAGGCTTCATAAATACTATCACATTGTCAGGTAAGTTTCAGCACGTGAATTTTGGAAGAAACATACACATTCAGACCACAGCACCTCACCTCAGACCAAGCTCCTTGCATGGAACCAGGAGCCACAACACAGCATTTGGACCCTAGTCTTACTGTTTCTTCCTGCCTTTCACAGAAGGATCCAAGACACCACTGAGAACTTACACTACATAGGAGTCTAAGGATGACCAGAAAACATTCATTTGAGAAAAAACATATAATACTGCCTGTTAACCACTTGTATAGACACAAAAACTAAGTGAGTATCAGTCTGATTCAGCTAAGGTGACCTCTGTCAGAAACAAAATCCCTGGCATCTACTTATAAACTATTAGAAAATAATAACAGTTCTTAGGAAACATTCCACAAGAGGGTTGTGATTGGCATATGTGTACATATGAGCCTGTTGTACTTTCTTTAATAATAGAGCATGATAGCAACTTTCTAAAATATGATGTTGCCCAGTTAAGGTAATATTACCATCTGATCGATTCATTCTGTAAGGCTAGATTTTCATATAAACCCAAAGAAACAAAAAGAATTTTCAAAAACACACACACATTGATAAATGTTCAAATACAGATGGTGCTTTTGGGTGGCGCACACCTGTAATCCTAGCACTTTGGGAGGCTGAGAGAGAAGAATCCCAAGTTCAAAGCCAGCCTCAGCAACAGCCAGGTGCTGAGCAACTCAGTGAGACCCTGTCTCTACATAAAACACAAAATAGGGATGGGGATGTGGCTCAGTGGTTGAGTACCCCTGAGTTCAATCCCTGGTGCCAACAAACAAACTGAGAAATAGTGATACACAGCTCTTGGAAGGCTCATAACCTCACTCCCTTTCTCCATTTTTATTCTTTACACTTTCCCAGCCCAAAGTGTTGGCTACTAATAATGTTGCAACTTAAATAATCTTGCCATTTTTGTTTCTCTCTTCTCTTTCCTTAATTTGATCCCAAATAGCACAATAGCCTTTTTCTTTTCTTTCTAAGTCTTACGAATAGAATGATGCTCTATTTTGCCTTTTTACAAGTGTGTTAATTGTTCTAGGTAGCCAGTGCCTTATCCAACATCGATCACCTCTAACTGCCATGAATCAAGATATTCAGTGGTAGGTAGTGAGCCTTCCAGGAACTGTGCTATCATTATTTCTCAGCTTGGCCTCAAAGTACCACCTATCTTTTTTAACACAGTTGATCAAGTAATAGGAAAATGATCCCATTTACAAAAGTTAACTACATAAGTCTAGAAATAATTTCAAAAAAAGAAATATGTGAAACTTAGTTGAAGAAAATTATAAAAATTTGCTAATATATATTTAAAAATACCTTTAAATTCCCAATTTATGGGATTAATGCAATTCCAATAAATGCTTTTAATGTGATTTTTTGTTATATAAAAAGATTATTTTAGTGATCATCTAATTACATTTTTATTGATCTAATTACATTTTTAAGATGGGAAATTAGGAAACATGTCATTTATGTTAATGCATATTTTTTATTTGTAGTAATCAAATCATTTTTTTCATACCAAAAAAGATTAGCAATCCATAGAGCAGAGTTAGATGACACTTAAACAGACCCAATTATGTGAAGAATATAAGAAAAGGTAAAGAAGACATCTCAAGTGTGGATGTGAAAAATATTATTAAATAAATAGCATAAGGCCATTGGTTTGCCCTCAAGAAGAAAATCAATTCATCCTCACCTTATGTCGTATGCCAAAATAAATTCCAGGATCTTCAAAGTGGCTTTATATGTACAAAATAAGGCCTTAAACAAAGAATAACCAAAACCGTGAAGTAAATAGAGTAGATACTTATAAATGATCTCTGCCAAAAAATGTAAGCTTTAAACAATGGAAATCACAAAGGAAAATAATGTCATATTGCCTTATCTCAAGTAGAAACTTATCAGCATTAAGAAAACCTTCTTAGGGCTGGGGTTATAGCTCAGTGGTAGAGCTCTTGCCCCTCGTGTGAGGCACTGGGTTTGATCCTCAGCACCACATAAAAATAAATAAATAAAATAAAGGTATTGTGTCCATCTACAACTAAAAATAAAAAAGTTTCAAAACATACTTTAAAAAAAGAAAACCTTAACTACTACAAAAATAAAACAATGAATAGTTACTCAAAATGTAAAAAGAATCTTTTAATATCCCCAACCTATGACAAGCAAAAATAAACAAACAAAACAAAAACAAAAAAAACCACACTGAAATTCTGTAGATAGCAGAAAAACAACAAAAAGGAGGAAATGCTAAGGACTAATAAATATTTGAAGTGTTAAAAATATTAGAGTTCTTTTTTTATCTAAGTTATAATTTTAGAATGTACATGTTGTCTAGAATTGAATAAAATAGGCACTCTTATACAACTAATGGAAGGGGACCTAAATTGGCACAATTTAGAAAATACATTAGTAATATTTATTCAGTTTTAGAAATGGTGCTCCTTTACATTAGTAATTTTTGGAAAACCATCCTAAAAAATAACAATCAAAACACAAAATATTGTTAATAAGTGTGTTTTTGTTATTTGTTTAATAATAAAACATTGGTGTCTTAGAAATGTAACAAGGACCAATTAGATCAAAATCCTATATGTGACCTTATTATGGGATATTATGTAGCCATTAATACTTCTAATTTCAAAGACTAATCACATGGGAAATGCTCATGTAATGTTAGGTTAAAAGGGAGAACTACAAAGCAGCACAGATGGGACTACCTTCCCACTGTATGTGTTGGTATAAATACAAGGGGTGTTACGGTTTAAATATGAGTTGTCCCCCAAAAGCTCATGCGCAAGACAATGCAAGATTGTTTAGAGGAAAATGATTGGATTAAGAGAGCCTTAACCTAATCAGTGCACTAGTCCCCTGATAGGGATTAACTTTGTGGTAACTATAGGTAGGTGGGGTGTGTCTGGAGAAGGTGGATCATTGGGGTGTGCGTTTGGGGTATATATTTTGTCCTTGGTGAAAGAAGTCTCTCTCTGCTTCATGTGCCATGTTCTGAGCTACTTTCCTCCACCACACCCTTCTGCCATGATGTTCTGCCTCACATAGGGCCCAGAGCAATGGAGCCAGCTGTCTGTGGGCTGAGACCTCTGAAACCATGAGTCCTAAATAAACTTTTCCTCCTCTATAATTGTTCTTGTTAGCTCTTTGGGTCACAGCAGCAAAAAAACTGACTTAAGGGGGAAAAATTAAAAAGCTAAATTCTAATTCTGAGTTTTTCAGTGTCATTCTAGAGAGTTTTTAAAATAGGGACAGCTCCTTAAATTTATTTTACAAAAGATGACATTTATTTTGCACAACTCTCATAGAGTATATGCCAGATGCTGCTTTTATATGCTTTATAAACATTACCTCAGTCTTTACAGTAGAGGAAGAAAACAAAGGAGAGATTCAAACAGCTTGTCTAAACTGATATTACTAGTATGTATGTGTTTTAGCTGGGGCTTAAATCAGACAATTTGTCTCAAATTGTCCAAGCTCTTAACTCCTGCTTTGCTTTGCTTAACTTTGAATTGAAACCCCAAAAAGCACCAAAATGGAAAACTGCAGACCAATAATAAATACCATGGATGTGTGCGTATGTGTGTGTGTGTGTGTGTGTGTGTGTGAGAAAAATTCTTTTAAAATATTAGCACATGAAATGCAGCAGTACAGTAATAGAAAAGTACACCATGGCGAATTGAGATTCCTTCATGAATTCAAGAATGAGTCAGTAGTAGGCAATTTATCAGAATAATTAATCCTATAAATTGAAGGATGTTTTAAAGTTTGTGTATAATAGATACCAAAAACGCATTTAATTAAATTTAATTCACCAGCTACTGTTAATAAAAACTCCAGATAAAACTAAAATGGGCTGAGGCTGTAGCTCATCGGTAGAGCGCTTGCCTAGCATGCATGAGGCACTGGGTTCGATCCTCAGCACCACATATAAATAATAAATGAATAAAATAAAAATCCATCAACAACTAAAAAAAATTTTTTAAAAAAAACTGAAATAGAGATGATTACCTAAACTTGGCCAAGGTTGTTTTTCCAACATTAACAGCCAATGCCATGTTAAATATTATGGTAACATGCTACAATTAAAATATATGTATATACCAAAACCAAAAGCTGTTTTTAGTATATATGAAGTTGAAATGGGGAAAAAAATATTTTTTAAACTATTAAATAAAGATTGTATTTAACCGGGGCTGGGATTGTGGCTCAGTGGTAGAGCGCATGTCTTGCATGCGTGAGGCACTGGGTTCAATCCTCAGCACCACATAAAAATAAATAAATAAAATAAAGATATTTGTGTCCATCTACAACTAAATAAAATATTTTTTAAAAAAGATTGTATTTAACCATCTGAGCACATTCCTCATGTAAGCATGTTACAACTGAAATACAATTTTTTTCCAAAATTAAAACGGTAAACATATAGTACAATTTCAACTCAGAATGCTATGATTATTTATTTAGAAGATTTCAATACTGCAGAAGATTTAATAAATAAAATCCAAAGGCAGAATATCAGGAGAGAGAATATTATCAATTTATGTATTATGCAAGGGATTACTATCCCTAATAATCAAGGACCAGAGACAAAAGGGGAGAGGAAATGCCTAGGCCACACCAAATCTCCTGCTTCAGATTTCCTCGACTTGTTTCCTGGACCCTTTGGGCTGCTTGTTCCACCCGGATGCCAAAGCCCAGAATGTCTGGTTCCTCTGCCACTTTCTGGATGCACAGAAACGTGCACTTTCAAAGCACAGCACTGCTAGGCTGAAGATCTGCCTTCCCCAGTGGCTGCAAACAGACTAGGTAGTACAACTTTCCAAAGGAGAGGGAAGTCAGTCTGCTCTGAGCTGTCATGAAAATTCAAAGGGAGATGAGAGAGAGCTGGCAGACAAATTTCTTCTCCATCATTCCATCCCTAAGTGAATTTTTTCCAGACCTAGTGTTTCAGTTCTGTCTATCTAGAAACTTTGTGTGCTCAAGAACCAGATGGCCGGGCACGGTGGCGCAAGCCTGTAATCCTAGCACTTAGGGAGGCTGAGACAGGAGAATCGCGAGTTCAAAGCCAGCCTCAGCAACGGTGAAGCGCTAAGCAAATCACTGAGACCCTGTCTCTACATAAAACACAAAATAGGACTGGGGATGTGGCTCAATGGTCGAGTGCCCCTGAGTTCAATCTCCAGTACCAAAAAAAAAAGAACCAAATGGATTTCTTCATCAATCAGGAGCCAACTTCGTAGAGTGGTACATTGTTCATCTTTTTCTGCTTTGGTTTGCTGTTCCCTCATTTACACTGATGATATTGCACCTCTAAACAAAGCATCAGACTTAAGCTTTGCCTGAGGGAACAAGATAAAGCAAGGTTTCAACAGAGATGTCATAGAATAAGAAATGAAAGTGGCAAATAAACATACAGAAAAAGTTCCAGTTCATAAATGGAGTAATACACATTAAACCACAATGAGGTGCCTTTGTGTGTGTGTGTGTGTGTGTGTGTGTGTGTGTGAATCAATTTGGCAAAAATTGAAAAGATGAGTAACATCCAATGCTAGTGAGATGTGGGAATATATGTAGTCTTACAAAATGGGTAGGGGTAAATGACTACAGTACTTTCTAGAGAGTGATCCAGCATGTGTTGTTAAACATTAAATGTACATAACCTTGAGCCAGCAGTATTTCCCATATCTACATTAGTTCATGTGGTTATATGTACAGAGACCTTTCCAGTAAAAAATAGTAGATGAGTGGAATGTCCATTTAAAGGACCAAGTACTTGAATAAAGTATGGCATATCCATTTTGTAGAGTATTATAGAACCATCAGAAAGAATAGGTCAGAACCATATGATTTCTGGAAAGATAGCTATGCTATATTTTAAGTGAAAACAGTAAAGTTAAATGTACTATCTATAGTGTGATATTTTTGTACAACGAAACAAAACCCTATCTGTGTATCCAATAAGTGTTAAAAAATGGTATGAAAGATAACAGCAGACTGTTAACACTGGTTCCCTCAAAAGGGGTGAGATTGAATGTGGAGACACTTACTTTTCCTTTGTATATCCTATATTGTTTGATGTATTAGAATGAGCATTAAGATTAATTGGGTGATAGACTGGTAAACAGTTGGATAGTAAGAAGGAAAGATAAAATAAAAGAAGGAAGGATAGAAATTATTTTATCCAAAATAATTTAAAGCGTGTGCATCTTTGGTCTAATTTCTTCCTTGATTGGTCAATCCTAAGGAAATAAACTAATTTATAGTCAGACTTTTACATTGTATTGTTTGAATGTTAATGATACAATCTTTTTAAAACTCAAATTTAGCAATGTCTATCAAAATTTTAATGGTCATACTCTGATCCAAAATCATTTCACTTACAGAACTTTTATAGAGCTACTACTAGATTTACATAAAAAATAAAAATACACTTAAGAAGAAAAACAGGAAACAATATAAATATTCCTCAGGGAAAGACCATTACAGTATGTTCTGTGCATTCATTAAAAAGAACAAAGTTTATAAGTATGTAGTCCTGGAGTAATACACATGGTTGTTAAAGGTAAAAAGCATGGCCAAGTAGTTTAACATTTTGTTTTATTATAGGTGTTATTATAATAGTACTTTTCATATTTTGTTATCTAAACAAATGGTACCACCAGGGACCTTTAAATGATTATCCTTCTTACATTTCTTAGAAGAGCATATGGTTTCTGTGATCAAAAATAATAATGGAAAGTGACAAAATCTCTCAAATTTTATTTCTGATTATGTATTTTTATTATCATAGGAAAAACACATGAACAAAAATTTGGGTTTACAAGTGTCATAAACTGGTAGTATTTAATTTTGTATGTGTATATTAAATTGTAATGCAAACCTGCATTGAGTTTTTTGTTTTTTTTTTTGTATCTTGCCTTGTTCCAAGAGGAATTGAGGTATCTTTGCCCAAGCCAGAGAACCATTTCAGCATATTAAAAATAACATGAACTATATGAACTCAGTAAACATTTGTCCAAACCACAGTTGTCTTTCATAAATCATGTGTCTGTATGTGCATGTAGATATGTGGTGCTCAGGGCTGTGACCCGTTCTGTGGGGTGGAAGGTTGGTAATGAGCTGCTGCCTGGGCCTGTGCAACCTTCCCTCCACACTGTCAATCAGCTCATTATGGGCATACCACTTTATTTCTTTCAAACTTAGTCTGCTCTGCTCAATTGTGAGTCTAAACTCTTCAGAAATGAGAAACAGATATGGTGCCACTTCTTGAAGGAATAATGATATGAATTTAAAAAGTGACAAGTTGAATAATGTTATTACTGAGAAAATCATTGTGAAGAAAATCCATTTGTAGATAGGCTTTGTAAGGGGGCTGCGATGGCAAAGTGGAGAATGAAAGGAGCGTGGTTGCCTGGTATATTCTCTCACATCACCTCCTGCTTTATCTCTGTGACATTTATCACAGTAACAATAAAATAATTATTTTTTTCTAAAAAATTACATAATCTATATGAACTTAGTAAACACCAGAGAGTAATAAAGAAGTTTATGCATCTGTCCTCCCACCCTTCTTTTTTAAAAATCATCAGAGAAAAATTCTAGATGCTTTCAAATGTTGTGAAAAGATTTATTGTTCTGTTTTTAAGCTCAGATGAAGACATCACTTTATGACACTTTGTAGCTTTCCTTGTGTTTGATAACTTTCTTTTTAAGAACACATGAATGTTTTGCATTTGAAAGAAACTAAAGGAGTCAAAACATAGCTGGGCCTCCTGAATATTTGGTTGACTTCCACATGTGCATCACTGTCTACATAGGTACTTAGGTGAAACCCCACACACTCACCTTTTATGTGTCCCTACAAAGGGTAGATACAGTGTGTTATATAGGAACAGTCTCTCCCCCAGTATATTTGATATCCAAACTAATCTCATCAGATTGGGAGGCTGACTAATATTGATCTATTATTTATTGTGCCAAGGTACTGTGTCATGCGCCCCAGAGATACAGGGAATGAGCAAGGTGCAGCCTCAAGTAAGGGGAAATAAATTGCTAACATTAGCAACAGAACCTTTAAAACATCTACTTTATTTCTCTAGTAGAGAATTACCATCTATTTGCTCACTGACCCCAGAGCCTTGTAAAATTTTCAGCTATGGCACCATTGAGAGAAAAGCATTTTGAATCCAGTTTAATTTTCAAAATCAACCAAAATCAAGACTCTGAACTTGATTCAGTTTTCTTCTCATGTACGCAGGAAAAGTCAACTTAAGAGTTGTAAGGTAAAAATTACAATGCTTTCTTTGGATCATAATTATGGTTACTTTTAGAGATGTATAAAAATGCTGAGTCAGTTGGCAAAAGACTGTTAGATGTAATTCTGAGATGATACTGATTTTCTATCATCTGATTTTGTCAAAACATAGTTATTCACTTAAAGAATTTCCTTTTGCTTAATATTTTTCTTTTCTTTTGCAGGAGTTTATTTTGTCAGAAGATTATAACAAGATGACTCCTGTGAAAAACTATCAAGGTAGGGAGTTAGGCTTTAAAATATTACTTGATAATTTTCAGTGCCACTTAGAGAAGACTTTCTTGGCATGGTCAGGGGAACAAAGCAGAGCAAACTTAGAGGTAAATATCACAGTTTGTGAATTAAGTTGCTGAGGCCCAACAAGTTTGGGTGACTTGCCTGTGATCCTACAGCATTGAATCTCAGAGGGGACTTTGGATTTGGACTTTTGAGCAGTGCTAAATGGTTAAGATTATAGCACTCTTGGAGATGGACTATATCTTGCATTGTGAAATGGGCATAAGCTTTTAGGGGTTGGGATGGAATGTTATGGTTTGTTCTAGAATGTCCCCCCAAAGCTTCATGTGTTAAAAGCTTGGTCCCCAGGGCAACAATGTCCAGAGCTGGGAATTTGGAGAAGTAATTGGATCGTGAAGGGTCTGACCTCATCAGTAGATTAATCCATTGATAGCTGAATAGACTACTGGGAGGTGGTGGAAACTGTAGGGAAGTGGGGCATGGTTGGCAGAAGTAGGTCACTGGGGACTTAAGGACTATATCTTGTCCCTGGCTTCTCCCTTGTGAGCCCACATGTGCGCTCTCTCTCAACCCCTTCCCTCCTCCCCCTTCTCCCTGCCCTCTCCTTCCTGGCTGAGCAACTTCCCTCCACCTCCACCATGCCTTTCCACCATGATGTTTCTACCTTGGAGCCAGTGGAGAACGGATTTAAGTCCCTGAAACCATGAACCAAAACAAACCTTTTCTTCTCCAAGTTATTTTTCTCAGGTGTTTGTCACAGTGAAGAAAAGCTAATGCAGCTGGGACAGCTCTGTTAATATCAAAGTAGATATCAGAGCAAATAAAATTACCAGGGATAAAGGATACTGTTTTATAATGATAAAAGGTCAATCCGCCAATCCATCAGAATGCCATAACAATTTTAAGTACTTATATATTCTGTAACATCTTTATATGAAGCAACACCAGATGAAACTTTAGGGAGAACTGGATACTTCCACAATTATAGTCTGAAATGTTAGTAGTCCTCTCAATAATTTGTTGAGCATATTACTTTGGTATGACAAGTATGCAGAAAATCAAAGTATAGAAGACAAACAACAAAGCCAACGATCTTGCACTAATTCACATCTGTAGAAATTCTGTCCAACTAAAGTAGAATGTGTTATTTTCAAATGTACACCTGTTTACCAAGACAGATAAAATTTGATGCCATAAAAAAATTTCAATAAACTTTGGAGGATTTAAGTCATATAAGGTATGTTGTTTGATCAGAGTGAAATTAAAGGAGTCAATATCAGAAAGATCTCTGGAAAATTTCCAAATATGTGAAAGCTAAATAACATTGTCCATGGGTCAGTGAATAAAACAAAAGAGAAATTAGTATTTCGAACTGGATAAAAATGAAAACAAACATAATAGAATTTATGTGATGCTGTTAAAGCAGAACTTATAGGTAAATTTATAGCATTAAGCACCTATATTAGGAAAAAAGAAAGATCTAAATGACCTTGGTTTTCACTATAAAAAAGGGGAAAGAACAAAATGAAAAAAGGAAGAAAGAAGAGTGAAACAATCTAAACAGAAGAAAGATAATAACAAGTTCATAAAAAGAAAACATAAAAGTTAATGAAACTAAAAGCTAATTTTTTATAAGATCAATAAATTTGATAAATCTGTAACCAGACTTATCAAATTATCAGCACTGAAAATAATCTAAGCGACATTACTACAGAGACTGGGTATGTTTAAAGGATAATAAGGAATATTATTAACAGTTTCATGCTGATAAATCTGACAAAAGAGATGAACAAGTCTTTGAAAGACAAACAGCAAAAATATATTCAAGAAGAAATAAATAATCCTAAAAGCTCTATTGAAGTTAAATAATTTATAATTAAACATTTCTACAAAGAAAGCTTCAGCACAAGATAGCTTTACTGGTGGATTTTTGAAACATTGAGGGAAGAAAGAATACCATCTCTACCCAAACTCTTAAGAAAATTAAAGAAATGGAAGACTTTCTAACCTGTGTTCGTCAGCTA
Source organism: Xerus rutilus (assembly GCA_028644305.1). Classification (NCBI taxonomy): domain Eukaryota; kingdom Metazoa; phylum Chordata; class Mammalia; order Rodentia; family Sciuridae; genus Xerus; species Xerus rutilus. The sequence goes on from CM053404.1 coordinate 110,576,821, forward strand.
TTGTCACTGTGACCAAAATACCTGAAGGAACAACTTATAGGAGGAATAGTTTTGGGCTCGTGGTTTCATAGGTTCCTTCCACGGTCGCCTAACTCCATTGCTCTGGGCCTGAAGTGAGGCACAAAGTTGGCAGAGGAAAGTTGCTCAGCTCATGTCAGCCAGGAAGCAGAGAGAGGGCTGTAAACCCTCCCAGGGCCACCCCCAGTGACCCGCCTCCTCCCAAGTACCACCACATACTACCTCCCAGTAGTCCATTCAGCTGTCAGTGGATTAATCCAACAAAGAGTCAGAGCTGTAATCATTCCCTAAAAGCCCCACCTCAGGGTCCATGCTTTCAAAAACATAAGCTTGGGGGGGGAGGGGTATAAATTTATGCATCTAAATCATAACACAACCCATCCTATGAAATTAGTATTTTCTAATACTGAAATTATACAGAAAAAAACACAAGTAAACTATAGGCCATCATTCCCCATGAAAATAGATGTAAAATATATAAACAAAATTTCAGCAGATTCACCATTATGATCAAGTGAGGTTTATCCCAGGCATGTAGTGTTAGATTAACATTCAAAAATTATTAAGTGGTATATTTCCAAAATAAATGAAAGCAGAGGCTCAAACAGATATGTGTACACACTTGTTCACAGCAATTATTCACGATAGCCATAAGGTGGAAGCAACCTGAAAGTCCACTGAGAGACGAATAGATAACAAAATGTGGTACATGCATACAGTGGAATTATTCAACCTTAAAAAGGAAGGAAATTCAGACACATGCTACAATTTGGATGGACCTTGAAGACAGTATGCTCAGTGAAATAGCCAAAAGGACTAGTAAAGGATTCCACTTCTGTAAGGTACTTACTGCAGTCACACTCCTAGAGACAGAAAACAGAATGGTGGCCACCAAGAGCTGCAGGAAGCAGGAAATTGGGAGTTAGTGTTTATTGAGTTCAGAATTTGTGTTTGGGAAAATATGACAGTTCTGGAGCTCCAGTGGTGGTGATTGTTACATGACAGTGTGAATGTACTTCATGCTACAGAACCATATACTTAAAAATGGTTAACATGGGAATTTTAAGTTATGTATATTTTACCACAATAAAAATATTTTTTAAAACTGCATATATAAATTATGTAGTACAGTATCTAAAACAGTTGAATATTTCAGTAAATATTAATTCCTCTTCAGAAATAAACTAGTATAGATTTTTTTGTTTGTTTGGGGGTTGAGGGGGTTCATGTTTGTTTATTTGCTTTTGTGTGTCTGTGTGTGTGTGTGTATGTGTGTGTGTACATGCTGAGGATTGGACTCGGGGCCTTGCACATGCTAGGCAAGCGTTCTACCACTGAGCCATATCCCCAGCCCAATAAACCAGTATTGACAAGAATATGGAGAAAATTGGAACCCTCACACACTGCTGATGGGAATGTAAAATGCTGCAACCATTTTAAAAACAGTCTTTCAGTTCCTCAATGAGTTAAAGCTACCTTATGATACAGCATTTCTAATCCTAGTTATATGCCTAAGAAAACTGAAAGCATATATTCTATAACATGAATGAATGAATCTTCAGAACGTTATGCTAAGAGAAAGAAGCCAGACACAAAAGGCCATATATAGTATGAATATATTTATATGAAATGTCAAGAATAGGAGGATCCATAGAGACAGAAAATAGATTAGTATTTGACTAAGATGGGGGAAGAGAGAATTGGGGATATTCAATGTCTTTTGTAGGTGATGAAAATGTTCTAGAAATAGATGGTGATGATGCTTGCACAGTGTGGTAAATATACTACAAACTAATGAATTAAATATTTTAAAACGGTTAAAGTAAGTTTTATGTTATGTGAATTTTATCTCAGTGATTAAAAAAATCATTAATAGCAAAACCAAAGATGTCACAAGAAAGGAAAACTGTAGACCAGTATCTCTCATGAAAATAAATTCAAAAATTCTCAAAAAAAAACAACCTATGAAATCAAACACCATATAAAAAGAATTATATGGCATAGCCATGTGCTTTATTCCAGCTGTATAAATCTACTCAACATTCAAAAATTAATATCATCTATCACATCAACAAGCTAAAGAAGAATAATCATACTAATCAATGCAGAAAAACATTTGATGAAAGCCATTTCATGACAGAAACTTTCAGCAGGTGGGAGTGTAAATTAGTACAACCACTGTGGAAATCAGCATGGTGGTTCCTCAAAAGACATGGAATGGAGCCTACACATAACCCAGCCAAACTGCTTCTCGTATTTGATCCTAAAGAATTAAAGTTAGTATTGGTCAAATTATATTGTTATATGTACAAGTATGCAATAACAAATCTTACCATTATGTACAACTATAATGTACCGATTTAAAAATCTGGAGAAAAAAAGAATTTAAGGCAGCATACTATAGCTATTCATGCATACTCATGTTTATAGCAGCACAATTCACATTAGCCAAATTATGGAGCCTGCCTAGGTGTCCATTAATGGATGAATGATAAATAAAATATGATATATGTACACAACAGAGTTTTATTCAGCAATAAAGAAGAATGAAATTATGTCATTTGCAGGAAAATGGATGGAACTTGAGAGCATTATGATTAAGCAACATAAGCCACACTCAGAAAGTCAAAGGTGGTACATTTTCTCTAATTCATGGAAGCTAGGGGGAAAAAGGGAAAATAAGGGGCAGGGAGAAAGAGTTCTCATGAAAACAGAAGGGAGACCAGTAGAATAGAGGAGGGGGACAATGGGGTGGGGTAGAAACAGAGAGGCATTAGGAAATGAAATTGACCACATTAACACTGTTCTTATGTTTATGTGTATGAATATGTAACAAATCCCACTATTATGTATAATTAATGCATCAATTTAAAAAAAACCTCAGCAAACTAAGAATGGAGGGAAACTTCTTCAACTTGATAAGGAACCATCTACAAAATCCCATAGCTAGCCTCATACTTAATTGTCAGGAAACTGACTCTCCTGCAATATCAAGATCAAGGCAAGGATGCCCTGTCTTACCACTTTTATTCAAGAAGCCAAATGTCGCTGGACGTGGAGGTACATGCCTGTAACCCCAGTGATGTCAGAGGCTGAGGCAGGAGGATTGCAACTTCCAAGTCAGCCTCAACAACTTAGACCCTGTCTCAAATAAAAAGGGCTAGGGATGTGGCTCAGTGGTTAAACCCCCTGGGTTCAATCCCCAGTCACCCTCCTCCAAAAAAAGCCAGATGCTAGTTCCATTTTTTTAAATATATATAAGTTTCTGAAACTTAATGATAAGCATGTATCTTTGAAGGATTTCTTTTTGAATAAAAGAATTCCATCACCTTAGAAAGAATATATGGCTTGAGTATTTGATGTTTTTTGTTTTGGTTTGTTTTCTCAGTAGACAACCTGACACTGAGAAAAAAGTCTGCTGTAACAAACTAGGGTTTTGATTCCAGCTTGCCACTCATTGGTTGGTAGCTTGAAGCAGTCCCCTTAACAGTTCTAGCCTCCGTCTCCTCCTCGGGTACATGAAGCCATCCCAAGGGTCAGACTTCTTATCTTCTAGGGCTGCTGTCATCCTTGAACTTAAAGCAACAGATTAAAGATCAAAGCCTCTTTCAGGAGAAAGAGGATGGAATGCTAGGGGTCACTTTCTACTTGAAATAGATCTGGGTGCCCTGGACTCATTAGAGAGTCTGTTTTTATTCTGTTGCTGGTGGAACTTGAATTGGACATTTATGGCATGGATGTGAAAAGATCTTCATTGTTTCTCCAAGAAGTCAAAGAGTTAAAGGCAGTATTTTGACCTTGATGGGTGGTTGGGACTCTGAAAAGCATGTATTGTAGAGAGGTCATAGTGTTACTGCTTCCATGTCCTCTAAGATTCTCCATGTTTCAAATATCAGGTTCCCAACATCAGGCATTTGTTGAAATGACTATTTGTGGGTGTTCCCTGTGGTTCTGACTATCTTGTATGGTAGCCAATCTAAAAGGGCCACCTTGTGAAGTTTGGATTTGCTGTAAAATCAGATCACCCACTTTGCAGGATAATTATAATGATTAAGAGACAGAATGCATTTAAATACTTGGTGCCCGTTAGATGCTCCGAAATTGGCAGATGGTGTTATTGCCGACAGAGCTGCCTTTATCTCTCCGTACTGTCTAACTCTGGTGATCAAAATGGGAAACTCATATCTTCAGTTACCTCAGTACACTCACTAGTGTGTTCTTGCCCCACTAGATTGCCAGACAGGTGGTGATCTTTCCACTCAGCTCTGCAGTGACTATAGTGCCCTCTAGCTCACTGCCTGGAATTGTATAATACAAGAGCAAAAAACCCTCCCACCTGGTTTGGTAACTGAGAAGCCATGAGACCTAAGCCTAATGACTCAGCTTTATTGTGCCTTAATTTGCCCATGTGTGAAATAGGGAGCTGGGGTAGATGGCATGAATAATCTAACTGAAATTCAAGAATTCTTATAATGGGGTCGCCCTCATACATGAGCAACTCTAGGAAATTTATACACACACACACACACACACATACACACTTCGTTGTAAAGAATATTTTACTCTCTTTACATAATTCTGCCCTCTTTTCCAAGCATTGATTTCTAAGAGAAAGCTGTTTATGTAGAATTCTGTTAAGAGTTTATAAAACAGACTGCATCAGAAGAACAGTATGCTCTTGACTTTTTTTTGGAAGTGCATGGACTACAATGACTACGTTACAGAAGTCATTCCTGATGTATTTTGTGGTCATGCTGAATCCGATATGCTCTAGTCCAGCAGCCCTAGCATGTTGAAGGAAGTGGCCTAGACCCTTGAGTAAAGAACTTTCTGAGTCAATAATTCTCAGGTTGGTACAAGAGGGATAGGAGGGGAGCATTGGGAAGAGAAGGATTCGTTTTATAAAAAATCATAAAAACTGAGGCATGTCTGTCTTTGGAGGTACATTCTTACCCCCAACCAGAGCCACTGTTGTACCCTGTCCCTGAGAGCTTATACTGTCAGCTTTTTCCAGAATGGAGAGAAGAGAGTGATACAACTCTGTGGACCATACTTTTCCAACCTCTTTGAGATGCTTTATAGGTTGTTTTCTTGTCTCTTGGTTTTCAGCACATCAGAGCAGAGTGACGATGGTCCTGTTTGTCCTGGAGCTGGAGTGGGTGCTGAGCACGGGACAAGACAAGCAGTTTGCCTGGCACTGCTCTGAGAGTGGGCAGCGCCTTGGAGGTTATCGCACCAGTGCTGTGGCCTCAGGCCTGCAGTATCCTTTGCTGGACAAAATCCCTTGTGGGAACTTAGCTGTTGACTCCTTTGATTCTTGAAAATTTGAAGTATGTGCTATTTGTAAAGTTTTGGTTGATTATTTGTTGAGTTGCTCCAGTGTGAATAAGATTCTCAGAGACTCCTGAGATGCTAGTCATCGGGCATCCCTATGTAGAGTGGACTGAGGTAATTTCATTTGGTCTACTACAACACCATTCTGACATCTAGGCAGAACACACCCATATCTGTAAGCCTCAGCTATCAGAAAGAATTATGGTCCGTGAAGATTAAACCATCACTAAAATACAGACTTTGATTTTTGTCTGTGAGTAATAGATACTGAGGTTGTAAGCATTTCCTTAGTGCCTAGGAAAAGAACCACATGATTTCTATTAATTTTAAAATATTTATTGAAAAGCTACCATGCTGGGACTAGAGTGGTTTAGCTGGTATCTACCTGTTCATGCTATAAGATTTGTTCTGAGCGTAAAACTTTTCCAAGATACGTGAAATAATATTCTTATCTCCCAAGTTGCCAGGGTCCTTGTGCTCAGGGTGAACCCTTGCTAATGCTGGATCGTCCTCACTTCTGAGCTCCAGCAAGCAAAGTGTCAGCTTGCACATAGCATGTGTGAATTATGCTCCCATTGCCAGGAGTAAAGGACCCTGGGATTCTTAATTTAAAAAAGTAGAATCTCTCTATCTTCTGACAAATGAGGAAGTAGGTGGAATCAGATCACCTGTCAACAAAAGCAGGAAGGCCTGTTTTTTCATTTTTATTTCCATATTTATAAAACACCTAGTCAGTGATTCTTAACAATGTGACAAAGTACGTTGCAGTTTCTTTGTAGATGTATGGCTCTGGGTATATCTGAGTATATGTATATAAGCCAGTGTCATCTTATTTTTCTCACCAGAAGGGCAGGTAAAGAAGCTTAGAAAGAACATTGTAGAAGGTTACAAAAATGACAAGTTGAAAAGATAGAAGGAAAGAGAATGGAAAGCAAGATAAGCTTATCTTTGAGAGGATAGTACTACCTGTGAATACAAGAAACTCCAGACTTTACTTTCTGAAAGCCAGTTCAGATAAGTATGATACTCAAATTGAAATACATGAATTCTCTTGCCTATAGATTAATGATTTCTTACAGTACTGGTACTGGAGGAGCCCACTCTCTCTGTCTTAGTCCAAGTTGCTTTCATGAATTACCATAATTCATTAGGTAGCTTCTAAACAATACAGGTTTATTTTTCATAGTTCTGGAGGCTAAGATCAAGTTGCCAACAGTTCCCATGCCTGGTGAGGGCTACTTCCTAATTCTTAGATGACCATCTTTTCACTGAGTATTCACACAGTGGAAGGGGCAAGGTAGTTCCATAGAGTCTCTTTTATAAGGACACTATTCCTGTTCATGAAGGCTCTACCCTCATGATTTAATCACCACCCAGAAGCTCCACCTTCTAATACCATAATATTGGGAATTAGGTTTCCACATGTGAATTTGAGGGTGGCATACTTACCATGCACATCTGTGAACATACACACACGTTCACTCACAAAACCACAGATGGGGTGATGCATGTGTTAATTAATTTGATTACGGTAATCATTGTATAGTATATACATACATCAAATCATGGTGTTCTATACCTTGAATGTATACAATGTTTGTCAATTAAATATTTTTTTAAAAAACAAATCTTTAACTCCTTCATTTTTCAGATGAGCCAATTGACACCCCGAAAGTGTCCCTTGCCTTATCTGAGACCACACACCTAGTAACTAGGAGACTCACCACCAGAACCCAGATCATCTTCCTGGGACTCCTGCTTTTTTCCCATTGTACTACACTGCCCTTACCAGAGCAGAACTACTGGCACAGTATCACTTGCTGGCTTCTGTGTTATTGGCCAGATCTAACGAGGCTTCTTCCCTGTGTCTTTTGTTTCACTTACTCAAGCAGTGGAGTGTGGGAAACAGTACAGGTCTTACCCTCAAGATGGTAACTTTTTAAACTATCTGAAAATGAAAAACAGACATACTCAAGAGTTAAACTTGCCCTGATGGTGATAGTCTATGGTATAAGATTATAGCCACCAGCTTCAAAAGTCATCGTTTTGTAACTTTTTGTTTTGGCCACACCATGCAGAACATCATGTTATCAGGTATCAGAAGCCTGTGTGTGTGTATGTTGTAGTGGTGGTGGTCGTGGAGGTAGTGGTGGTGTAAACCTTAGTTCGCAGGCTGCGACCATCTAGCCACCCTCACTGTGAAGGCAGAGGGGAGCTGCAGTACTGCAGACAGGCTCTTACAGAAGATTCCCTGACCCCTGCAAACTCTGCCTTGCCAGATCCAATTTTGTAGCCACACTGCCAATCCTTGCTGCTGGCTGTTTTTCTAAGGCTAAATATTGATGGCATGTTAGTTTTGTATTTTTGCCAGAGGGTCTGAGCCAAGAACTGTGAGACTTTTCTAAAGCTGGAAGTTTTTCTTGCAGCTGGCTGGTGGATGCATAGTTAATGGGCGAGCCACTACAATCGTAGAGTTCACCCCCCTCACCTGTCCCCTCCCTTCTTCCTGTTACCCTACTAGTTTACAGGGTTGGTTTATTTTAAAATTTGTTTGTTTGGAGAAGCAAATATGCATTTAAAAATAATCAAGATTCAAGTAGAGAGTAAAGGAAGACAAACAGACCAACCAGTTCTCAAATTGAATTATCAATTTCTGAATAACCTTAGGTCCTTTGGTTATTCGGCTACATATCTGAAGCTTCAAATATTAAGTGATCCATAACAGTAATAACACAAACAACAATCATAATAAGGAAGGAAAGAGAAAAGGAGAGGAAAAGGAAGAAAATATATTTGCGGTCCCTGAGAATATATGAAGTGCTTTTACATACATTATTACTCCTTTTACTATCAAAACAATAATGTGCAGTAAAGATGAAATATCCTAATCCTCTGTTTTTATAATGTAGCAACTAAGGTTGGGTGAGACTAAGACTCAGGAAGGTTACAAGTGCTTTGCCCAAGGGGACATGACTGTTAACTGGCAGAACCAAGACTAGAACTTGGGAATTATATTTGGGCTAATCTTTTGTATGACTAGATATAGCAGAATGGGGATACTTCCCAAAGGTCCAATTGTAAGTAAATGGCAGAATATATAGAAACAAATGTTTTCCTTTCCTATTTCACTTACTGATCTTTAAATTTGTAAATTCTGTAATATCCAGAAAATATTATAATGGACACTCTCATCTGCTATTGATTCTTCTCTGCCCCTTTGCTTTCTCTCTGTTTTCTAGAACATTTTAAAACATATTCCAGAGCTGAAGCAATACCTACCGGCATCTTGTTTTTGATGATGTTTTGATCACATTTTTTTGTGTTTTCACAAAAAAATAATTCAAGAACTCTTTATTTTAGGATTTTCTTCATGTTGGAGATATTTCCAAAATGTCACTGTATACAGTGAAATGTGTTCCCACCAAATGTAATCTCTTAGATTTATTCAAAGGCAGATACAGAGTTCTGAAAAGCTATTACGATTATCTCAGTTTCTTCATATCATAGTTGATGGCAGTCACTGTAAGCTTTGAGGTTATAGTATCATTTATTCCAACCCTCTTCTAAATAGATTTTGTTCGATTTGTATCTTTTAGAGAATAACTTCAATTATAAAAATTATATAATTGGATCACTTCCAATTATAAAAACTGTTGAGTATCAGTTGAGTTGGTTTTCATCTTTGTTCTTTTTTTTTTTTTTTTCATTTTTTTTGTAGTTGTAGATTGACAGAATGCCTTTATTTTACTTGTTTATTTTTATGTGGTGCTAAGGATCGAACCTAGTGCCTCACACATGCTAGGCAAGTGCTCTGCCACTGAGCTACAGCCCCAGCCCCTTCATTTTTGTTCTTATAATTAAGATAAATTTAAAGCGATAATTTTCCTTTTAAACCTTAATAACTATTTTACGTATCTGATAACTTGTCAGAAGAGTATAATTTTTTGTTATGCTTTGCTCTCCTTCACTTTATTTTCATGTTTTGTTTTGAAAATTTCCAAACTATGCCCCAAATGGAAGAAGATCCTGGAATGGACACTCACCCATTACTCCTGTCCACTGCTGATTCTTCTCTCTGGTTTTGTTTTCTCTCTTTGCTAGAATAGTTTACAGCATATTCCAGACCTTAATGTCATTTCACCTTTAGATACTTCATTGTGCACCTCTAAAATATATAAATGTTTAAAATAAATGCAAAGCTGTTCTTACACATAGAAATTAATGATCTTTGATATTATTTAATAATCTGTTCTCACTCATTGTTTTCCAAGTGGCTTTGTGCAGTAGGTTTGTTTAAATTGAGTGTAGACAAAGTCCACACACTACACATGAGTTATCTTCTCAATAGTCCTGTATCTAGAGCAGTGCCCCCCCATGCCCCCGCCCACTTCTTTTTAATACCACTATCTTGTGGAAGGTGCTGAATTGGTTCTACAGACAGATCATCTCCATTCTAAACTAGTCTCTCTGCTTCCCCATGATGTCATTTACCTGGTTCTATACCTGTCCCTTCCCGTATCTTGTATAAATAGAAAGATGCCTCAAACATCATGATTTCATTTATATTCAACTTTTTGTGACAACACTTGATGGTTTTGCATGCTTCCCCTCAGGAGGCACATGAGTTGGGTTGTTACCCTTGCAGTTATGCTGACTGATCCGTGATTCAGGTGACAGTAGGATCCTTGCAGTGCCATTGTCCCTACAGGCCTTTCTTTTAATGGTTCCATCCATTGATGAGCTTTGCCTGGCTGTTTTTCTAACTCTATCATGTTTTTCCACATGTCGTATTTGGACCTTTTTAAAAATATAAACTACAATTTTTATATAAAATTTTAATTTTATAAAAATATAAACTAGAATAATAACTAGGGCAAGATAAATTCTTAATTTTTAATTCTTAATAAATTCTTAATTTATCCTGCTATCTTAAATATAGAATAAATTCTTGATTTTTTCTCCTTAATTGCTAATTTACAGAGTGGGGAATTAGTGCCCCGTTATCCTCCAATGGGAATCTTTTTCTTTTTCAGCACAATTGTGAATACTTTATTTACTTTTATTTTGGTTTGGTTTTAGATTTTTTAAAAAATATTCAGTATGTTTTAATAAGTTATCTTTTTATTTTTTTAATGTTCAGATTGTCCCATCTTCAGCCAATAAGAGCCACATCATATTGACCACAGGGCCTTTTTCAATTTTTATATTTTAAAGACTAATTTTTTTGGAGCACTTTTAGGTTCACAGCAAAGTTAAGTAGAAAGTCTGAGTGTTTTGGTATTCCTCATGCCCTGTACATGCATACCCTTTGCCGTTACCAACGTGCCCCAGAAGAGTGGTACGTGTGTTACAATTGAGAAACCTGCCTACACTGGCACTTCACTATCACTTGAAGGCCATAGTTTATGTTAGCGTCCATTCTTGTGAGTCCGGACATGTGTATATTGCTGTGTACTCACCACTGTGGTGTCGTAGAGGGCCCTGAAATGCCTCCATGCTCCACCTGTTCTTCCCTCACCATCCGCTCATGTCATTGATTCAAGCCCACTGGCCTGGGGAACTTCCTTGCTCTCTGGCTCCTCATGACTTAAGCTCATCTTGTCTCTTTTCTGTACCAGTCATGTAATTACCTGTTATTTTAGTGAAGAATAATATTCAGAGATAGCTATGGGATAATACATCTGTGTTACTTTTTAAAAGAAAAGAAGTCATGATATTTTTAATTCAAATTTAACATGATAGGGTTTTTATTTCTTCATTTTGAACTTGATTCTTTGATCTTGGGCTGAAAATCTTGGTTCCTAAAACATCAACATAACTCCTTGTTTGCTTTTATCCTATGTTATTATACTGACAATAAGACTATTAAATGAGATTTTGAGATTTAAATGAAGTTCTTTTTATCGTTAGACTATATTCTTCTAAGTTAGTATGTACATTCAAAATGTTGTGTTTTAGGGGCTAGAGCCGTAGCTCAGTGGCAGAGTGCTTGCCTGGCATGTGTGAGGTTCTGGGCTGGATCCTTAGCACCACATAAAAATAAACAAGTAAAATAAATGCATGCTCTCCATCTACAACTACAAAAAAATTTTTTTTAAATATTGTGTTTTAAAGTCACTTGAAATAATTCACTCAACTATGTGGCTGTATCACCAATTTAATAGTTTCATTTATTTTGCTTTGTTTTCAATTTGGGAGATTTTTTTCTTTTAATTATATATATATATTTTAACATGTAAAACAGTTGCAGGACTCCACATTAGAAACTGTAACAAGAAGTCTGGCTTCTATCACTGTCCCCTCGCCTGTTCCTCCCTCCTCCATAGGCAGCCATTTTTGTTGGATCTGAATCCCTCCAGTGCTTCCTTCTCTGAATATTAGCATGTGCACTTGTTGACTTATCTGCCCCCTGCCCCCCACACACTTAATGGTATGTCCTGGAACATATCAATGTCTGAAGATCTTCATTTTTTCTGGCTGCATAGTATTCTGTTGTGGATATAACATCATTCATTAAGTCAGTCCTCTATTCATAGTTTTTTGGGCTATTTTCAAACTCTAGCTATTAAAATAACACAGTAAACAGTTGTGGCCATGTGTTATTTCTTAGTTTTGTATCTCTGGGATAGATCAGATCTCTAAAAATGGGATTGCTAGGCACTGCCAACCAGAGAAACTCATAAGAATCTTGGTGTCTAGAATTTTTAGTGAGGGCTGGTCATGTAGACAGCTCCCACCTGGCACATACCAAAATTTCAGACTCACAGAAAGAAAGCAGGTATCCAGCATAAGCTGTATTGTTTGAATAGTTAAGGCACATTGAACTACTCTTATCAGTTGATGGTGGGAACTTGCCCAAAATCCAGGTTCCCAGACACTATGCCAGCTTTGGAAGCAGGCTTGCAACGGAGAGCAGTCTGGCCTGCTGTGTTAATTCTTTTCTCCCAGCACCATTTTCATTTCTTCTTGAACTGTCCATTCATAGTCCCATTCAAATTGTGCCTATTTTTCTGTCAGGTTTCTGGTCTTTTTTTGTCCTTGATTGCTCTTTTATATTAGGGATTTGGACCCTTTGTAACAGAAGTTACAAAATGTTTTTTCCAATTTGTCTTTTGTCTTTGTTTATATTATTTGTTGTTTGTGTTTCTGGGGTGTAGCTTTTCCCACTCCAAAGAAATCCACTCTCTGGAACTTAATAGTTTCATTTCCTACATGGAAGTCCCTAATTGATTTGGAATTTATCTTGGTATGCGATGTTAAACACAGCTCCTTTTTTTTTTCCAAATAGATATGAAATTTGTGCCCACATCATTTTAATTTAATTGATCATTTTAATTTAATTTAATTATCTTTTCCATACTCATTGGAAGAGCTGTCTTTATCAGACATGTACTAGATTTCTCTATGCTTTGGGTCTGTTTCTGGACTTTCTCTCTGTTTTCTTGTCTCTTCATGTACCAATACCACCTTTTTAACTAAAGGAACTTTATAAGCTGACTATTTAGCAAGCAGTGCCTCAAAAAGAACAACTAATACACTCATGGCAGGGATTTTGCACTATTTCAGAGGCTCAGAGAAACTATAGACTGCAGCAAAAGGGGTGGAATTTCTCATTTGTACAGATTGGATTCAGAACAGATTTACCAAATCAAGAATTTCAGGGCTGGAGATATAGCTCAGTTGGTAGAGTGCTTGCCTCGCATGCACAAGGCCCCAGGTTCCATCCCCAGCACCACAAAAACAACAACAACAACAAAATTTAGATAAAGTGTTTTAGCCTTCACCTGCAGAACAAAAAAATTAAGGATGCACAGCACCCTCCACAAACTGCATATAGTTAACAGAATAAAAAATTAAAAAGATGTCCCTTTGCGGGAAAAATGTAATCAAGATGTTTGGATTAGAAAAAGCACATACCCTTCAAGTTTATAAGAATATCACATCACTGAATGCAAAACTGAAAGTGGTTAAGCAGTAGATCAAAGTCAAGCCTCTGAAGTGGCCACCAGGACCTTGAGTAGAGAACATGTCTACTGTGTGCCTGAAGAGCACTGGGAAATTAGCAGTGCAGTGGCATCAAAACCTGTGGAGCAACAAGCACTTAAGTCCTAATAGCACAGCAAGCTCAGATTAAAAGTGCAGATCCTGCTAGGCCCTGTGACACATGCCTGTAATCTCAGCAACTCAAGAGTCAAGTCAGGAGGGTCACAAGTTCAAGGCCAGCCTAGGCAACTTAGCAAGACCCTGTCTCAAAATAAAAAGGGCTAGGGATGTAGCTCAGTGGTAAAACACCTCTGGGTCCCTGGATTCAACTTTCAGTACCAAAAACAAAGCAAGTCCTTTTTATTTAAAATTGGGTGAGAAAGTGTTATCATGAAAGTGTATTTTAATTCTCCTTAAGAAAGAAACTTTATGACATGTTTTAATATCTAGTAGGATTGACTTTTCCCCATCACATCCATATCATTTTCATTTCAGAGTATTTCTTGCTCTTCTTGCTTGTATATGTTTCTGTATGACCTATGGAATGAACATAGTTCTAGAAAACAACATGTTGATATTTTTATTGAGATTATATTAAATGTATATTAGTTCATTAATATGCTAAGAAGCGACATCTTTGTCACGTTGAGTCTTAGTCCAGTAACACAATATGTTCTTCATTTTGTTAAGTTCAATTTTGTGTCTTTCAGTACTGTCCTCAAGTCTCCCGCATGGGATTTGCACATCTCTTGTTAAATTTATGCTTTGTTTATTTGTTTGTTTGTTTCAACTGTAAATCTGCCCCCCTCTTCAATTTTGAGAAATGATCCTTAATGCTTATATGATAGATTTGATGTTGAAACCCGGCACGTGTTTATTGGTGATCACTCAGGCCAAGTAACAATCCTCAAACTGGAGCAGGAGAACTGCACCCTGGTCACAACGTTCAGAGGACACACAGGTAGGATTCGAAGCAAAACCGTCACGTGCTGGCGTTGCATTGTGCTATCACCTATCGCATGTTCTGATGTTTGGACAACATGTTTTGGAAATGGCAGAGTATAAGCTGTGTTCGTGCAAAGGTGCACATGATCCGCTCGACTGATTCCAAGCGCGTAAGCCTAGTAAGAGACGATGTCAAAAATTTTCTCCACAATCCAAACAAAAGAGGAACCAATCTCTTTTGAAAATGTTGGTGATTTAGTTCTTTGTCAGATTGCACTAAAGAAAAGCAGTGTTGGCATGTGTTAATGGGACATTCTTTGAGATTGCGTGGCAACTGCTCAAACCACAGAAGGCTGAGGGGACAGATGCCTCAGTCTGGAAGTGAGAAGGTGCTGTGCACGAAAGATTCCCACATCCAAGACAAGTGAAAGATACACCCATCACGGGTAGCTAGACTAATACAAAGTGACAAATTCATCTTTCCCTTCCTTTCAGGTCCATTTCAGTTCATAACCCAAGGGTCCCCTTTGCGTCACTGGTTTGTTCCAGGATTATTTGAGCAAGGTGACATAAAATAGTCACTCTTAACCTTTGCAAGACTTGAATGGAATGATGATGACTAAAGTTTTACTTATGTTTTTAACATGTGACATTGGCTTGAGAAAATGTCAACCCTGGGAAATGAGCCATTGTCTATTCTTAGGGTCCTTAATAGGCTTTTCTGGTTTTTGCAGACTATCAACCCATGGTAGTGGGATAAAAATGGGGATAATACTCAGCTTGGTGTCACATAAGAACACAAGTAGGGGATAGAGGATATCTAATTGGATAGTATCAATGCAATCATAAAGGGTTTCATAAATGGAAAAAAATAGAATGCTAGGATGAAAAACAAACAATAAAGGGAAAATTGGATCAAGGCAAAAGATTCATAAAAGATCATCTTCAGTCTGTGCCTTTGCAAGGAAGAACACATAGAAATTCCCTGTGGATAGGACCTCGGTCTTTCCTCTTTGTGTGTGTGTGTGTGTGTGTGTGTTACTGGGGGTCAAACCCAGGGCCTTGTGCATGCTAGGCAAGTGCTTTACCACTGAATCATACTCCCAGCCCTAGAAGTCTCTTTTTAGCCTCCCATACACTGTCCAAGCCTGGGCCTGCTAGGGACCCAGATCTGTCTCACTTAAGAAATCTTGGGCTGCTCTGTTTCACCACTGACTTCAGTCTCCTCATCTTTCCATTCCCCAGTTCCTCTACTTCACTGCACTTGTGGAGGATTCCAGTGCTCCACTTTCCTCAGGGTCTCGGCCCCTGTGTCCCTTCCTT
Source organism: Xerus rutilus (assembly GCA_028644305.1). Classification (NCBI taxonomy): domain Eukaryota; kingdom Metazoa; phylum Chordata; class Mammalia; order Rodentia; family Sciuridae; genus Xerus; species Xerus rutilus. The sequence continues at coordinate 110,592,424 of CM053404.1, forward strand.
CCCCCCGCAAAAAAAAGAAAACAAACCCAAACCCTCTCAGTCCCATGACCCATTGTAGCAATTTTCATCTTATTCTCTTAACGATATTTTTTTAAAAATCTAGTTAAATATGATTAACGTAAATTTGCCATTTTAACCATTTTTAAATACCCTATTCAGTGGCATTAAACGCGTTCACATTATTGTGTGACCATCACCACCAGCCATCAGAACAGTTGTCATCTTGTGAAGCTGCAGCTCTCTGTCCTTGCAGTACTGAGCCCTTCCCCCAGTCCCTGGCAACTGTTCTTCTACGAACTACTCTTGGACCCTGGTGTAAGTAGAATCATATAGTACCTGTCCATTTGTGATTGGCTTATTTCACTCAGCATAATGGCATTAAGGTTCACCTAGATCGTACCAAACAATAGTGTTTCTTAGAATATAATTTTCCTAGCCAGGTGTGGTGGCACACACCTGTAATTCCAGCACTTTGGGAGGCTGAGACAAGAGAATCATGAGTTCAAAGCCAGCCTCAGCACCAGCGAGGCACTAAACAACTCAGTGAGACCCTGTCTCTACATAAAAAGCACAAAATAGGGCTGGGGATGTGGCTCAGTGGTCAAGTGCCTCTTAGTTCAATCTCTGCTACCAAAAAAATGTGTGTGTGTGTGTGTAATTTTCCTAACTTCTTCAAAGTCTTTAATCTCCTATTTTTCTTCCAGCCCCCTGCAATCTGGTTTGTGTCTCTACTTAAAGAGTTCTTCCTGAGGTGACCCGTGACCTGCTAGGGCATGTTTAAACTTTGTCATACTTGCCCTTTCAGCAGCATTTTATGTTGTGGCCATTGTTCTTGCTGTTGTTAACATCCTTTCACTTCTGTGAACTATCCTCTCCCATTTTTCTTTCTGTGCTTTATGCCTCTGTCTGTTTATTCCCAGAATCCCCAAGTCTGCCCTGGATCCTCTTCTCTTTATAATCTATGCCCTCCCTTGTTCATCTCAGCCACTACTCACAGCCACTGAAATAAAAGGCACAGTCATTGTCCTCAGTTCCTCACAACTCAGCTAGAACACAAGCTAACTGTAATTATGGTGCATGGTGATAAAGCAGGGGACTGAAGCACCAAGCACTTCCAAGAACACAGAATGGGCAACTTACTTGGAAGGAGGAGGGGGAGGCAGTCAGGGAAGGTGTCCCCAGGAGAGATGTTACCTGACCTAAGATCCTTTGGGATGAGTAATGTTGAGTTTTTGGAACTGAGAAGAGCAGTCCAGTCAGAAAATCAGCACGATTCAAGGCACATGGAGATTTGTAAGGGTATGGTGCTCTTGGGCACTGCCGGTCGCCCTCTTGTGGCTGGAACACTGGGTATGAGGGTGGATAAGGGCAAGAGGTGGTGGAGGGGGAGCCAGAAAAGAAAGGGAGAGTCATGTCAGATTCCTGAGGCTCATCTGACATCTCAAAAAAATTAACCTGATTAGATTTTAAAAGATGGTTCAGGCAGTACAGAGTGTAATTGGAAAGCCAGGGAGAAACCATCCTGGGAAAGCAAGCAGTGGCTGAAATCAAAGTGAGTGTGGGAGGTTGCAAAAAACAGATAAACACACAAACAAAATACAGTGGGAGCTTGGAGCTCGGTGGTAAAGTACTTGTGTAGCATGTGTAGGGTTCAGGGTTCCATCCCCAACACCACAAAAACAAAAAAAGAGGAGGAAGAGAATTGTTCAGCAGGCTTGGTGACCAACCAAATCATTCCCAGATGTGATTTAGGCAGAAGGGGCGTTAAGCCTAATCTCTTGACTCATTAAGAGTCAGGCATTGACAATGTGGTGGCTGATAGGAATCCTCTGAGTTTGGTATCATCTCCAAGTGGGTAAGTAAAGCTTCTAACCACTGTTTTGTCAGCCAGATGTAGCTCAAGGGACTCATGTTTTACAGGCCTGTTTGAATATGAAATGCTTCCTTGGCATCAAGTCTTATCTTTCTCAAGGAGTTGAAAGTATTTTCATTTCATTTTTATCTTGAAATATCTTCCAGGCAGACGGAACATAAAAGGTCAGTAACTAACATGAAGGCAATTGGAGCAAGTGAGGTATTTAACTTGTGGTTGTCATTTGTAGAGAATAGAATCTGCCCAGCACTAATCTGGCTGCAGTACAGCTCATTCATTTAAAGGTACAGTGAGGACACCGAGAGTGCATGGTGATTCAGACATACTGTTGAGCTCTCCCTATGTAGTAGGCCCATTCTAGGCCCAGGGTCTCAAACGGAGCCAAACTCAATTTTGAGAAAGGAGTTTTTGTAAGGAGCAAACAAAGACCTTCATATAAACCCCAATCCATTAAAGAGTGGTCTTAGAGATTTCATTAGTCCAGATCCAAACTCAGAAACAGATAAGTCTTTGGTATATAACTGTATGGAGTCATAGCCTTTTGCCTTATCAATCTTTTATGGTACAGACGGCCACAAAAATGTGGATTAATGATGGAATTGGCCTAATAGTCGTGCCCAGAGGCCAAAACATAACATTTTCTCATCCATAGGGATTTAGGAAACTAGTTTTAGGTTCTTATGCTCCCTCTGCTGGTTTTCTTTCTGAAGTTAAATGCCAAGTATCATGATTTTTATGATTTCTACAGAACTTTGAATGTCTTTGTACCAAAAAGCCATAAACTGACTTGAACAAAGCAGGGGGGAAATATCTTACTTTGACCACTGGAAATTAATAACACCAATAAAAGCTCTTTTTTCTTTTATTTCTAAGATTTTTTATTAGCAAGAACATGTTAGAAATAGGACTTCAATGTAAATCTGCCAAAGCATACTAATTAATGAAAAATTAAACACAGCCTCTGTTATTAGCTGTTAGGAGAATTATTAAAAGGAACAATGTAACTATAATAAAAATAAACAAACCAAGAAAGTTCAGTGCAAATATGCAAGTTCAGATAATTAAATTGAGAACTTTAATGTTTGTGTACAGTGGAGACTTGCCTTCAGATCCAGTTTACATCAAGTGCAAGTCAGTAGATGCAGACTGCCATCAAATCAGTCAAGCCCTCAGATCACTCACGTGTGATGGGTGCTGATATGTATGTAGGTAAATAAAAATGAACATAATCCTTATCTTTACTCACTTCCAGTCCAGCATGGAATACATACATTAGACCAATAATTCTAGACAATTCCAGACAGTTCATCAAGGCATCTGTGAGTAGCAGGTGCTGTCGGCCCCTGGATGCCATTCAAAGCCTGCTTGGAAACAAATAACAAGAGGACATCTCCTTGTGCAGAGTCAAAGGGAGGCTTCCTAAACCTTCTCCTCAACCTGTCACAACCAAGAGATCAGATATTTTATTCAAGAAGCTCTGTGGTCTGAGCACTGACTCAGACTCTTTAGCCACACATTAGCCTGTCCACCTTACCTTTGAAGTTGTGGTGTGGTGCTCTTGTTGAATTGCCATGCTACTCCCTGGTAAAGGCAGACCCAGCAGTATCCAATCTTGGTTTTGCAAACATTCCACAATCTTTCATTTTTACTAGATATACTATAAAAATCTTAAATTTTAGTTCACTAAGCATTTTGGTAACATTACATTTCTGAAAATGTTTATAAGCTTTGATTCAGTTCCGCATTTGAGATTCTCTTCTAACTAATCAAAAGTTAATTATTTGATTAATCAAAAGGAGCCAGGCATGGTGGAGTGCTTATAGTCCCAGCTAGTTGGGAGACTCAGGCAGAAGGATCACTTAAGCCCAGGAATTTGAGGCTGTCCTGGGCAACATAGGAAGACCTTATCTCTTATTTAAAAATAATAAACTGTCTAGTCTTTAAAGAATAACTAATACCCTTTATTTTAAAGACTTATTTAATTTAAAAATTATCTGATAGGCTATGTAGAGGCCAAAGGCAAGCCAGAGCATAAAAAGAAACACTGAAGGAGAGTTAGAAAGATAAATGAATTTGAAACAAAATAGAATGAAATGGAAGAAATTATTTTTGTCATTTAAAATATCATGAACACTGGAAAACCATAACCGTTGTAGCCCCTCGCCCTGACCTTATTGCAGGTTGGGGCATGAAGTCCACAAGGTCTGACTGCTTGGAATGCGAGCTCTCTAAAGGTGATTGACTTTCCTGACTGGCCAAGTGTTGAGGAGAAAGAACTACTTTTATCAGGAAGCCTCATCTGCAGAGAGATGCAGGGAAAGTTCCACAGAGGATGAGGCTGTTTCCATCAGCTGCTGTCCCTCGCTCTGCTTTTCTGTGCTTCTCCAGGACTCACTGCACAACCTTGCCACCATCCTCTCCCCAAGGCTCTCTTTTTTATTATTCCCCCCTTCTTCTCTGCCATCCAATAGAGTCGGCCAGTCGAGTAAGCATTTACTGAGCACTTCTGATATACCAGGCACCATGAGCTGTGCTCATATACAAAGATACAGAACCCAAAGTCTACCTTGAGCACAGATTTATAATCCAATAAACTTGAGTATAGTGGGGTCAGTGTAATGACAGAGACATACACAGAGGCTGGAGCCTCACCTGGATTGAAGGTGTTGGGGAAGGCTTCCTGGAGGAGAGGGCATCTGAGCTACACCTTGAAGAGGGAGAAAAAGTTACTTGGATGATAAAGGGCAGGACAGGCAGAGGGAGTAGCCACATGTCGCAAAGTAGAATGGTTCCACCAAACAAATTGTGTGCTCTTCTTGTTCTCCAAAATAATCCTGTTGTCTTGTTATTGTACATTTTTGGTGGTGAAGAGTCCACATCTTCAGAGAGCATGTGCAGAGGATGTTTGGTGCATGCTTGTTGATCTGATCTGAAATGGATGCTGTGCTTTACAGTTTGTAAGCCAGCTTTCAGCAGGCCTCATTGTTAGGACATGCACTTAGAGTGGGCCTGGGACCATAGTTATTTGCTTCCCTCCTCTTATCTTTTTTTATGACTTCTTTGAGAGTCTGATGAATATATTCTGCCATGCATTAACTACTTTATTGATTTTTCTCTTCCTAACACCCTGTGTTACTAAGAATTCCCCTTTCCATATCTGGCCCTTTCAGTGGGATGTAATGTGTAAAACTAGACATCAGTCTGATTTCTGAAACTTTAGTTGATCTCATGATGGCTGGGATAGCATAGAGACAAGCTGGTCACTACCTTAAGGCTGACTCAACAAAGCACACTTATCACAGGGATTATATAGACAAGGTCTCCTGCCCTGTAACCATAGCTGACATTTATTGAGTGCTTCCTATCACTTGGCACTAGGCTAGGGGCTTATTTTAGCAACCCATTTAGTCACAAAACTGTGGGTTAGGTGCTATTACCATCCTTGTTTTACAGATGGGACTTCTAGGGCATAGTGACATAAAATAACTTGCCCAAGGCCACATACTACCTTATAAAGGTACAGCTGGGATTCAAACCTAGAATATGGTCCCAGAGCGTGTGCACTTATAATACCATAGCTAAACTTTCACTCACCATAAACCATCCTCATCCCATAGTAACCAGCAAAGAAAGCCAAAGAGCCTGTGTCATGGTACAGCATTTGTACGTGTGCATGCAGGTGAATTGATTGGCGACAGCACAGGGTAGAAGTATGTATCTCCTGGCACACTGTAATACCTTATTGAGGTATTTCTGTATTGATTCTGACTTGGTGAAGAGCCCTTCCAATTAGGTCTTTAATTGAGTTAATTAAGCCTTTCTAGCCATTCTTTATATATATACATATACATATACATACACATATACATATACACATATACATATACATATATACATATATATATTTAGTTATTGATGGACCTTTATTTTATTCACTTATTTATATGCAGTGCTGAGAATTGAACCCAGTGCCTCACACATGTGAGGCAAGCGCTCTGCCACTGAGCCACAACCCCAGCCCT
>CM053404.1:110598818-110625977 GCA_028644305.1 Xerus rutilus
TTGATGATGGTGAAAATGTTTCTAAATCTGAAGGGGAAAAGCTAAGAAAGCATACTTTTACACAGTATTATCTACATTTGAAGAATTTTGGCATTTTTATTCCCTATAGTGAGTGGAATGTGGTACACTGGGGCTGTGAGAGGAAAAGCAAAAACAAAAGGCTTTAGTTCCAGGGGCCAGTTATGTTTTCAGGTATCAGCTACCAGTTGCATGGATATTAGAGAAGCCTAACCTGAACTTTTATTGTGCTGTGCATTATCTAATAATGGTACTTGTCCTTTTTAGATCATTTTTTATTCCTATATATGACCTATCATTTCATGACCAAATTTGTGACTGTAATTTTTCCAGTAGTGTTTTTTTAGGCCTAAGAGTTTTTAGAAATTTAATATAACTTTATTTAAATCACTAGTAAAGACCTATGCAGTGCCTTGTGTTGGGACCCTCCACCAAGACTGGAACCCACAGGTTGCACGAGTCTTTGTCACAGCCACAACTCAGCACCCACCAGAGTGTTTGCTTCCTCTAAAATTTCAGCTCTTAGTTTCTTTCTTACTTCTCTTACCATGTGTAAGACATGTCGTGAGTGTCCTCAAACCTTTTGGTAAAGAAATGAGCAGTTTGTAAATAAATATGCATTGGGAGGATTTGTGCTTATCCTCTTACATCAAGTATTGCATTTAACATTATGAAAGGAGTAGAGTTCTTGCAATTCTTCTTGAGTTTGGGGGAGAGAAGGCAGGCAGGGATCAATGGGTATGGCAGCTTTCTCTCCTTGCAAGTCTCTGGGATTTGAGAGTGTTTCTCACTGTAGGATTAGGAAACTAATAGGCAGAGGGGAAGAGATGTTCATATTTCTAATTATTTAGCTAAATGTATAGTAGAATAAAAAATTGGATAGGAGAGTTCTCATAGAGAGTAGAATTGTGTCATAAAGTGGAACTGTCTAGTGTGTTCTGTTAGTGTGCAGGCCCCGGGGTCAAGTTGAACTGTATCTGAGCCAGCTCTTCTGTTAGCAGCCATGTAGCCTGAGCAAGGCACGTCACCTCTCTCATCTTCAGTTTCCTTATCCCTAAAATAAAGATAATATTGGAAAGAAAACCTCTCACAAAGTTGTCTAAAAATAAAATGATGTAATAATGTGTAGAATAATCAGTCCAGGAGTAAAGGCTTAATAAGTGGCAGTTGTTAAAATTATTCTTTTTTTAAAAAATTAGTTCTTATTAGTTATACATGACAGTAGAATGTATTTTGACATATTATACATATATGGAGTATTCCTTCCCATTCTTCTGATTGTACATGATATGGAATTACATTGGTCATGTATTCATACATGCACATAGGAAAGTCCAGTTCATTCTACTGCCTTTCCTATTTCCTCTTCCCTTCTCTTTACTCCCCTTTGTCTATTCCAAAGTACTTCTATTCCTCCTCCCCTGATTGTGAATTAGCATATGCAAATCTGAGAGAACATTTAGCCTTTGGTGTCTTGGGATTGGCTTATTTCACTTAGCATAATAGTCTCTATTTCCATCCATTTACCGGCAAATGCCATAATTTTATTTCTCTTTTTGGCCGAGGAATATCCAATTGTTACAATTACTTTTGTTAACAAATTTTTAAGTCAAAAAACCCACACTTTTGGACATAACTGCTGTATCTCTGTTTGTAGCATGTCCTGTGGAAATATTGCCACATGCACCTAATTCTTCTTTCCAAAATTCGTTCAATAAATGTTTGTGGGCTCCAACTATGGGCCAGACTTTGTATTAGGCACTTAGGACACAACAATGAGTAAGGAAGCAATCCTCACCCTTATGGAGCTGTGCTAGGAGGAAAAAGGGTATGTGTGGGACAATTTATCAGCTTTACTGGAAAGAGGGAGCTTCAGGTGGGGTGTGAGGGATCTTGATTTGGATCTCAGGAGATGAAGAGCTTCTCTTAGTTCTCAGGGTTAGGACATTTTCCAAAACAGATCAACGTGAGTTAAAATACAGTGGGTTCAAGAGATAGATGCAAGAGAACAGAGAGGCAGTACCTTATCTGAATTTCACCGTCACCAGTAAACTACAGAACGTTGCCAGTGCTCACCAGGGGTCCCGAAGTTTCCAATCAGATTGACTGTGGCCCAAGGATCCCTGTGGAGGCAGATCCCATTTGAGGGATGACCACAGGGATCATGATCTGGGATATGTATGTTCTTGTATGTTCTTTGCTCACAAACCTTCTTTATTCCTTAGAAATTTGGGTGACTTATGAATATAGGAGAGAAATCTCTGGTGGCAAATGTATAACTAATTGAACTTTCGCTAAATCACCTAGACTTTCATTACAGAGATGAAAGATGCCAATTCCTTAGAAAACCTGGAATGGAACCACCATTTGACCCAGCTATCCCGCTCCTCGGTCTATACCCAAGGACTTAAAAACAGCATACTACAGTGATACAGCCACTTCAGTGTTTATAGCAGCTCAATTCACAATAGTTAAACTGTGGAGCCAACATAGATATCCTTCAATAGATGAATGGATAAAGAAACTGTGGTATATATACACAAGAGAATATTACTCGGCCTTAAAAGAGAATAAAATTCTGTCATTTGCATGTAAATGGATGGAGTTGGAGAACATCATGCTAAGTGAAGTAAGCCAATCCAAAAAAACCAAAGGCCGAATGTTCTAATAAGTGGATGCTGGTCCATAACGGGGAAAGGGGCACGAGAAGAATGGAGAAACTTTTATCAAAGGGGAGGGAGGAGAAGGGAGAGAACATAGGGGCAGGAAGGATGGCAGAATGAGATGGACATAATTGCCCTAGGTACATGTATGACCGCACATATGGTGTGACTCTATATTGTGTACAACCAGAGAAATAAAAAGTTATGCTCCATTTAAGTACAATGAGTCAAAATGCATTCTACTGTCATGTATACCTAATTAGAATAAATAAATTTTTTAAAAAGAGAGAGATGAAAGATGCTGTACATTGAAGTCCCCACAAACCCTCTCGGGTAACCTGTGAAGCAGCCTTTGGGCAGACTGGGTCTGTTTCTGTAAAAAGAATAAAGGCCTCTCTGTGTTCCCCCTCAAGCATCAGATGCAGGATGCACATGAGTGTGTGACCTGTGCAGTCCCACAGGCCCCCTTCTTAGAAGGATCCCATGCTTAGTTTAAAGCTCTGTTGGCACCAGCTTGTGAGCTCAATAAATGTTTAACAAGGGGCCCTGTATTTTCATTTTGCACTGGTCTCAAATTATATAGCTAGGCCCAATAAGACATATGTTGCCCATAGGTCTGGTAAGAAAGGCAAGAGGCTATCCTACTAAGGGTAGTATTTACAGATGGCAGATCCTGGTGCTTTGAGAAGTAGATTTTGTGCACAGTAAGAGTATTTGCAGTGCAGTACCTGGAACACATTCATCCATGAAATAATAACCAATTTTGAAATGGCTTTCCAATATAAATGTTGCAGTGATGTCATATGAAACACAAATGGAAGAAGGTATCTTTTCATTCTCTGAACCCAGAGGGACGTCCCTCTCCTAGTTTTGAACTGTGAGGTGGTTTACATTTTGAATTTATACATCAAGACAACCCTGAGCAGCTTTATTATAAAGCTTGGAATCCAGTATTCATCACTGTGTTCCATGCTTCCGTGTTGGAATATTAACAGTCCTGGAGTCCCATAAATTATGTATTTGTTGCTGAATGTCGCTGCCAGCTATGTGTGGCAAAGCAGTTCCTTCTGCAGTGTATTTTGGTTTGACAAGATCATTGATGTGTATGAGGGTGCCTTAACAAATGAAATGCAGTTCAAGTCACAGTTACAAGCCTGTTCAACTAGGTAGATTTTCCTTCTTGTCCTTTGAATGTCAGGGTGGTGGTACTCCATACTTTTAGAAGTATGAAATAACAACCAGGAGAGCAAGTGAGGAAACCATTGACTTTAAAAATAATAATAACGATAAGGCAAGTCAAAGATTTTATAGATTTTAATAAGTGAACTAGTAAAATGTCCCAGCTAGTCCAGAGGTAAATCCAAAGAGAGACACATACACAGGCAGTGGTGCATGCTGAGGTGCATTTGTAAGTAGATGCCCAGCTGGCTTCTTCCATGAGTAGCCTGGGGCCTAGGGATAATGGTGTCTTCACTGAACAAGATTTATTTACAGTAATGTCAGTTTTCTATAACACAGAATTATAAAATAACCCAGTTAAAGGTACTGAAACCCTTATAGAATCAGACAACCTAGAAAGGTATGCTAAACACCTAATATTACATTGAAAAGGTACCTAGTGATCTCTTTTGACCCATTTCAAGTCTGTCACTATCTCTTAATAGTTCTTTCTCCCTCCTACCCTATGATTATAATTGCAAAAGATTAGTTTTGATCACACACACAAAGAGGCTGGCTTTATAAGGTTTGGTCTGATTATTTACATTGGTACAGTGTTAATCAACCATATAGGCCTTATTGAGTTTGCTTTGCATATCTAGAGTCACAAGGTATTCAACAGCCATTAATGCCTGCAAAATTAACTTTCTCCTGGACATTGTTACAAGGGATCAAGGATTGAACTTTTCAGAGCCTCTATTATTTGCTTTCCTAAGGCTAGGATATCAAGCCTGAGAAATCTTCCACTGCATTTCACCTATGATTCTTAATGTTTTAGTAGAATTGCTGGGCTCCTCATCTGATACTTTCCTTACTGCCTAGAATGCCAACGCCTGCCACCCAAGTTACCAGGCCTGTTTTCCTAGGAGGGCTTTGTAGACCTTAGCTCCATGAGTTCTTGAAATGGTAGATCATCTCTGATTCAGTGAGCATCAGTCTAAAATATGACACTCCAGCAAAGTGCTTGGTTGTACAATTGTTTTGCCCAGTTTTATCTTGTGGATAGATTCTCGGTAAACTGATGCAGATAATTATATTGCCATGAAAATTAAGGAGACTCAGTAACAGTTTTGAATTCTTGGCAATTGATGAGAATTAGATAACATTTTTTAATGTTTTGATTTCAACTACAAAAAGTTTACTAAACTGAGGTTAGAGATGACTTGGAAAGTAAGAGAAAAAAATGCATCCTCATATATCCAGAAAATAGAACATTAAAATAATATCAACAGTATTCCAGACAAATATCCACAATAAAACTTTCCTCTTCTGTTCCTTCAGTCTTGTGAGTGAAATGCAATTCTTGTTCTGCTGGTTCTTGGCTTAGCAGCCCCCATTGATGAAACCATCTGCATCCAGACTAAAAAGAGTCCAGAAATCCAAAGAAATCCTGACTCAGTTCATTGGCATAGCTTAAAAATTGCCTAAGCAATGTCAGCTCAGTGGTATGTGCCCAAGAGTCTGTTATTTGAAATGTCAATATGTTAAAATACCTGGTACATACTGTTCTTTTCCGTGAAACTCTGAGGCTATCCTTGCCACAAACTGTGGTCTGTGTTTACATCAGAAACTCATGTAGATATCAAAGTAATACAGAAGTTATCTATAGATTAGTGACTTGATGGTTAATATGTTACTGTGACCAATAATATCAGAATAAGGAAGAATAAAATTTTGTACTAGAACACCATGCGTAACTATTTCCTAAGAGTTTTGAGCAGTATGTACCTGGAGGGTAAAACCATATTATAGACAATGAGGGCATTGGCAAATCTCCAGAATCTTCCCATAAAACAAAATTTCTGAAATATTTGTATTAATAACATTTTACTAATACTGACTTAACCTAGGGAGGACTGAAAACTCCTTCCATGTATTCTTGTTTTCTTTTTTTGTGGTGCTTAGGGATGGAGTCCAGGGCCTGGTGCATGCCAGATAGGCACTATAGACAAACAAGCTGGGCACAGTGGCACATGCCTGTAATCCCAGTGACTAGGGAAGCTGAGGCAGGAAGATCGTGAGTTTAGAGCCAGCTTCAGCAACTTAGTGAGATCCTAAGCAACTTAGCGAGACCCTGTCTCAAAATAAAACAAAAAAGGCTGGGGATGTGGCTCAGTGGTTAAGCACCCCTGGGTTCAATCCCTGGTACCAAAAAACAAAACAAAACAAAACAAAAAACAATAGACAAATATACAAACAAAATGCCCAAGAAACCAGATAACCCTGTCCTCTTTTATCCAACAGAGGATAGATCTCTTTAATCCATTGCTAGCAATCACCAAATTATCACGCCATAAAACTGAATTCTTCATTTTTACCACCAAGGAGGAATAACTTGTCAGCCATGCACAAATGAGAAGGAAACATAAAACAAAACCAGAAAAGAAGGAATAAAAACTAGAGACACATAGAGTCAGTGAAATTCAAGCTTTGGATTTACTCTGGGAGCCAAAAAGAGGCACAGCTACCCAGCTCTGTCAGCTAAAGCCAGTGAATATCTCAAGGGATGACCTCCAAAATTCTTAAAGGGTAACTTTTTCAGAGGTAAAATCATTTTTTCTTGAAAAAACATAAAATGAACATGTGCCACAGATTTTAATTAAGGGAAGATGAACCAGTAAGCTGTTACAACCAGTTCAACTTTGATCAGCTTTTTCCTTTAAGTTTTGGTAACTGACAGTGACTACCTCCTCCTGGGGCCTAGAGCAGGTTAAAGCAGTATTAAGACTTATTTTAAACATTGGATACTCTTCTGACTGTTAGCAAGTTGAAAATTCCCATCAGGTTTCTAAGGTCTACACTTGGGGCTTGGGAGTGTGTACACACACTTTACCAGGGTTTTAGCTATTAGACCTATCATTTGCACTCCTGAACTGTGACCAACTCTTGGTTTCTTTCACAGTGACAAAGTCCAGGCTCTATCCTATGCACAGCACACACGGCAGCTCATCTCATGTGGTGGTGATGGTGGGATAGTCGTCTGGAACATGGATGTGGAGAGGCAGGAGGTAGGTGTCCCACTAGGCTGGATTTGGCCCTGAGCTCAGGTTCCACCTCTTTCCTGCTTATTTCTTGATACTTTATAATTAAACCATGTAATAAGACATGTTGTGTCAGAGAATTTTAAATTACGGTATAAAAGGAGCTCTTATTTTCTTCACCTCTTATGAATTGGCATGTTACATTAATATAGTATCTGTTACACCACTCACAGCAAAAATACAGATGAGAAAAGGAGCCATCTACTTTCTGGTGATTAGCCCTTTGGCATAAAAGCCCCAGGGACACTGAAAGTTCATGTGCTTTGTGTCATTGAAGGAAACAGTGGCTAAGAAGTAAGGACCTTTAATTTGGTATTAAGAGAAATGCTAGAAATAATTTTTTTGGTGCTTCTTTTGAGTCATGTTCTAAACAATTCTCGACTTACAAATACTTTGTCTTTTTTAAGCACATATTTAAATTTTATCTTTACTCTTTTCTTTAATGAGTTTTGCATTTAATCTTTGAGCATCTTAACTAGTATGTTTACTGAATCCCCTTTGATAAGTACTTTGAAGTTAACCATCTTCCCAGTACCCTAGAATGACTCTAGGTAGACTTTCCCTTCAACAATGCAGTCTTTGAACTTATTTCTTGCAGGATGTAAGAAGTAGGTAGAAAAGGAACACTTTAAAAAGACAAACACAGTTTCTCAAATTTTTTCTATGCCCTCAGTCTTGTTTCAAGAGGGAATTTTCTGTTACCCACAAAGTAATGCCCTTCAAATGCTAGTAATTAAATGCTTAAGAAGATTAAAGCTTTATTTGCCCAAACCATAAATCCACAGGAGTTCTATTAGTAACTAATTAAAATGATCATTACTGTTTGGAAGTGGGGAATTGTAGAATATTGCTTTTGAAGAATACTTGGCACCATCCATAAAAAGCCAGGAAGCCGGATGCGGTGGCACACGCTTGTAATCCCAGCACTTAGGGAGACTGAGACAGGAGAATTGCGAGTTCAAAGCCAGCCTCAGCAACAGCGAGGCACTAAGCAACTCAGTGAGACCCTGTCTCTACATAAAACACAAAATAGGGCTGGGGATGTGGCTCAGTGGTCAAGTACCCCTGAGTTCAATTCCTGGTACCAAAAAAAAAAAAGCCAGGGAGTTGTTACCATGAGTGCTGGTCATGCTAACTGGGCTCCCCTGTGAGCGCTGGTTGTATCTTCGCCTGTGTTCTGCATGATAGATAGTCTACCTTAGGTGAGGGATGGTCATACCTCATGTGGCCTGGCTTCTTTCCAGGCTAACTGACCAAACCAGAGGAGAGAACAGTAGGTTCTTTTCTCTCAGTGCAGGTAGCCTCCATCCTTTATGAACAGAGACCCAAAGGTGGTTGACAGGCAATCCTTTGAGCCATCTGGCTTAAATTATGCCTCCTGACATGCAGATATATGAGCACTGGATACTTGTTGATGGATTTAAAATCTTGTTGAGTAAGTCAAAGTTCTAAATAAGCAGTGGGAATTGTTCCATCCATCTTTTTCAAGTGTCATATTTTATAAACCTAAATCTCTGGAGATAGTGTTTGTAATTCATTATCTGGGGAGCTGCCTGCTGGCTATGGCAAAGACTGTGGGGGGCTCACCTTGGAGGATCTAACACTGGGATGAAGCAGTCCCTAACCTGAGGTGCTGACAGACTTTCAGAAAACTTCAGAATGCTATTGCATAAATGATGAAATTACAGTCAATGTAAGAAAGAACATGAGTGCTGGGGATTCCAGAAGGAGCGTTATTGTCATTGGCCAAGGTTACCAGGGAAGGGTTTATGGAAGGACATGATGCTAAAGTATCAGTGGCACTGGCCATGTTCTAACTAGAGTTTCATGGGCTTTGCAGGCCAAAAAAAACACCAAGAGTAAGGGCAAGGTGAACGTGAGAAGTGTGTGTGGTGCATTGTGCTCAGGAGCAGGTGGGCAGCAGTCAGACGAGAGAATGGTTAGGGGCAGACGATGGAGGATCTTGAATGGCCAGATGCAGATCAGGTCGACATTCTATATGTCAAACCTGTGTTTGTCTGTACAGTTAATAAACCCATTTTTGTAAACATTCATCATTTTATTTTTTACATACAACATTTGGATTTATTTTGACATAAAAGCGTGGAATATAATTTGCTCTAATTCAGGCCCCAGTACCTGCCCCTTTACCTCCTTTCTCCCTCTCTCTATACCCTTCCCTCTACTTTACCAACTTTCTGCTATTTACTTATTGTTTTTTTTTTTCTCTACTTAGTGTCTCGTGGATGTACTTGATGGTGAGATTCACTGTGGCATATTCGTGTATGTATGTTGGAAAGTTAGGCCAGATTTCTTACACTGCTCTTCCTTTATCCGGTTCCTCCTCCCTCACCCTCAATCCCCTTCTTCTATTCCACAGGTCTTTCTTCAATTTGGATGGAATCTCCCCACACTTTACCTTTCCTCTCCTCTCCCCTCCCCTCCCCTTCCCTCCCCTCCCCTCTCCTCTTCTGTTCTCTTCTATTCTCTCTCTCTCTCTCTCTGTCCCCCTTATTTTGGACTAGCTTCTGCATATCAGAGAAAATATTTGACATTTGACTTTCTGGATCTAGCTTATTTCACTAGCATGATGTTCTCTAGTTTCATCCATTTATCAGCAAATGCCATAATTTCATTCTTTCTGGCTGAGTTGTGCCCCATTGTGTGTGTATGTGTGTGTGTGTTTCACATTTTCCTTATCCATTCATCTGTTGATAGGTACCTAGGCTGATTCCATAACTTGACTATTGTGAATTGTACTTCTATAAACATTGATATGACTGCATCACCATAGTATGCTGATTTTAATCT
This sequence comes from Xerus rutilus, assembly GCA_028644305.1. NCBI lineage: Eukaryota > Metazoa > Chordata > Mammalia > Rodentia > Sciuridae > Xerus > Xerus rutilus. The sequence continues at coordinate 110,608,570 of CM053404.1, forward strand.
TATGGATATATACCAAGGAGTAGGATAGATTTCTTTGAGAAATCTCCATACTGCTTCTCAGAGTGGTTGTACTAATTTCCAGTCCTGCCAACAAGATACGAGTATACCTTTTCCCCCGCATCTTTGCAATACTTAGTATTATTTGTATTCTTGATAATTGCCATTCTGACTGGAGTGAGGTGAAATCTCAGTGTAGTTTTGATTTGCATTTCCCTAATTGCTGCATTTATTATTTGAAAAGTATGTTTTATATATACTATATGTTCTTCATAGGAAAGTTATAAGACACTCATTAACAAATAGAGGCCAGGTTCAGTACTCACAATACCACCACCTACAAATGGCAAAACATTATCTTTCCTTACATTTTCCTCTGTATGTACATGTCTATAAAATCTTTTAACAAAAATTGGAATCCTAATATACATGTTGATTTATTTTTCCCCTTTCCAGATCCTCACTCTACTTCCTTCCTATGCACCCACTGTGATACATTTGATATATCAAGTTCTCTAAGAGGCATGTTACTCTGTTTTTTACTATGTGAAATGAGTTGCTAATTCAGTTTTTTCAGGCCTTTAGAAGTTCCTGATTAACTCAAGTCTGATTTCACACTATAAGCATTACTCAATTTATTTGTGTAACAAATAAGTTTTTGCTTCTTCTTTTTTAAATCTCCCTGATTCTTCTGCATCATATGTTCTAAAAAAAATCCACATAATAGATCAGTCTTTTAGGAGTAAGATGCCTTTAGCTAAACTTTGTGTTATTGAGTTAAATCTGTCTTTAAATGGAATAGGGCATGAAAATTACAAAGCAAATCAAGGTTTACTCCTTTTCTTTGGTTTAATAAAATAAAGAACAAGAGTAAAGCTCTCTAAATTGTCCTCTTCTTACTTGATTTTGGGGAAAACCAGGAGTTTTTTGTTTGTTTTGTTTTGTTGGTTTTGGGGGTTTTTTGTTTTGTTTTGTTTTTTCTTTTTGGTAATGGAGAATGAACCCAGGGGTGCTTAACTTCTAAGCCACATCCACAGCCATTTTTATATTTTATTTAGAGACAGGGTTTCAGTAAGTTGCTTAAGGCCTTGCTAAGTTGCTGAGACTGGCTTTGAACTCATGATCCTCCTGCTTCAGCCTCCTGAGCTGCTGGGAGGGAGAACTGTAGTTTTAGGTTTGTTTCTGTCTGAAGGTAGAAGAGGCTAAATCCTAACATCTGATCCATAGCAGATATTTCTCAGAAAAGGGTCACATTGACCCTGAATGGACTTCAGAGCTTGACTGTGCTCCTGTCTACTGTGAATGTCTAGAGCAGTGGGCTGCTGTTTATGGCATTTCTCAAACTTGTTTGCTCTCAGGCCTCTTTTATAAAACGTGAGTGTCCAGTGAGTAGAATGTTCCCTGAAATTCACATTTGGGAAATCCTGGGTTGGGTGTATTTTCAAGGTTCCTTGGATTCTGTGCTATATGGAAAGAGATGACTTCCAAGTAATAACATCTGGATAGTTGGACATGAACTCTGGAAGCAAATGTAGTTACCATTTGCATAATCTATAATGATTGCTAAAGAATAGCTTTAAGTGAAACTCACTTTTAGAACCTATCTGGCATAATTTAGAAAAGTTATCTCAGGAATAGTGAACAAAGCTAGAATATCATATGACCTGTGAGCCAAGGAACAGAGCCTGAAACCCCCCTGTGCCCTGCCATGAGTAGACAGTAGACAAAGAGCTTCCCTGCATATGTACTGGAGTCAGGTTCTCTGTCATCCAATGTGGGAGACCATGTGTGTGTGTGATGAGCAATTAGACATCATCATACATGATCAGAGCAAATGTAACTGCATCCAGTCAGAAAACAGGAGATGTAGTCCTAAATCCTCAGCACGGCTCTCAAGTCCCCGTGTGATATGGCCCCAGCTGAACCCTGCAGTCTCATCCCCTGTTCCCTCATCTGCCTTCCAGCATCCTGACCTGCTCTCAGCCCCTTTTCCCGACCTCCTCCCACTCATCCTTAGGTCTTAGCTTTCCAGCATTTGTCAGAGAACCAAGCCTGGGTCTGAACCCTCTGTTACAACTCCACCATGGCACTCAGGCCCTTGCACTCTTAGAGTTATTGAATAGTTACTAGTAATAATATTTTATGACCACTCTTCTCTGGAAATCATAAGCTCCATGACAGTAGAGATTGTTTTATTCACCATGACCTCCCATCCCATCCACAGGGCCTGATATATAAGAGGCATTCTAGTAAGTACTTTCTGAATGGTTGAGAAATTACCTTCTGTTTTTGATAAACATGTCCTGATTCCAAAAGTTTCATCAGTGTCACTGGTTCCGTTGTCCACACCACTTCTCACTGTGACCTGATGTGTGCTTTATTTGACAAGACACCTGAGTGGCTGGACAGTGATTCCTGCCAAAAGTGTGATCAGCCTTTCTTCTGGAACTTCAAGCAAATGTGGGACAGTAAAAAAATCGGCCTAAGACAGGTGAGGTGATTTGGAATCTTTATCAAAATATACTAGTGTGGAAATAACTTAACCTTGTAATCTGAGAAGTAGCAGCATCGCTGGGTGGGAGCTGTGGTAGAGGTAACTTATCCTGGAGTTGCCTTATGATTTTACATTAATGTACCTGCCTTATCTACCACAGTTCCTTCCAACTAGATTCAGTTTGTGTAGTGATTTGGTCCCAGGAAGTAGTTGAGGGGTACAGTTTTAGAATTCTAATGGCATCTATTGAAATACATCTTAAAAAATCAGAGATGTCATGCTTAGCTCACATTGGTTCCAAACCATTAAATTAGACAAGTGGTATTTATCTCTTCTTAATTATTTTGCTTTCCCTCCTCCTGATTTGGTTTTGGTTATTTAGATCTGCTCATAATACACTGTTTTCGATCAGATTCCATAGTTCAGTGTGGTCTTCCCCAGGGAAATCAAATGTTGGTCACTCTAGGTTGAACGTGGCTAGAGTTACACACAACAGGTTGAATCAGTTTTCATCCAGCAGCGTGATCTCAGGAGATGTCACTTCCTCTATACACCCAACCCTGAGATCCCTGGCCACTGGATGGTTCCTGTGTGGTTCACAGCAGTGGTACTAGGACAGGGTAGAGGATGGGGAAGCAGGGAGAGGGGAGGTGGCACTGTCCAGAGTGTTTCCCAGCAGTCCTCATTCAGAACACAGCCCAAAAGAGAAGACATGGTGCGCTCCTGCTAGGGTTCTGGGGCCCTCACGTGGCATCTCCCCCTGAGTGTGGTCAGTCACACTCGAGTGTGCCAGGAGAGTGGTGCTATGTCACAGCAGCCTGTTTTCTTCCCCTCCTGCAGCACCATTGCCGCAAGTGCGGGAAGGCCGTCTGTGGCAAGTGCAGCTCCAAGCGCTCCTCCATCCCCCTGATGGGCTTTGAGTTTGAAGTGAGAGTCTGTGACAGCTGCCATGAAGCCATCACAGATGAAGAGTAAGTTCCAGTGGTCTGCAGGACTCTGTAGGTGAAGGAGAGAATCCAGTCTGAGAGCTGTGCTCAGCGCTCCAGCCACAACTCCTATGGCCTTTGTTCCTGCCAGTTTAGAGTATAGACCATGGCAAAGAGATGTTTTTCGTTTACTGGCACATTATAATTATAATAGTGTGATTCATCATGTCATATTCATACATGCACACTACATAATTTGATCAATCTCATTCCCCAGTACCCTCCTTTTCCCTCCTCTCCTCCCTCAAGAGATTTATGTTATCTTAAGAGATAAATGAAGAAAGAATAGGCTTGAAGAATTCATCTCTGTACACTTCTTAATCCCAGGGATATGTGCATTTAAAGTAGATGCTCTCCAAACAAACCCTTCTGCCTGCTTGTTTACTTGAGAATTACCCAGGGGCGTGGGGGCCCAGGATTTGCTTTATAGGCTGAGCTTCTATCTTTACAGGAATTGAATCGGCCTGGGGCTCCAGAAGGTTTCATTTTCTAGGAAGAGCTAAAGTGCTTTACCTAAGAGGCAAATATTCCTAGTTGTGCATTACTCAGCTGGCTGCCTGTCAGTCCTACCCAGGATCCTAGGGCTTCAGGTGTGCTTTGGAAGGTGGGGCAAATCTGCATTGTCTCTTTCATGTTACCTAATTGAAAATTATCCCCAGATGCAAACAGAATGCTCTGGAACAGGTTTCTGTATTGGTAATTTACAGGAGGACCAATCTCCTAGGTGACACTTATCTTCCCAATCCTCCCAGCGCCTTTTAGTACAATAAAATTACTTGAAGTATTCTTTGTATACTTATATCAAACAAAAATTAAGATACCCTTGCATAAGTAGGCATTTATAGTCACTATTTATTTTCCATTTATTATGAAATTAGTAAGAGTTCTTATTGCATAGAGTGCTGCAGGAGACCTCAGATAGTCCATTTTAATTCTCCTTTTTATAAAGACACAGAAAAAAGGAAGAAGAAAACTGTCTTCGAGAGCCCACTGCAGCGGAGTGGCACCCTTTGAAACATGACTAGGGAGCAACCCTCTACTTTCCACCCCCAGCCCTTCCTAGGGAATCACTGTGGCTTCTGCCTCACTTGCCCTGCCCCTAGAGCACTCTGAGGACAGTTGATAAGGAGTTGGTAAGCCTTGCTTCAAAACAACAACAACAAAAAAGCATAGATGAAAAACACAAAACAGCTGGGCATGGTGGCACACGCCTGTGATCGCAGTGACTCTGGAGACTAAGGCAGGAGGATTGCACATTTGAGACTAGCCTCTGCAACTTAGGAAGACTTTGTCTCAAAATAAAAAATAAATCAGAAAACAAAGGGGAGGCTGGGGGTATAGCTCATAAGCACCCCTGGGTTTAATCCTTAATACTAAAAAAAAAAAAAAAAAAAAAAAAACCACACACACACAAAACAAATAATGATGTTTGTTTGTACTTTGTTTCATCTGTTAAAGCTTTAGGAGGAGAAAAAACTTAAGTCGGTAGTTATACCAGTGAACAAAGAAAGAGAAATTGATGGACTTCAAATAGAATGACAGTAGTATCTTAGGTATTTTAACAATCATGCCTTTTTTTTTTTTAATTAAATGGGCCAAGGTAGACTATTTAATCTGCAAGCCCTTCCTTCTGAGTGCAAACTTAGCAAAAGCACTATGGTTTTTAAAAGATTTCTCAAGAGTGCAGGTAGAGATCTTCAGACCATTAGAGCAGCACCTGTGGAGGTTTCATCTCTCTCATTTTGGAGACTAGGGATCCTTTTACCTTATTATCTTGTTAAAATCATGTCATAGATCACCAGGGAATAAAGGCAGATCTGGGAAGCATTTCTAATAGTGAAGCAGTTTTAACCATTAGCCTAAAAATTAGAGCACAGTGTCACCCTCGATCTCCATAATTCCTATGTTCCCTCTTTTACACTCTCCTTGATCTTTCTAGACGTGCACCCACGGCTACCTTCCATGACAGTAAACATAATATTGTACATGTGCATTTTGATGCAACCAGGGGATGGTTACTGACTTCTGGAACCGACAAAGTCATTAAGGTAAGACACCATGTTAAGCTTTCCATTTGTGGCCTTATGTGAATAGACAGGAGCCCCAAGAACAGGTGAGGCTCTGCTCTCAAGGTTGTCCTTGGCACTGAGCATTTTTGAGGGTCTAGTACGTGTGTGGCTCCAATGTGCACAGAACAGATAATCTACTTGGGACATACTCTTTAAAAGACAAATATTAGGTCACACATGCAGCAGTCAGAAGAGTGACACAGATAAGAATCTTGAGTTCCATCAGCCGGGCACGGTGGCACATGCCTGTAATCCCAGCTGCTTGGGAGGCTGAGGCAGGAGGATCACAAGTTCAAAGGCAGCCTGAGCAACTCAGTGAGACCCTGTCTCTAAATAAAATACAAAAAAGGGCTGGGATGTGGCTCAGTGTTAAGCGCCCCTGAGTTCAATCCTGCCCCTGCTACCAAAAAAAAAAAAGAAGAGTTCCATGGGGAGGCGGAGCTACGAGGAAAGCCTTCCTGGAGCAGGTGGGTGTGTGAACTAAGCACTGAAAGGCAGGACATGAATAAGCCAACGGGTAATAACACCTTTTCCCAGTGAAATCAATTAATCCAAGCACATTCATCTAGAGCTTCTCTGAGGACTGTGGTAGACCACATGGATTCAGTGTCACAGCAGAGGCACAAACAGAAGGGGGCCTTTGTGTCATTTCTGTCCTATTCTTAAGGACAGCAGCGAGATGATGTGGTTAAATCACCCTGTTTGAAGCCCCCTTTGTGACTTGGAACAAGTTTAAAGCAGACTCTGGGAGCCTCAATTTCTTTATTTTTGACATTTTATAGAATTGTTTGGAAGATTAACAGAGATGATGTGGAAAGAAAACGGCCCAGGGTTGGTGCGCAGTTTGTTCCTTCACCCTTAACTGGCTCTGATCTGCCTTTATTCTCCATGTCTGAATCAGAATTTCAAGCTGCCCTTGTCATGGTTTTGAGCTTTATAAATTGTATTAGTGGAGTATGTAGATTCTTGTTAAATGAAAAAATACTCACTTGGATTCAATTACAAGGACTGTTCATCCTCATCTCAATTTGATTTTAATTCATTCTCTATCTTCTTTTTCTTTTCCCAGTTGTGGGATATGACTCCGGTAGTGTCTTGATGACTCTTCAGAAATCAGAAAGATCGTATTTACTAAAGAAACGGTTGTTCTAATCCACATGGCTACTGAAGCAGTAAAGCTACATGTGAGAAAGAAGAAAAGCTGAAGACCCGAGGTGAATCTGCACCCTACCTACACAGTCAGTGGGAAGTAGCAAAAGGACACTCACAGGGACTCTTCAACTTGTTCATACGATATAAAAGAAGATATTTTTTTAACAAATGGTTTATACAGTCTGGCTGTGCTACATTGTTTTGAGTATACTGAAAAATCTGTGTGGAGTGTTTAATTTTTATATTTTCCAACCCTCCATTTTACTTGTTGCTTTGTGTGTTGGAGAAATAAGGGAAGCATCTACCAGTTCAGGGTGTGCTGGTCATCATAAAGGAGTTTCCACGTTTTCCTCTCCTCGGCATGTGTCCTTGTGGTCAGCATCTTTTCTTCGCTTCTGTCTTCATCCACCTGCACCTTTGCTGCTTTTCTCCAGAGTAGTTGTATTTGCACTCTTCACCCCCAGGGCTCCTACTTTCTCGTCCTCTTCCATGGCGAGAGCTGGAAAACCATTTGTGTGGATCCGACAGCTGACTTCTTGAATCCTCTGAGGAATGATCCGTTTGTGTGGTCTGACCTTTTCATGTTCTTGCTGAGTAGGAATGCCCTTGTGTTTCTGCCTTAGTTTTCTGTCTTTCTCACTTAGAAAATGATGTGAGAAAGCTGCTCCCAACCATCGTCAGCCAGAAGTAGATGAGTAGGACTCAGAGCTTCAACCATCAGTGCCTGGATCAGTTACCATTCAGGCTTCTATGAGGGGCCTCCTGAGCCTTCTATGTTTTGATTTTTTTGGATAGCTCTCTCTCACACCATGTAAAACCAACAAAAACATAAACCTAAATAAGTGTCTTTAGAGTATTTTTCTGTGTGACATCATCTCTGAACTTGAACCTTTATGACTTCAAGATCGTCATCCTGCTCTGTTCTTCACTATCTATATTTTCTTCCACTTTAAAAACCAGATATTCAAACATTTTTATCTTGAGGTAATTCATCGGAATGTTTTGCACACTTTCATCCTAAGACCCTGTGTGACCCGAGATATAAAGGTACTGCAATCCTACGGTTTGTGCTGTGTTCCTGCTGGGAACTTAAAAGAGTACTTTAGAAAATGAACCTGAAGAAATATTTCTAAGGGAATTCTATCAAGCTTGATAAAATGAAATAAGCGATGCACCTAAGGATATTGAATTCCTTATTTAAAATCTTATTTTCACTCATAAGAATAGAACTAAATTTAGTGGCAAGCACATGCCGGATACCTGCCCAACTCTAAGCACTTTACCACCTCGTTGGATCCTCACCTGGCAGGCATATGGGGGATCACTGAGTCTCTTGAGGATCACCAGTCTAATGAAAGTCATACAGATGAAAGACCAGCTGTTTGCCTTGGCCTATCTGTGTCCTACCTCTTGTTCACTTCTGATTTGAGTTTTGGAGTGGTAGGTAGGATTTGAGTGAAATTGAAATCCTCCCTATTGTTTTTCTTCTTAGGCTGGAAAACAGTTTTCCCCCTCATGATCATTCATTACCTTTCTAACCGGGGGACGTGCCGCAGGCCATACTTGAACAGCACCCCTAGTATCCACCAAGTCATGGTTGCTGGGGATGGGGCTTCCTGCAGATGATTCTGCTGGCCAGAGTATGTGTCTCACAGCCACTGACAGCACTGTCACCTGAGTCTGGAACTCTGAGGCTGTTGCACGCACACGCGCGCACTTGCGAGTCACACCACTTGTGGCTTCACTGCCCCTTTCCCTGGTCTTGCTTGCACTAAAAGTTGTTATCACTGCTTTGAGTCTCTTCTGCATGATTGCTCTGTGAGAGAGCTTTAAAAAGGGAATTACACTTAAAATACTCAAGTATCTATTTTGTAGTTTATTACTAGAACCTGCAGCCACTTGCTCATACCTAATAGAGAACTGCATGTTGGAAGTAACGGAAATGAATCGCTGTTTTCCCTTCCTGAACTTCAGGGTGAGGTCTACATACAGAGCCGGAGACCTAGGATCAGGGAGGCTGGGGTTCAGGACCCAGCAAGCATTGCATGGATTCCCAGTTAGGTACACATGAGTTCAGACCTCCATTGGGATGCCGATTGGGCCCATTAGATCACACACATACACTATGGCTGCCCTGTTCTGTGTCCCTGAGCTTTACTCCAGCCACTTTCCTCCCAGCATTGCTGTGGCCCAAGCCACAGAGCCACTCACACATTGAAACCTCACTGGTGATCATGATAGGAAACTGGAAACTAGATAGGTCAAGGTAGCCCTTGCTCCGCCCTCCCCTTTCCTTTCATCTGTGTGAGAGATGAATTTGGTGAAAAGTGTTTAGCAGATCAGGTGCATGAGTTTGTGATACTGTGAATTCTTGAGTTTTGCATTAAATGTCTTCACCATTTTTGTAACTCGTGGAGAAATATGTGCTGGTGTTGGGTGTCTTCCAAGCAATTTGCGGAAGATGAGGCTTCATTCATTAGGAGTGAAAGCTGGCTCCAGCACTTGGCTTTTCTCCTGTGTCGGCGAAAATCATAGTTCTTGTTTTACCCTATTGGATTTGCACTTTATGTTTATTTTTGCTCTATTACTTAAACATACAGCAGCTCTGGCAAATAATACCTAACATGGCTATATTGGGGAAGTGGCAAAACTGCACATAGCGTACACAGAGGTGTTCCCCATTTGGTAGAATAAAACCAATCTCATGCTCTTGGTTCCCCTAAAGGAATGATGTTACTGTAGTCTTCAGCTGCCTGGGTGTGTGTCCTTAGTAGCAAAGATGATTTTAGACTAAGTACTTGGAATCTTGTGTCATTTTATATGAGGTCAATCAACCATAATGTGTTTCTCATTTGATTGTTTAAAGTATTCAGAGAATCATAAAATCACAAAACTGAAAGGGATCTTTGGTTTTTGGTACTGGGGATTGAACTCAGGGGCACTCTTCCACTGAACAACACTTCAGCTCTTTTATTTTTTATTTTGAGACAGGGTCTCTCTAAGTTGCTGAGGCTGGCCTCAAACGTGCAATCTTGCCTAAGCCTCTGGAGTCCTTGGGATGACAGGTGCTTGACTCTAGAAAGGATGTTGAGATCTAGAATGTTCCAAGCAGAAAACACTTTAGTCATATCAGGCAATTAGATATAACTGACATGTAAACTAGAAAACCCAAGAGAATATTAAAGGAACAATTGTTTTGAACACTACTTAGAAATGGCATGAGTGAGAGAAGGCATGTCAGTGCCCTGAGACTGGGAATTCTCTGGAACCAGGTTTGTTCCTCTCAGTTGTAAGCGTGTTTGACACCACTTTTGGACCTGGCCTTGTGGTTATGAGTGGGTGAGTACTAGATCAAGAGGCAGTTATTGCAGTTCTTCACCCACATAAATTCATTTCCACACTGTTCCCCCAGACCACCCCAGGGGCAAAATTAACTTGGAAATCCATGGTCCTGGAATATACACAGGATATATATATGTGTATATATATCCTGTCCCTGGAAATATACACAGCCCTAATTGTTGAAGTCTGACCTCGAATCCCTGGGGTCTGCTGCTTTTGTCCTACTTGTGGGACATCACTTTTTCATCTTGAGTGTCATTTCTAAAAGCGTAGTGTATTTTTGTTTAACATCAAACCATAAAGCTTGAATTTCAGCTTTTAAAAAGCACCAGAATAGCTCTAAACTGTATATGTCACTGTTGTTGGACATAAATATTCATTAACTAAGATTTCTTTGGTTTTGCCTTTTCATGGTAGTTTAATTGTATGTCAGTGAGCTTGTTAAGTAAGACTTTTTGTTTTAAAATGGAAGAAAATCATTTACAAAATAGGGCTGGGGATGCAGCTCAGTGGTCGAATGCTCTTGAGTTTAATCTCCAGTACCAAAAAAAAATAAAAAATTAAAAAAAAAAATAATGTTAGGTTGGATTTTACTTGGTGTGAAAGTAGATATTTAGCAACTTGATTAGAAAACACAAATCCATTTCCAACATTGAGTTATCTAGATGATCCTTGAGATTTTAGTCCAGGTCATCCCACTTTTGTTGAGTACCCACCATGCTCCAGGCTTTGAATTAGGCACCGGGGTCACAAGGTCTCCCAGGCCCCTCCCTGGCTGGGCAAAAGCCACACAAATGAGTAAATGGGTCATTTCAGCACTGTGTGATTAGTGTAATGATAGAGGTGTGTTTGGGGTGCCTCCCCAGGGGTGCCTCTAACCCAGCAGGCCAGGCAGGAAGAACTTGGCAGAGGAAAAGAATTCTGAGCTGAGTGTCACATGATAAGGAATGAGACAAGTAGGGGGAGAAAAGGAAATCTAGGCAGCAGAAACACAGCAACCAAGTCCTAAATCTGCCCTCCACCTGGTGCGCCCAAGGACCACGAGGGGCTTGGCATTGCCAGGGAACTTGAGGTGGCTCCCCTGCCGGCCTGGAGCCTGAGGCTGTGTGGCTCTTAGAGGCCAATGCTTCAGAGCCTCGGAGGGAGGGCAAACAGTTTTCATGATAGGCCTGCTCAGGTGCTCACCCTGTAGCCAGTGCTAATATCAATTTCTTTTCCTTTGGAAATCCCAAAACAGGTATCTGAAAATGACTCATAGTAACTAATTTTTGGATCTTTCCAGATGCACTGGCTTTCACTGGAGACTGAGGTAGAACAGAGACTATTACATGTGCAGCCCTTGCCTGGAAGAATCCAGGCTCATCCATAGGTGGGCTGCACTCAGCTGCTCTGCTTTACAAGAGACCCACCCTAGCATGGCACAGCACCAAGTGTCACAGGGCACAAACAGGCAGCTGCTATCCTCCCTGACCTCAGCCTCAGACCATTCTCAAAAGTCACAGATCATTGCAGTACAATGTGGTATGGTGGAAGGGCCTCGTCAAGGAGGCACCTGCCAAATGAAATGGAATAGAGAGATTTTTCTCAATTCAGAGTGGAAGGGACTCACTCAGCAGCCACCATCTGGGGGACCCTGCTCTGCCAAGGCAGGAGCACCATGGCAGGGCTTGACAGAGCTATTTCTTGCCATTACATTATTTGCCCTTTTTTAAGACCCAAGTATCATATGTCCATAACTGAATTTTAGAATATCTATGTTTGCATTTAAACTTTAGCTCAGCTTTACAACCAGGAACCTCATACCAACCCTCAGTGGTTTTAGTTGGCAATTCTACCTTTTAACATTAGCCTTTCCATCAAGAAGCCTTATTAAGTCTAACCTGACAGCAGTGTCTAAAAATTAGATCTGCCCAAATTGGAGTAGAGTCCCTCCCTTATATTTTCTGAGCCAGGGGAGTTTTTAACAGTAGATAGCCCTTGTCAGAGATGTTGAAAAGGAGATTAAAGCTTTGAGTGAAAGATGAATTTGATAGTCCTTAAGGTCCCTTCGAATCTTGTGATTTCACGACTCTATGAATATTCTTTATTACTGGACTAACCTAAACCATTACTAGTCACATGGCTGATGTCACTCAGACAAATGAGAGCATATCATCATACCTTTTTTGGTTTCTGTCACATCAAATATATTACTTTCTCGATTTTTCTGTCTACAGCCTAGTAGGTTTGGTTTCAGAAAAAGATGAGGAAGATGGAAATTAATCATGGTACCATCTCATTAAAAATAAATACCTCAAATTGTTCACCTTTGTTGAGTCAAGAGTATCTGACTTCCTTGGGAGAGGAAGTGTCTAGGAATTTCTAGTTGGTTCAAAGGTTAGATTTGGAAATTGTCCTTGATATTTATGATTTTTTAAAATTCCCTTGGTTCTCTAGGATGCATAGGAGGGTGAGATATAACTCAAAAAAGGGAAATCTGGTTTGGGGGGAAAATATATATATATATATATATATTTATATATATATATATTTGAATCACTTCAATGAAGGGCAGCCTTCTGTCAGTAGCATACACCAGTATGAAAAAATGGACCAAAACACTTGTGTCACTGTTAACCATTGTTCTCAAATATTCACGTCTTATATGCCATTTGCCTTGCTTTTTAAATGACTTTGTTTTCAAGGTACTGTGCAAAAATTGCAAAAGAAAATCTTTATATGGAAAGTATAAAAACTGTTCCTAACTGGACGACAGGGAAGGTGCTAGCTAGCCCCACATCAGTGCCTGCCCATCACTGTGTTCATAACCAGGGTTGCTCTTTCATGCTGCACAGCCATCAGGCTGTGGCCCACATCTGGACCTGGCTGCAGCAGGCATGTTACTTTAGGGTTTCTTTTTCCTTTTTCTGGAATGAGGAGATTCTCCAAGGGGTCAGGCTGAGAATTTCGCAAGCCTGAAGCTGGATCAGATCTCTCCAGGGTGGTTCTGGCCAACGCCCCCATGCTCTATGCCACTGATCCCCCAACCAGCCCAACTAGTCTTGACATTGACCTCCTGATGAAGTGGTATGAGCAAGAAGGTCCTGTGATGTTGAGATGCCTGTATCCAGTCCTCCATTCATTGCTGCTGAGCATTGTGAATGTTTTCACTCTGCTCATTTTCCCACTGTGCCACCTTCTAACCTCTAATGTACGTGTAGCCATTACCAATGTAAGACTCTCATGCAGAGTTGCCTCTATGGTTTAAAATAAATGTCTGTGAATACCTGCCTGCACTTGTGGCCTCATCGTTATTGTTATATATGACTGCATAACCCCACAACCCTTATGGGTTCTTGCCCCTCAGGGTGGGTGATTAGGGAAATTTCCAGGTCATTCCTGCTCCTGACTCTAGACCTCAAGGAGAGCTGCATACTGGGACACAGGTGAGCCACCATCCACCATGGATATGGCCACGTGGTCCTTCCTTTCACAGAAGTCTACTTTTACTGTTTTAATGGACTTTCCAAGTGAGAACAGACTTCAGGGCAAATACAGCCAGGAAAAGCTTCTTCAAAACTAATGATGTCCATTTTGTGGAGAAGAAAATAGGTATAAAGAAATCAATGACCACTTGGCCCCTGGTATGGAATGGCCAGGAAGCAGGGTGGCTGGGCTCTCCAAAGGCCCTGTCCCTGGTCCTGCCAGTGCAGCCCACAGCCAGCATTTCAGAAAGCCCTGTCTTCCTCCTGCACACAAGGAAGGAGTGAGGCTGTCAAATGGAGCCCATCCGTGCTAGATGGTGTTGCCACCTATCAGATGGACACTGGCCTTCCAGGCAGGTGTGCCCAGAAAAATCACCAGGGTGTTGGTGGTTCCTGGATGTGAACAAGGTCCCACCAAGGAGTCCACCTATCTGGTTTTCCTCTTGGGGAGACCAATCGTGTTTATTTCACCTTGAACAGCAAAACTTATGAAGATGCTTCGAAATCTCTTTGTTGGCTTTGTTTCCACTTTCTCTGAGGTGCCTAAGAGATAAACTGGTGTAACTTAAGAGCTTTTATCAAAGTCTAGCACCTCCTCTCCTGATCTTAAATGAATGCAAACCAGGCCTCATTTAAATGCAAACGCATCTTGCCTTGGTTATGCTGTCCTGGAGCTACATGGCCAGTGTCCAATCTTTTCCCAGGGTACTGAAGTAGTCGCACAGTGAGCAGACTCTGGGCATGGAGGAGTCAGGAAGGGAGGAAGAGTCCAGCAGGTGCATGTGTGGTCCTCCCACCTGACAAAATGACAAAAGTGGTCAAACTTCACCTCTGTATTTCAGAAAACTATTTTCGGAAGCTGCCTCGGCAGATCAAGTTTCGCTTGCTCAGACCCCCAGTTATATGTATTTTAAAACAAATGTTCCCAGGCCAAGGAGGTAGCTCAGTGGTAGGACTGCTTGCTTGGCCTGTGTGAGGCCCTGTGTTCAATCTCCAGTACCACAATCGAGAAATGAAATGCGTTCCTGTTCCTCATCACTACCACAGTGTTTTCAGGAGGAAGTGGAAATGGTGCCTAGTCCACACACCTGATATTTTCTCAGATGATTCTAACCTGATATTGGGTCTGGCCTGACCTATTTAAATCTCTGAGCCAGCTGATCAGAATCTCAGTGATTCTGAGCCAATGAGGAGGATGCTGTAAGAGGCAAGTGTGTAAAACCAGCTTCTGATTTAAATGTGACAGAGAATAACAAAAATGTGTGAGCCCCTGCCATGTAATTGACACCTGCTGGGTCAGCATGGAGGGGCTGCACAGGAGTTAGACACTGTCCCTTCTTTCCAAGGTGCTGTGCATTCAGGGCCACTGTAGTGTTGTGGAACACTAGAGAAGCTAGAACTGCAATGTATTCACAGATGTTCTCCAGGCATGGATGGGAGTTTGGGAGCCAGCCAGTGGCAGCCAGGATTGGATGGAGAGAACACATAGGGTGGCCAGTGAGAGGTGGTACTACTATCCTCCTGGCCGCCCTAGGAGTCACTCAGGCAAGGGTGGCTGTCAACAATAACGACAAGGAGAACCAGAGAGAAGGGACTGGCTTGTGCCCAAGGCCAAGTGTTCTCTTCTGACCACATCCACTCTCACACCTGCCTCCTGTCTTGGAGCCTGCCCCTTTAGGGGCCCACCAAAGTAAACAGCAAAACCTGAACAAGTAAACACTTCCAAAACAAGAGCAGAGAGTCACAGTTCCTTCACATGGCTGCTATGGACAGCTCCTGACCTCCTGGGACTCTAAGCTTCCTGGACATCTTCCATCCCCAACTGGGAATCCCCTCTACCCCATCCCTGAAGGATCCAGTCTTGCCCAGCACCTGCACCCCAGGGTTATCACAGGTCTTGAGGAGACCCACCAATTCATAAAGATAAATGGAAATGGAGGGGCTTCAAAATCAGGGGTGAAGGCCTTTCCAAAACTAACCCCAATAGACAAAGAGTCCTCTCATCATTGAAGCCCAGTCTCAATCACAGGAAAGCTGGGGAAGTCCCGCCCTGTTTCAGGGGGAGGGAGCACCTTGAAAGCAGAGCTGCCTCAGCCCTGTGTCAACAGTTCTCGTAGCCTGGAAGGAGTCACCTTGCAAGAGCAGCTGCTGGGCTGCATGGCTGCTGCAGGGGAAGGCAGGCCGCAGAGCACAGCCTGTCCCCAGCCTGGCATGGAACCCCAGCATCGTCAGCCTCACAGCTAGGAGAAGGTCAGGGCAGACTGATGAGGACTGTGTTCTTCAGTGAAGGGATCCCATGCAGTTGAGTTCTTGTTAATACCAAAAAGAGTATCCCAAAATTGAAGCAAGGTCGTAAACTGCCCTCTTTTTACCTCAAAATAGCATTTATCCAAGCTGCTCAGAACTTAGAGCAAAAACCTTGTTCTAAAGCCCCTGAGAATCCTGTCAACAGAAAATGCTACTCTCCACAGCCTGAGAGTGTGTTGGCCCTCATGTCCCCCAGGTTGCAGGGCACCTGCACCTAGATCATCCCATCCCTGAGAGCAATAACCCCCTCTTTTTAGTCTCAGAAGCAGGGACTGTAATGAGAGGTGAGGCCCGAGGAGATTAAACAGTCACTAACCCCTTCCTCCTCCTGCCAACTTCCCTGAGGATGCTGGCCATTGGTTTCTTGGGCCATTTTAATATTTTCTTCTTTTTAGGGAGGAGTATAGTAAGAAGGAGAAGAATTTGTTCACTTCCTCTGCCAATCTCCTCTGCCTCTCCCTCCCTCTGCTCACCTGCACCCCAGGGCTGCTTAGAGGTGTCCTTTGCCTGGCATGCCTCCCTGGCCAGGCCAGGTACTACAGGGGCCCTGCATACCCACCTATCTGCCCAGATGCACCACAGACTCTGCCAAGCTCGGGCTGCAGGCTGCACTCCCACCCCCCAGACCTCAGGGAACACAGTGTCTCCCCCGGGAACATGTTGGGAAAGAAAACAGTTCTTTCTCAAAGCCAAGAAGAGAAAGGAAACCAAGGAAAGAAAATAATCTTAAAGGGCCTGTTTGAATTTGAGAGAGAAGGAATCATCTGATCTAAGGCCCTCATTTTTTTAAATTAAACATTTTTTTTCTTTTTGCAGAGAAGAAAAAAAATACTTGTTTACCATGGAAAAATTAGGATATACTGATGTGTAAGAAGGAATTTGAGACTTTCTGCAGTACCCCTCAGAGAGGATAGATGTCCACATGCTCTGGCCCCTGCCCAGCACTCTGGGCTTCTTTGGCCACAGATAGATCAATGACATGAGAGACCCCATCATTCCTCAGTGACCCGGGGATGACAGATGGTGACCTGCACCTTAACCTAGATGCTAGAGCCCAGCATTGGACTTGCTGGACACAGATGTAAACACACAAATAGATGCTGGAGGTGTCACGATGGTGAACTTGGAAGTGTAAGAGGCTGGGGACTGGACGGGAGGAACTGAGCAGGTGTCCCATGAGGAAGTGAGAAGAATTGAGAACCCACATTCTCAAACACCCACAGCCTCAGTCTCCCCCGATGGCCAAGAATACCCTCTTTGTATGCACGACACCAGGCTGCAACACTTCCTTGCTGTGTGCAGCAGAGAGCTGATTTCTGCCAAGTCCCCAGGCCAGGTCTCCGTGGGATGCTGCACTGCACCAAAGTATACCTTTTTATAGGGGTGTAGTTGAAATTTTAAAAAAAGATTATCAGCTGTATACTATTTAAAATGCACTATCGTCATTTAATGATATGGTGCACTCAGGTTTTTTTTTCCCATAGATATTTATCAAACAGTAGTTTTCAAGCCTGAATGCATTTCCTTTGTACAGATGCTCCCGGATTCGTTAACTTCATCTCCTCCCACCAGTGCTGTGAAGAGCAACTTGTTTTCC
>CM053404.1:110626477-110665768 GCA_028644305.1 Xerus rutilus
GACTACGCTACCCATAGAGCTAAACGCCATGCCAGCAGAGTGAGCTACTATGAGCACACGGTGAGGCCAGGACCAAGTTGGTAATGCAGGGATATTTCAGTCAAGATTTAGAGAAGAGACAGGAAAAAAAGAGGTCAAGGTCAGGAGAGGGAAGGAAGAGGGGGAAGGAGGCCCTGAGGTTGGGGAGTTCAACCAGGGGGTGCTGTGCAGCCCAGTGAGCAGAGTGGAAGGCAAGGCTGAGCCTCACAGGCCATCAGAGACCTCGACTCCTATGAAACTAAGGGGCAAACTAGGGCAGAACAAAAGAGATGTGTGTTTAAGGAGCCTCTGTCCACTTTATGGAGGAGCCCCGGATGGGAGGCAGGCACCAGTGGGCACAGAGAGCCTGTGTTATCAGCATCACCTTGACCCAGGTGGCCGGGACAGAGCCATAGCAGTGGAGCTGAAGAGAAAGAGACAGACTGGAGACGAGCTATGAAGGCAACTCACAGGCGTGATAACTGATTGCACATGGCAGAGGACAGGAGGTGGGTGGACGGAGGCTGGCTACTGCGGTGGCGACAGTTAGCAGAGCAGCATTTTGAAGAGGGATGATGAAGGTTCCATTCGGCCATGCCAAGCTTTAGGCATTTGAGATCTGAACTCAAAGCACAGATCTGGGCTGAGTGGAGATCCCTGGGAGCCTGGGCACAGGACGGCATTGGGGCTGCAGCCAGGGATATGGTCCTTAATAGAGCACAGAGGGAGAAGGGGAGGGCACAGGATCTGGCTGGCAGGAACTCTTACCTTTAAATGCCAGGGAGGAGGAGCCATCCCTGAGCGGGTGGCATCATAGGCCCACGCAGAAGGCCCACCAGGCAGCGTGGGGTGCTGTGGCCAGCACTGCTGAGGGAGCAGGAACACAGGGGTGGAGGCTCACTTCCTGGATTCAGCACATCAAGGTCATAGGTGGCCTCAGCAAGACAGTGGCCAAGGTTGGGGAGAAAATCAGGCTAGGCGGGCCAGTGGCAGGACTCACGGCAAAGGGTGAGGCGAAGCTGCCTGGAAGCGCTGTCCTCCCAGGTCATGGTAGGCCATGGGTCAGCTCCTGATGTCAGGATCTTGCTCCTGCTGACCCATAGTGGGGGCTCCTTAGGACACAGGGGGAGCATGGAGAACACTGCTTGGGCACGCAGGTCTCAGCTCATTAAAGGACCAAGGGGCTTACTTGGGGTTTTGTTTTTATTTTTTATTTTACTTCTTTGTACTGGGGATTGAACCCAGGAGTGCTTAACTAGAGTCACATCCTCAGCCCTTTTATTTTTTTTTATTTAGAGACAGGGTCTTGCTAAGTTGCTTAGCGCCTCACTAAGTTGCTGAGGCTGTCTTTGAACTCATGATCCTCCTGCCTCAGCCTCCTAAGCTGCTGGGATTACAAGCATGTGCCACCACACCAGGTGGGATTTTGTCTTTAAATCTCTCCAAATGAATGCCTGTTCAGAGCACTCCTTTGGAAACACTCACTAAATCCCAGACAGATAATCAAATGAGATCCTGGCGACAGGATGAGTTACTGGGGTTGAAGCCAGTGTTCCTTGGTGAGGACACCAGATATGGAAAAAAGCAGTCCATAAGAGCCCAGGGAGGGCTCAGACTGGCCAAGGAAAGGGAGGCAGGCAGGGAGGTGGGTCCCTGCATGGTGCTTACATCTGAGAGGCTTTTCTATAACATCAAAAGCAGCATCAATGGCTGGCAGGAAGTTGAATGCCATTGACTTTTGAGCTTATAAATTGTCTCCCCTCAGGACCTTTGCCTCCATGGGGGTTCCACGGTCCTTCTGGAGTAGAGGGCTCCTATTTGGGGTTTAAGGAGTTCCCAACCCCAGTGGTCTGAAATCTGCCCCCCCCACCAGATAAAGAGGACCAAGTTCCTGCTTCTAGAAGCTCACCAATCACCAACAGAGTGCTCTAAGAAGCCATCATAATAAAAAACCTGCTTCTTACTAAGAAATGGACTCACTATGTGCCAGGCATGGTCCCAATAGTTATAATGCTTTCCTTTCCGTTTTCTTTCCTCCTATATATATTTTTTTTCAGTTTATTGTTTTTCACTTTTTAAAAAAATTATTTATTTAAATGCATTTCAAGTCATAGTACATATACAGAGCTAAATTTTCCATCTCTCTGGTTGCAAACAAGATAGAGTCACACCATTTGTGTCTTCATACATGTACCTAGGGTAGTGATGTCCACCTCATTCAACCCTTTTTGCTACTCCCATTCTCCCTCCCCTCTCCCATCTCCCTCCTGCCCCATCCAAAGTTCCTCCATTTCTCCCATGCTGCCCACCCCCACCTCCCTTATGTATCAGCATTCACTTATCAGAGAAACATTTGGCCTTTGGTTTTTTGTCCTATATACATTTTTTACATAGAGTAAAATTCTGTGCATGTGTGTGTGCATGTACGCAGTTCTGTGAGTTTTGACCAATGCACAGAGTTGGGTAACTCCATGTATGACACTGCAGTGTGACTCACAACAGTTCCATCAGCCCAAGCATTGTCACAGTCACTCACATTCCCTTTGGAGTCACACCTCCCTCACCACCCCAACTCCAGGCAGCCACGAGCTATAGTCAGTTCCTTTAGTTTGCCTTTTCTAGAATGTCACAGGATGGAATCAGGCAGGCTGCATCCTTCTGAGTGACTGAACTTTCACCAATGTATTTAGGATTCGTCCTTGTTACGTGTATCAGTGTTTTGTTCCTATGTATTGCCGAAGAGCATTCAGCCATATGGAAGCACTGTGGTTTTTTCACCAGTTGAAGGACATCTGGGCTGTTTCCAGTTTGGAGCAATTAAGAATAAAGCTGCTATTACATTCATGCACACATTTGTGTGAGAACACAAGTTGCTTTCCTCTGATAGTTAACTTCCAATTCTTTATTTAATCCTTACCTCTGACCTATGCAAGTATCATTATCCCCATTTTACAGAATGGCCAAGGAAGGTGGAAAAGGTTTAAGTAATCTGCACCTAGTCACATGCCTGGAGGAGCTGAGTACAGAGTCATCAGCTCAGCTCAGCCAGCGTCTATTGAGCTCCTCCTGAGAACCAGGCAGCTGCTCCCATGGTCCCATATTCTGCACAAGAACCAGCCTCTAGCAGATGTCTCTCTGGTGTCGTGGTAAGTGCACAGAAAGTGCAATGGGAACCTGACCACAGATGAGCAGTAAAAGCTCACCAGGTGGGGACACTGCAGGCATAGGAGCAGCAGGGACAGAACCACAGAGGTGGCACTGCTGGTGTCATGTCCCCAACATATTGGACTGAAATCTGGAGGATCCATGTAGGAAAATAATAGAAAATACATTTGCTTAGGTAGGTGGGGTCCACTGACAAAGGGCTTCCATGCTGGGTTAAGGAACCCCCATTTCTGCAGCTCAGTCATGCACCACTTATTGACTGACATCTGAGAAATGTCGTTAGGCATCTCCATCCTCATGTGAGCGTCATGGAGAGCACTCACACAGCCCAGATGGTGCAGCCTACTGCACACATAGGCTCTGGGGGTAGCCTGTTGCTCCTAGGATGCAGACCTGTACCGAACACTGCAGGCTCGTGTGATGCAATGGTAAGTGTCTGCATCTAAGCATACTGGAACACAGAAAGGGAGCAGAAAACCTCCAGGCCATGGTAATTTCTCAGCTCCATTATAATCTTGTGGTAGATTATTATTCAATAGTGCTCACTCCTTCCTCCAGCCCTGCATGGGAGAAATGTGTTCCCTGACGCTGAATTTTGAGCTGTGTGGGATGATGTGCTTTGGTCAACTGGAGGCTGGTAGATGTGCAGTGAACAGGGGGCTGGAATTTCTTGCACACTTGGGCTTCGGCCATTGCCATGGGAACACACTCTCACCTGCCTCATGGTCCAAGGAAGATGCAGGACCTCTGGGATACACTCCTGACTCAAGCTAAGATTAGACCATCTTGCAAACCTGTAGAAGAGTCAGCAAAAGATATGTGCTTAGAAACTCTTGCTTCTACATTTTGGGGTTGTTTGTTATGTAGCAATAGCTGAAAGATACAACTCTAGACTAAAAAGGCCCTAAGTATAATTATGTTGTCCTGTATTTAGGAAGGTGAGTCATAGACTGTTATTGGACAACCTCTGACCCCCAGTTTCCTTATCTAGAAAACTGTAAAATTGTTTTGAGGACTAGATGACAGAATCCAAAGAAAGCATTTAGCACAGCCCTGGGCACATGGAAAGTGCTCAGTATGCACTATTATTATGAAGGTGTTTTTGGACCTTGGGTCCCTGTACTGAACAGCCTTTGTCACTGGTTATGGGGATATGCAGAGAATAGAGAGCTTCATATGACAGAATGTCAACTGACAACATTTACTATATACAGAGGCACCCCCTTACTTGTGGGGATACATTCCAAGACCCCTAGTAAATGCCTGAAGCTATGGATTATTCCAGACCCTATGCCTACCTATGATAGTTTAATTTGTAAATTAAGCACAGCAAGAAATTAACAATAATAATGCCTAATAGAATAGCTGTAACAGAATACTGTAATAAAAACTCTGTGAGTAGGGTTCCTTTCTCTCAAAAGAATAAAGACAAAATATTAATATTTTTGGACCACAGATGACATCGGGTAACTAAAACCACAGAAAGTGAGACCATGGATAAGAGGGGACTACTTACTGATGTACGTCCTTCTGAAATGACCTAAAGTGAACTCTACCACTTTCTGCCAAAGCGCGAAGGCACTGCTGCCTGTTTATCACGGTCCCTTAATTGGTGACACAGCTGTTCTGGTGGAGGCAGAATTCACGTCCTCATCTTATGTCCTGTGGTGTGAGGGAGGCAAAGATGGGGGTGAGAGATTTAATCTGCTAATGCCAGGCTGTGGCAGGCTGCCAGCGGGGCACTCAGCACAGTCTCCCAGCCTGCCCATCTGTCTTCAGAGACTCTTAATGCCACTGGACATTATAACAGCCCAAATATGTATGAATGGGGAAGACCCAAAACACAGGGGTGAGACCAGCAACCACATGGAATCCATCCCATGTGATCTCCTCCCCTCCTTTCCCCTACCCAGAACAGCTTGTTTTTGTCCCTCAGTAGGATAAAGCATGAAAATCTCTCCATCCCCAGCCACCCCCACAGAAGGCTAAGGAAAATGTTTTCCAAACTCCATCTAATCCATATACTCATCCAAGAGCTGTGTGCAGGCATGGGCTCTGAAGGTGTCTTGCATTCAACTAAATCCATCAGCTCCCAAACCATGAGGATTTGGTGAGAAATGTTGTAAATACAGATGTACGCACCTTCTTCCCAGTATCAGGAACCTACTGGTGTTTGGCTGAGGACTGAAAATGTTTTTGGAGGCTCAAAGGAATCTTGGAAAACAGAAAACAACCTATCCCACATTACATAATAGGGCCGGGAAAACATGTTTCCTATTAGAAAGGCAGCCAGCAATCTCCCTGGAATCAGACAGTGGTCTGGGTTTTTTCACTTGGCCCTGGACCTGCTCGAGAGTGACAACATTTTAACCTCCCTGCATCTCCTCATTGCTCAAGCACAGACACACCAAGCTGCCCACTCTGTGGTTGGCAGCCTCTTCATATATGATACTATGTCTTTCATGGTATCAAAGCACGAGAATTATTATGCTTTTCAGAGAGGATGGAAAGATTGGCAAACTGTTTTTTGTTTTAGTTTTTTGTTTAGTGCTCTGTTTTTTAACACAAATAGGAAATGAAAATGAAGAGATGTTAAGGTTCTTAGGAGCGGGCAGGATCTGTAGAAAGGTGCAGTGTGACCAGCTTCATAATTAAAGCAGTCGCTTGAGTTGGTCATGCCTGCCCACGTCCTTGAGTTACTCAAAGGTCCCTAATTACCCTCCTCTTCACCGTTAACCAAAACCTGTGGGCTCTTCCAAGAAGCAACCCCAGCCCTGACCCACTCTCCCCTGGCATGGCTGGTCACCCCCTCCCCAATATTCCTTATTCAATGATAATACAGCGACACTTATTCAATGATAATACAACGACAGATGTGTTGGAAGAAATGCTGGAGTGTCAGAATTGTGTAGTGGTTAGAAACACAGACTGTGGAGGCAGCCAGACTTCGGTTCAAATGCTAGCTCCTCCACTTGACCTTGGGTATGCTATACAACCTCTCTCCATTTTAGTTTCCCTCATCTGTAATGTAAGAGGTAGGAACACCTCCATACCTCCATTGTGGAGTGATGGTGAGGGTTGAGTGGAATATATACTTGTAAAACTTTCACTCGTACTCAGCACACAGTGAACAGTTAGTGGAATTTTCTGGGTGGCAGGTGGGGAGGAGGCAGCAAATTCGGGCGCCCTGTGCAGTTGCGCAAAGCCCTGCCCTTGGAAGGGCCCTGTGTTTGATTTAGGGCTCTGTTCTCACTATATTGAAATGCTTTGTGATTTTTTAACACAGACCTCCACATTTCCATTTGAAACTGAGGTCTACAAATTATGTCATCAGCCCTGCCGAGAGGCCACGTGGGAGGCTGGCTGTGTCACCCTAGGAACTTTTGCCTTCTCATAGAGAGGTGAACCAAACTCTGCCAAGACCCCAGATGCAAAGGCACATTTTGGCACTTCTGGTGATTTGGGCAAGGATAGCAGATTTGGAATAAAGTCAATGATGGAAATATTTTGTTCTAAAGCTGTGCCACCTCATAGCAAGCTTCCATGTATTTATTGAAAACAAAGCCACCTCCCCACAGGGCAGAAAGCTTCTTCCCCACTCCCAGGGTTTAGGGTGATTCTGTCCTGCCTGGGCCCCTCTTCCCTGCATGGGAGGGGAAGCACTTGTCAACAGCAAATTTAGCTAATGTGGGAATAATGAACTGAGTGTGCCCAGCTCTGATCCTCCCTTTCTCCTCTCCCTGGGTGAGCCATGGGTGACAAGGAGAGGAGTCTTTCCAAATCTTTGGTTCCATATTAGGAAACCCTTTTGGCTCTCACATGGAGCCCTGCCCTTCTACTAGGCCTCCTGGTAACAGGGGTATTTGGGGCTTCATCTGTTCCTCTATCATCTTGCTCCTCAATATGTTCAGGAATGGGGCAGAAAGAGGGAGGGAACTCCAAGGGCATCCTCAATGGCTCCAGCAACCACATGCACCCTGGCCACCCATCTTATGTCTTAATAATTAAAACACATGGCTAGGGCTGGGGCTGTAGCTCAGTGGTAGCATGCTTGCCTAGCATGCACGAGGCACTGGGTTCGATCCTCAGCACCACATATAAATAATAAATGAATAAAATAAAGATCCATCAACAACTAAAAAAATATTCAAAAGAAAAAAAAAAAGACATGGCTAAATGCTTAACCTACTGCAGATACTAGTAGTACCGACCACAGCTGCAGGTACTGGGTAGGGTCTTATATTCATTGTGTCTCCCAGCTGAAAGGCACAAGAGCTCTCCAGACCCCTCAGTTCAAGAGGGAAAAACTCTGAGGCACATTGGTTCTCAAGCTTCAGTGTGCATCAGAATCATCTGGAAGGCTTGTTGAAAAGGATTTAACTCTCAGTTCCATCCCAGAGTTTCAGGTTCAATAGATCTGGGGATGGGACCCAAGAATATGCCTGTCTACCCAAGTCCCAGGTGATGCTGCTGACCTGGGAACCCCACTTTGAGAACCTGACATAAAATGATTTCAGCCTGTTATTACAGAGCAGCAGCCCAAGCCCAGGTATCTTGGGCTCTAGCAGGTTGCTTTTCTCAGTCCATCTTCATCTAGGGGTTGTGCCTTCCTCAGCCCTGGCTGTAAGGTTTCTTAACTATATTCTTTTTTTTTTTTTTTTTTTTAATATTTTTGTAGTTGTTGATGGACACAATGTCTTTATTTTATTGCTTTGTATGTGGTACTGAGGATCGAACCCAGGGCCTCATGCATGCGAGGCAAGTGCTCTACCGCTGAGCTACAATCCCAGCCCCTTAACTATATTCTTATATTTTCACTCTCCCCACTTGAGCTGAACTTGTTCTTTTCTTCAAAATAATGTCTACAATGAGTCTTGAACTTCCTAGAAAAATACAACCTAATAATACTATTTATGGCACTGACACATAAGAAACATGAAAAGAGAAAGTGTTTTATGGAAAAAAAATGTAATAATTGAGGATGGATGAACTTAAAGCAAATGTAACTATGCCAAGGAACAAGAATACAAAAAGTTAGCTGGGTGTGGTGGCACACACCTGTAATCCCAGTGACTTGGGAGGCTGAGAGAGGAGGATAGTAAGCTCAAGGCCAACCTCAGCAACTTAACAAGATCCTGTTTCAAAATAAAAAACAAAAAGGGCTGGGGATTTAGCTCCATGGTGAAGCACCTCTGGTTTCAATCCTCAGTCTAAAAAAAAATAGTTCATCAATAATCAATATTCTTTTTATCCTTCTAGGGTTCATCTACATCTATATTTATTTTGCTAAAAACAAAAAGAAAACTGCTTATAGCACATTAGAAGCAAAGTTTTTTTTTTCAAGCCCATTATTGATTTAGAAATTGCAGTGCCCATTTCAAAATCAAGAAAAATAGGGCCAAAGGGCCTCTTTCCAAACTTTCACCACCACCTCATCTCGGATGTCTCTTTCCCCACATGCAAGTGATTAAGACAATTCTGCTCAACTTTTCTCCAAACCTCTTCCAGGAAATGCCACTTGTGTGAAGGGTTCAGCCACAGAACTGTGCAACCATCTCCAATTAACTAGGTTTGCCTGGGCCACTTAATTTGCAAGCATTGCTCTGGAATCTCTCTAGACCAGTGATGCCCAATACAAATATCTAATTGCCAATTTCCTAGTATCTGCGTTCCAAAGGTAAAAACAGGGGTGTGGCTCAGTGGGCACTTGCCTAGCTAGCATGTGCATGGCCCTGGGTTCCATCCCCACTAAAAATTAAAAGTATAAAGAAACATGTGAGGCTAGGGTTGTGGCTCAGTGGCAGAGCGCTTGCCTCGCATGCGTGAGGCACTGGGTTCGATCCTCAGCACCACATAAAAAAATAAATAAATAAAAATAAAGATATTAAAAAAAAAGAAACGTAAAATTAATTAAAAAAATTTTTTTTAGATGTTGATGGACCTTTATTTTATTCCTTTATTTATATGCGGTGCTCAGAATTGAACTCAAGGCCTTACACATGCAGGCAAGCACTCTACTACTGAGCCACAACCCCAGCCCCTATAGAATTAATTTTAATGATATATTTTATTTTGCCAAATATAGGCAAAATTGCATCATTTTGACATATAACTAACATAAAAATATTAGTTAAACAGTATATTTGCATATTTTTCACACTAAATCTTCAAAATCTGCTGATTTTTACTCTTAGAGCACATCTCAAATGGACTAGCTACATTTCTTTTTCTTTTTTTTTTTTTGGTACTGGGGATTGAATTTAGGGGTACTCAACCACTGAGCCACATCCCCAGCCCTATTTTGTGTTTTATGTAGAGACAGGGTCTCATTGAGTTGCTTAGCATCTCGCCATTGCTGAGGCTGGCTTTGAACTCGCGATTCTCCTGGCTCAGCCTCCCTAAGTGCTGGGATTACAGGCTTGAGCCACCGCACCCGGCTTGGACTAGCTACATTTCAAATGCTCCATAGCCATATTCGATGGTTCAGACCTGGCCCCAGATGACACTATGGAACACATTAGAAACTATTTGGCAGTCAGGCACATGCCTGTAATCCCAATGATTTGGAAGGCAGGAGGATCACAGGTCAAGGCCAGCCTCAGAAATTTAGTGAGACCCTAAGCAACTCAGTGATACTCTCTCAAACTTAAAAAAAAAATGTATTTTTAAAAGTCTTGAGATGTGGCTCAGTGGTAAAACACCCTTGTGTTCACTCCCCAGTACAAAAAAAAAAAAAAAGGAAGAAACTATTTGGATAAAAATGTAGCCTAGCTCAAAGCTGACTGTCTAGAAGGGTAAACTGGGCATCATCCCACCAGAATCTTCCCAGGCTTTCCATGGAGTCTCACACTGATGAACTGACGATGTTACTAAAACGCTTGCTTCCTTGCAGCAGGTAATCTTTTGAACTAAGCTTTTTATTTTTCCCTGAGCCTCTAATTTTGATACAACAATCCCTAAATCTATAAAACCCAGGAATATAGATAAACAAATCATCACTTTATGAAAAATAAAATACGCTTATCCTCCTATGATACCTACCCAGTGGACAATCCCTTGCTTTCCCCACAAATTTAATCAACAAGCTGGGTCTTCTCTTGACTCTAGCAAGTAAAACTGATTACATGAACAGGTACCACCTAAAAGATTTGAAGATCCTTACATCAAGACACATATAAACACTGCCTCCATACAGATCAGAAATGTGCAAACTCAAACTTTATTCTCTACTTACATTTACAAAGCCTACCAAAATATCAGTTTATATTCCTGCTTGAAATTTTCAACACATTTCCTGATGTTATTGGGATCAGACAAGTCCACGATGCATAGAAAGATGTTTTAAACCAGAAAGTACCCCCCTCAAAAAGATATAAATTAGTACAATAACATGGTTTTTCAAAATTCAAATTCTTGGCCATAGCTGGGCGTGGTGGCGCACGCCTGTAATCCCAGCACTCTGGGAGGCTGAGGCAGGAGAATCACCAGTTCAAAGCCAGCCTCGGCAATGGCAAGGCACTAAGCAACTCAGTGAGACCCTGTCTCTAAATAAAACCACAAAATAGGGCTGCGGATGTGGCTCAGTGGTCAAGTACCTCGAGTTTAATCCTGGTATCAAAAAAAAAAAAATTCTTGGGCATGGTGGTGCACACCTATAATCCTAGTGACTTGGAGGCTGAGGCAGGAGGATCACACGCTCAAGGCCAGCCTGGGAAAATTAGCAAGATCTTATCTAAAAAATTTTAAAAAGAGTACTTTGGAATGATATAAAATGAAAATTAAGAGTCCTATTCCTCAGAAGTAAACCATTGTTTACAGTTTCTTACAAATTATCTGGAAATTTTTAAAATGTATGCTATATAGACATATTTATACACAAACACACTATGTATTTTTTTCTACACAAATAGGACCAGACTCTACATTGCCCCACATCTTCCTTTTTCACTTAACAAAATGTCTTTCATGTCATTATGGTAATAACACTTAACATGAGATCTACCTTAACAGATTTCTAACTGAAGGACAAATTGTGTTGATTATAGGTACAATGTTGTACAGTAGATCTCTAGAGAGTATTCATCTTGCCTAACTTAAATTTTATGTCCATTAATTAGTAACTCCCCACATCCCCCTTTCCCTAGTCCCTGGCAATCACTAGCCTACTCTTTGATTCTCCTAGTTTGACTGTTTTAAGTAACATCTTATAAATGGAATTATGTACCATTTGCACTTCTGTGACTGGCTTATTTCATTTAGCATTATGTCCTCAAAGTATATCCATGTTGTCATACATCACAGGATTTCCATTCTTTTTATAAAGCCAAAGAATACTCCAGTGTATACTGGACAATAATTTTCCAATGTATTTACTACATGTTCTTTATTTATTTACCTGTTGATAGACATTTAGGTCGTTTCCATATATTGCTAATTGCTCTTTGGAGTCCTGATGTCAGTTCTTTTGGGTAAATACTCAGAAGTTCAAGTGCTGGATCACATGGCAGTTGATCTATTTTAATTTCTCGAGGATCTCCCATGCTGTTTCCCACAGTGGCTGCGCCATTTTGCATTCCCACAGTGTACCAGGGTTCCGATTTCTCCTTGCTTACGATGTTTATCAATTTCTGCTTTGTATTATGGGTATCACTGGACATAATTATCTCCCCCAGGAGATGTAAAATTCCTTGATGGAGAGGTCACATCTAATGTCCCCTTTTCTCCTACAGTAGCACATACAGCCATGTGTATGATAAATGATTAACATACATGGGTTGTACCCAGTGCATGGATCCAAGGATATTCCTTCTGGAATGGTCAATAGATACATGTGACTTATCACCAACCCACGGCAGAGACTCCTGTTGTTGCAGAGACTGGAGTGCTGAGCTTACAGACAAGGATTTGAATAAAAGTCACATCTCCTTTGATAAAGTAGAAAAGGCAGTGTCCTGCCTGAGTTTCTCTATTAATTGAGCCACAGAACACAAAGTATGGTCAGAATTAATTTCTACTGCTTTTAAGATATATTGTTTTTCTCACCCTGAGACAAAGGCCCAGAAATGAGAAAGAGGAAGCAACCCTACATTTTCATGACTCAAAACATCTGTCGTCAGCTTGAATACCATATTTGGCTGAAGTGTAGTACAAGAGAATATTCTACCTTCAAAGGCTAGGAAAAGTATTGTCTGTGCAGGATTGGGCTCTTTAAAAATGCCTGTCATAAATATGTGCAATCATTATGTGCCAATTAAGAAGAAAAAAGAGAGAGAGAGATCAAGAAAGCCGTGAAGGCCTTTACCTGGCCAGAGCAGACACAAGGCTGATGACTCATACCTGGGTCAGTGAGCCTGTACCAATAACTGCAACCTGAGTCTAGACACCTAATCCTTCCTTCTGAGGCCTTCTCCACAGTTGCCTCAAACTCCTCCCATCCAGCAATGCGGTACAGCACTTATCCAAAATTCAGGTTCAAAACAACCACCACCCCACGATTCAAGTGAACAAAACCAATTTTGCTTTGAACAGTCCACAAGCTCCCTGAACTTTCTGAAGTATCCTACATGTCTCAGAATGAAAAGAAAATAGCAACAAGAAAGAGAGAATTATTGTCCTAGACAAAGAGCCACAGAGCCTGGGGAACTGAAGCATCTCATGGAAAGATGAAGGAAATCATCTGTCTTGCTCTAGGAGTGCCCAGAGGAGAGGCTAGCAGTTTGTTAAGGCCAGAAAGAACTTGCAACTGAGGGACTATGTACAAAAATTCCAATCTGCAGATTCATACAACAGACTTATCCCAGGAGCCACTGGGCCCCTCCCTCCATAATAACTTTTTAAACCCTGGGAGCCAAGTGTGATTATTGAAATGGAAGGACACTCAGCTGGGATTCTTTCTGTGGACAAACCATCATCTAGCTTCTGTGTGGCCCACAAGTTATGAGGTGACATCATAGAGGTGGATCTATGTATGTCAGAGCAGTCCCCATAATGCTATTGCTATCGTTTGAATACTGAATGTCCCCAAAGACCCCTGGTGTTGAAAGCTTGGTTCCTAGGGTGTCACTAACAGGAGGTGGTAGGGCCTTTGGAAAGTGGGGCCTACTGAATGGTCTTGGGTCACTGTGGGCATGACCTTCAGGGGAGTTTTAGCTTTTTCACTGCTGTGTCTAAATAGATCCAACCAGAACAATTATAGAGAAGGAAAAGTTTATACGAGGGTTCACGGTTTCAGAAGTCTTAAGTCTATAGAAGGCCGGCCTCATTCCTGGAGGCCAGAGGCAAGGCTGAACATCATGGTGGAGGAAGCGGCTCACATCATAATCAGAAAGTAGAGACAGAGTTAATTTCTGCTTTCTAGATACAAATATATACCCCAAAGTCATGACTCCATGTCTCACTGTCTCCAGCCACACCCACCACTTCAGTTACCACTCAGATATTCCCTATCAGGGGATTAATTTACTGATTGGGTTAAGATTCTCAAAGCACGATCATTTCTCCTCTGAACTTTCTTGCATTGTCTCACACATGAGCTTTTGGGGGTATACCTCATATCTTAATCATTACAAGGGGTATGTGGGACCCTAGCTCTCCATTCTCTCTTTTGTTTCCCAGCCATGAGGTGAGCAGTTTTGCTCCATCACATGCTCCCACCATGATGTACTACCTTGCCACAGGTCCAAAGTAACAGGGCCAACAGATCATGGACTAGAACCTCCCAAACTGTGGGCCAAAATAAACCTTTTCTTTTTATAAGTTGATTTTCTCAGGTATTTTGTTATAGTGATGGAAAACTGACCAACATAAACATGCAATAAGAAAATGTCAACAGGATGTGAATGTGTTCTCAGAAATAGAAATTGCTATGCAGAGACGAGGTGGCATTTACTCTTAATGTTGAGTACTTGGAGAGCTGAACTAATTCATTCTTTTTTT
Source organism: Xerus rutilus (assembly GCA_028644305.1). NCBI lineage: Eukaryota > Metazoa > Chordata > Mammalia > Rodentia > Sciuridae > Xerus > Xerus rutilus. The sequence continues at coordinate 110,640,596 of CM053404.1, forward strand.
TTTTTTTTTTAATATTTTTTTTTTTTTTAGTTGTAGATGGACACAATGTATTTTTATTTTATTGCTTTGTATGTGGTGCTGAGGATCGAACCCAGGGCCTCACGCATGCGAAGCAAGCGCTCTACCGCTGAGCCACAATCCCAGCCCTGAACTAATTCATTCTTAAGAAGCTGGAAATTCCTGCTGACCTAGGACAACTGAACAGTAGAACTCCCAGTTCTCATCTTGGTGTTTGATATTGATGGGGTCAATCCCTCAAAAGACTTAAGGCACTTTGACAACACTGTCCATGCACATCAGGCGGGTGGCAGGAGTTAAAGTGCTGCCCAGACACCTGTGCCTCTGAGATTTTTCCCTCTGAAACCCATAACTCCAGTTTAATCACAAGAAAGACATCAAATAGATCCTAACTTGAGGGACATTCCATAAAATGCCTGATCATTACTTCTCAAAACTGTCAAGGTCCTCAAAAACGAGAAATCTGAGAAACATCAGAGCCAAGAAAAGCCAAGGATACCTGACAACTAAATGGATGGGAACCAAAAACTAAGACAGGGCATTAAGGGAAAAGTGAGGAGATCGGAATAAAGTATGAAGAAACTGGCTGCAGGGTCAGTGGGAACTCTCTGTACTATTTTTACAATCTCTCTGTGCATCTAAAACTTTTCTAAAATAAAAAGTTTGTTTTAGAAAGTACTGCTCAGAGAGAGAACTTTCAGAAAGAAGTCTGATATCCTCCTAAGCATGTAGTAAGATGATGATAAACTATAACCAGAAGCTTAAAGAGGATCCACCTGGTTTTCTCCCCCAGGTCCCTTGGGAGCATTGTGCCAAGTGGATGGGTGAGCAGGAAGTTTGCTCTGTGATAACAAGCCTGTGGCCACACACAGCCACTCCAGAAAGGTCACCTTGGCGTGGTATTTACCCCTCCATATGTCCAAACATCTGATCTTACTAAGCCAGTGTAGACAAGAAGATCAGATCTCCACATGACCTGAAGTCTTATCTGGCGTCCTTCTTTCCCATGCTTACCTGATTTAGCTGGCCTGCTGCATACCAACCCCCAAGGGACCTCTGATTTTTGAGGTCCACTCAACCAGGCATGTGGCTGGACCAGCCCCCAAGTCTGTCACTGCTCAACCACACATATCTTCTGCTCCTGGGAGCTCTCAGGCTTGCCATTCCCACAGAGCCGGGGATCACCACTAACTAAAGAGAACTCGAGAACTTGAGGCAGAGTATGTAAGGCAGGGAGTGGAAATATCAGCATAAACAATAACGCTGACACGAATAAGATGGGCTGAGGATCCCTAGTCCAAAAGTCTAAAATGCTCCAAAATCTGTCATTTTTTGAGTGCCAACATGATGTCACAAGTGGAAAGTTCCAGGCTGGCCATGGTGGTACATGACTGTAATCCCAGCTATTGAGGAGGCTGAGGTAGGAGGACTGTAATTTTGAGACACCTGATCACATGTGACAGCTCAAAGTTAATATGCAGGGACTTTAAAAATATTGTATAAGATGTTCCTCCAGCTCTACAAATTAGGTGATATATAAATGAATTTTGTTTTCAGACATAGGTTCCATTTCTAAGATAGCTCATTATGTATATGCAAATAGTCTAAAACCCCCCAAAAATCTGAAAACCAAAACATTTCTAGTTCTGAGCATTTTGGATGAGAAATACTCGACCTATAGTAACAACAATAGGACCTATAGCTACTCCTACTGACCGAAAGTGATACCCTGAACCTCCAGTGTTGTAGTCTTTATCATGATAGGTCAAGATCTAACAGAAACCACTTTCAACAGAGAGAACTCAATGCAGGGATTGGTTTTCCAGGCAATGAAGGATTGTGTTATGGTCTGAATATGAGGTGTCTCCTAAAAGCTCCTGTGTTAATGAAAGGTACAATGACTGAATTATGAGAGGTGTAACCTAATCAGTCCATTCTAGTTTGAATGGTCTAACTGGGTGGTAACTGCAGCTAGGTGAGGTGTGACAGGAGGGAGTGGGTCACTGGGGGTTTGCCCTAGAAGGATGCATCTTCCCTGTGGCCCCTTCCCCTCGCTCTCTTTACTTCCCAGATACCATGAATGGAGCAGTGCTCCTTTGCCACGCCCTTCCGCCATGACTTTCTGTCTCACCTTGGGCCCACAGCAAAGGAGTATCCTGACCATGGACTGAACCTCTGAAACCATGAACTCAAACAAACTTTTCCTCCTTTAAGTTGTTCTTGTCAGGTGTTTTGCTCACAGCAATGTAAAGCTGACTAATACAGAAGGTGAAAACTCAATGAAGATTGATGAAATAACTCAGAGATTTAGTTACAAACAGAAGGCTTCTATCAACCTAGGATCAAGGAACAAAAAAAGACTTCAGTGTGACTGGAGCCCAGGAACCCAGAGAGGAGGGGCAGCATCACCAGGGAGGGTGATACCCTGGTTTCTCCTTCCTCCCACCTATCAGTCTTCCTCTAATACCTGCCATTCATCAAACCTAGCCAGAAGCTGCCTGCTCTGTGAGCTGGAGGAACAGGGGTGGGTTGGGGTCCATACCATCTGTCCCCAGTGCACCCCTGCCGTGATACGCAGCAGGCAGGAGGCCTATGGCAGGCACACATGCGTCAGAGAAATTGCTCATTAGTCACTTGCTTGCCGCACAGCACTGTGTGGGGCTGTCTTCCCTCTTGTCTCTGTCTCTAGCTCCTAGCACACTGCCTGACTTATGGTTCACAAATATATGTTAAAAGCTAAGAACATTACCCAAGTTCACAGGGCTGTGCAGTGCAGACAGTCCAGCTGTTTCCTGCAGACCACGATTTGTGTGTGGGCTCCTACCCATGGGAGACCAGATGAAGTAGCGGAGGGGCGACCCTTCCTCAACAGGCAGGAGAGCCTATCGCTGGCAAAGCCTGGAGGAGCCGCTCAGTCACGGAAGCCACATACACAGGTATGAACAGACATGCTCAGCCCTGGACACCCTGAGCTCTGAGTGCCAGAGGCCACTTATAAACACAACAGTGGAGTGGCTCTCCTGGAGTGTGTATGGAGGCCAGGGGGACAGGAGAGGGAAGAACTCACCCTCTCCTAACCCCTGGAATTAGGCTACTCCCCTCTCAGTTTTCTATCCCTCCCAAAGATGGTGGAAATGGACATAAAAATGGCTCAATATGATACACAGAACCATATTATCATTGTTTTTCCTATAATTTACTTTAAAAAAATATTCCCAAACCACAGTGGGCTGGGAGCCAGGCAAACCTGCCCACAGCCTGAGATTAGTATGCTTGTTGTGTCGTGTAGCAGCAAAACTGAAAGTTATCAGCAGGCAGACAGCCAGCGTTCAGCCTCAACCACTGTGGCCTGCAGGTCGCAGCAGCATTTGCAGACATTAGAGGAAGATTATAGAGACCCTCTTAGTCACCACCAGCACCAAGCCTCTGTAAAGTGTCTGATGGCGTGAGACTAGGGATGCCTGTAGGAAGGAAAGAAACAAAGCCACTGGCTTTGAAAATATTATTTAAAAAATAATAACCATCATCATGAGCCTTGCAAAATGTTCCATTTAAGATTGGGACATTTTTCTCTTCAGGGGTCCTGTCTCTGCCCCTCTTTGGCTCCCCTTTCACTTCCATGAGCTCCCCAGTTGTGGGGCCTACTGGACAAGGAGGTTCCCAGGACAGCTATGGAAATGGAACAGGATGAAGATGCTCTTGAGTGGCAGTGAGCAGCCAAAGTGACTGAGGGTCATCTCCAGAGGCCCTTTCTCTCCACTATGATAGTTTGGGGGTAGGGTGTCCGGGTTTCCATCCAGAGCCAGCTTCCCAGAGGGGCACGATCCATATAGCTGTCCAGACCCTGCAGTCAGAAGGGCCTGGTGCTTGGTTTCATTCTCTCCCTTTGCTGCCTTGATGTTCTCTTTACAAGGGATCCCACAATTTCATTTGGTACTAAGTCCTGTAAATTCTGTAGCCAGTCCTGTTCTGACTTGTTCACCAGAGGAAGACCACAAGATGTGGGCCCAGTCTGAAAGCTCTTATTAGAAAGTGGCTTTCTCACTTAGAGAATGGGAGAAAATCTTTGCCACCTGCCCCTCATATGGAGCATAAATCTCCAGGTTATATAAAGAACTCAAAAAACTAAATACCAAAACAACAAATAACCCAATCAATAAATGGGCAAAGGAACTGAACAGACAGTTCACAGAAGAAATACAAATGGTCAACAAATATATAAAAAAAATGTTCAACATCATTAGCAACTAGAGAAATGCAAATTAAAACTACACTGAGATTTTATCTCATTCCAGTCAGAATGGCAATTATCAAGAATACAAGTAACAATCAGTGTTGGTGAGTCTGTAGGGAAAAAGGTACACTTATATTTTGCTGGTGGGACTGCAAACTGGTGCAACCACTATGGAAAGTAGTATGGAGATTCCTCAGAAAACTTGGAATGGATCACCATTTGATCCAGTTTTTCCACTCCTCAGCATATACCCAAAGGACTTAAAATCAGCATACTATAGTGACGTGGCCAAATCAATGTTCACAGTAGCTCAATTCACAATAGCTAAGCTATGGAACCAACATAGGTGCCCTTGAATGGATAAAGAAAATGTACATATACACAATGGAATATTACTCAGCCATGAAGAGAAATGAAATTATGGCATTTGCTGGTAAATGGATGAAACTGGAGACTATCATGCTACGTGAAATAAGCCAATCCCCCAAAGACCAAAGGCTGAATGTTCTGATATGTGGATGCTGACTCACAATAGGCTGGGGCAGTGGTGAGGGTAGAGGAGAGTAGAGGTTCACTGAATTGGACGGGAGTGGGGGTCCAATTGGGAAGAGAGGGGTATGGGAATGGGAAAGACAGTAGAACAAATCAGACATTACTTTCCTCTGTTCATATATGAATACACCACCAGTCTAACTCCATATCATATACAACCACAAGAATTGGAAATTATATTCTGTGTATATAAAATATGTCAAAATACATTCTACTGTCATGTATAACTAAATAGAACAAATTTTTTAAAAAGGAAGAAAGAAAGAAAGAAAGAGGCTCTCTTATCAAGACCAAAATGCTGTTGGTTATCTCTCTTCATTGTAAGGTCAGTGGGCCAATCAATGTATGGCTCAGCTTGGTGGCACCTGAGTCAACCTTGATGTGTCATTGACATGAGTTCCTTCTGGGTTGGAAAATATGGACCATTGTTCGATGTACTGTCTCCACAGCAAGGCTTGGGCCCTGCCTGTTGGCTTCTGCTGGCTTTACAGGTAACCCAGGCCCACGGGGTCAGACCTTAGCACCCCAATAATACGAGGTCAGACCCAACTGTTCAAGAGTGGGGCTCAGGGCTGGGCTTGGTGGCACATGCCTATCATTCCAATACTTTGGGAGGCTGAGACAGGAGAACCGCGAGTTCAAAGCCAGCCTCAGCAATAGTGAGGCACTAAGCAACTCAGTGAGACCCTGTCTCTACATGAAACACAAACTAGGGCTGGGGATGTGGCTCAGTGGTTGAGTGCCCCTGAGTTCAATTCATTCCCCAGTACCAAAAAAAAAAAGAGTGGAGCTCAGTTCTACAAGAGCTGTGGCTGCCTCCAGACCAAAGCACAAATACAGGCATTGTCAACCCAGAGAACGTGGGAAGGGGGCCAGCTTCCCTGGAGTTGAACACTGAGGCAGGAAACCCCAGCAGTAGGGGCAGAGAGCAGTCCACCAGGTAACCACTCTCCTGATGATCTCATTTCTGGCACCTTCTGCTCTTCCTTGATCACAAACCAAGTGTACTGTGCCACCTGGTGGAATTCAATGAAACCATCTGTGAGTGACTGTAGCTAGGGCAACCAGCTTCTCTGAAAGAAAGATGAAGACATATGGACCCACAAAAAAAAATAAGTGAGACTGAGATTGTTCTGGAAAATCTGGATGGTCAGTCCCCCACAGTTGAGTAGCAAGGGTAATAGTAAATAGTGAAGGTGACTGGAACCTTCTCTCCTGCCTATCCAGGCTGAATGACAGTGCATCTGAGATCATGTTCTGATTTTGTTAAGGGTCTGAACACATGAAGGATAAGAAATGTCATTCGGGGCATTTCTGTATCCCTAGCATCTAGCATCATGTTTAACTCAGACAGCTGAGCCTGGCTGCACTTCAGAGTTACCTGGGAAGCTTTTAATGATCCGGATGATGGGCCCCATCTCCCTGGTGATCTACTCTTCAGCAAAACTGGAAAACCACTGGCCTAAAAAGCAGTAGGGACCCAACAGTTATTGGATATTGAATGCAGAAATGGCCCTCATATTCCAGAAAATGCCATACAATCACCCCTCAAGGTTTACTTAAAGAAACTTTATGCTAGGGTTACTCCAAGGTTTATTCCAGGGCAAAGGAGGCAAGTAAACATTATGGAGTCTGCTTTCTTCAATAAAAATAGCCCAGTTTATTAAAACTGGGCCTGTTTTATGGGAGGTTCCAAGTTCACTGCTAAGTCAGCCCCTCTCCCTCCTTCCCCTCTCCACAACTCTTCTGTGTGATTCCAAGTTGCTAAGACACAGTTATTCCCCTCCTGGACTTGGCAGATAATTAAACAAAGCTCCAAATGATAAAACATTCCCCTTAAAAATGCCTACCTTGGTTTTAGACAGAGGGAGAGAAAGGGGGGAACATCTTTAGCATCTTTAAAAGTGATAAATTACCCATCGATTTCTCCAGCTTCTGCAGAAACATCAATTTCTCTTGGAGAAGAGACTCAGGAGAGACACAGCAAACTTTTCCAGCAATCACAGTGCCACTTGGTGACCCAGGGAAATGAGTTCATGCAGGAAATTCTGGCATTTGTGCAATTCTGGAAGATTTCTGTGATTGAATAATCACAGGGCACCTGGAGGGCATCTTGTAGGTAAGTTAGGGAGGTGGAAGATCTGCTCTATCCCTGGAGGCTGGACATAGGCAAGGAAGACGCTACCTCGATGCACCCCAAGGAGAGTTATTTTGGGGGCATTTGTTCTTAAATAGGGTCCTTGTCCAAATTGCAGTGGACTTCCAGGATCCCCCTTATGTTCACTTCCCACTCCTGAGATTCTCATTGAGAAGACATGAGCTGGAGACCTACCTGGAGACCTGGTATCATTTTTTTTTTTAGTTCCATTGGTGATTGTGATGACCAGGGTCAGCTTGAGCCCCTCACTTTTAATTAGAAAATACCGTGGCACGTGGGCAGGATCTATGCTTTTCTATAAATTAAATGTCAAGGAAAAGGCTCCAGTTACTTCCTTTGTCCATCTGTAGCACAACATGAAGCTCTGAAATTCAGCGGCTGTGCCCATCACCACGGGATCACTGTTTAGAATCTGCTGACCTACAAGTGACATGGGATGCTCTTCCCAGGGTGGAGCAGCTACAGACTGGTCACAGGGTTCAGTGGACACATGGTTAGCAAGCTGCCCACCTTGCTGGGCTATTTCAATGGCAGTTGCTTTTCCAATGTTGCTCTTCCCTCTGGTGATCAAGAGGGCTCTTCCGGAACTTGGACCTCCAGTCACCAGCCCAAAGATGCAGATTCATAGCCACTCCTGGAAAGAGCAGACCTTATTGAAAGAATGGCCGCAGGAACTGGGACCACAAACCCTGCCTGCAGGGAGAAAGCCTGGGGTTGCTGTCATTGCTCCCTGCCTCTTCCAATCCCTCCGTCCCTGGTCTCCCTGCTTTTCCTCCAGGTCTCACGAACAACAGCATCTTCTCAGAGCCTACATTTTCTGGGCCATTATCTTCCTGAACTTTAGAAAATATTTGAAGATTCCAATATGCTGGCATTTCAACCATTTTTCCCTGGCTGTCTCCGATAATGGGAAGTACCTCTCTCTCTTTCTCTCCTTCTCTCTCTCTCTCTCTCTCTCTCTCTCTCTCTCTCTCACACACACACACACACACACACACACACCTTGATAGATGGATAGCTTCTTCCCATGTTGGTAGGGGGAAATTAATTTAGGGGACTCTTCGCATCATCATGCTTCTTACATCTCACACATAGGAATCCTGACCTAGTTGGAGAAGCAGAGCAGATTGACAAGTAGGGAATAAAAAAGGAGAAAAGTAGCGTTATCGAGCAGTTCTGCACCTGTTCAGAGAAAGCCAAGGCTCCTACGGGGCTGCAGGGTATGTGTGGCACAACTCTACAGTGTGCCATTAGGATCGCCGTGGTGGGAGACTTGTCTCTGAGCAATAATCATTTTCTGCCAGACGACAGCAAAACACACTGAGGACGAGGTGTTTTTTAAATATTTGCACAAAGGCATCATATTGGATAGATGTAACCCAGAGTTCCTTAACTGTTTCTCCCTTTCCTTCCCCTTCTACCCTCAGTTTCCTTGTATTTCCTGGTTACAAAATTGGCTGAGGCCAGTGTAGGCAGAAGGAAGCGATTGGCAGGAGGTGGTCCCCCGCACCAGGCAGATAGCCCCAGAGCTTATATCTCTCACCCACAGACCCTGGTGAGTTCTCCCCTGCAATGCAGAATGGGATTCTAACCTGAAGGTTCACAAGTGGCTGAGGGGCCTACTACTCCACCCATCTGTTTACACACACATCCTGGCCCAGCACCACCGCCAGTTATACACCCTAGACACTGGGGAAGAGGCCAAAGGATATTTATGAGCTTGGGTTTGGTTTAGAAGTTATTGCCATAGGGCAAGCATTGCCTCCTGTCTCAGTCAAGCCAGACAGACTTAAGAGAACAAGAATAAAATTCCTGTTTGTACCATCTGTAGCTCTCCTGACCAGGGCCGCTCAGAGCATTGCTGCCTCTGTGAGAAGCCCTGTTAGTGGGACAAGCAAGATTTCTTATTCCGAAGTCTTCCTGAAAGTTTGACTTGAAACTAAAAATAGTGTCAATAACAAAGGCTTGAACTAAACAACCTGGGTCAAAATCACAGCTCTGACTCTTAAAAAGCTGTGTGATCTCATGTGTTGATTTAACCTTTCTGAGCTCTTGCTTCCTCAACTGCAGAAGGGTGATAAGAAGAGTCACCTCTTGGGTGGCCTAAACAAGATCATGTATATAAGGCACATAGTATAGTACTTGAAACATATTAAGAGCTCAATACACAGTGGTTACTATTATTATTATTTAATGAAGACAATACCTTCCATGTTCAAAATTGAACTCATTTGCCCGCCTTACCCCCATCTTCAAATCAGTAAGGAATTTGAGAGCATTTACAACTATAAACAATGATGAAGTAGGAAGATTCATTTTCCCCTAAGAGCAGAGGTGTCCTAAAAATCTCTGTGAAATGTTTTTCTGATAGAGACCAGGAGTTTATCAGAAAGAACCAAAGGCCTATGTCAATGAATAGGGGACTGGTCAGGAGCAGGTATTGTGAGAATGAATAAAGACTCTCTCAAACCAAAGCAGAGCCAGAAAAAAGAGCAGGCCATAGGGAACATTCTGGAAAGAGGCCCAGAAAATCTCCTCTATAGAAAGGACAGAAAGGTTTCTCCTGACCAGCCAGAGGAGACACTAGCCTCTGAGCTACCATATTTATCTGCATTAGAGAGTAGAGTTTGCTGAGGGTGGTTCCTATGGATCAAACCTCTTCCTAACTCCAGGCTAGGAGCGCTGCCAAGCAGGCAGTGCTGGGCTGGTCTGCCGGACTTGTCCTGCCTGCCCTCTGTCCTGTGCCCTGTATCTTTGCCTTTTATACTGGAATTCCATCCTGGTCCAATCTGCTGTTAAAATAAAACTTGGCATTTATGTATTCTCATGCTCACTTTTGGGGAAGATTTTATCTTCACAAATTCTTGATATCCTCTATTTTTCAATGCAGATATAAATGACTGCCTAAGGTCACAAGATGGTAGGTGATAAAGCCAAAGGAAGTTTCCCGTTCTTTTTTTGGTACCAGGGATTGAACTCGGGGTACTCAACCACTGAGCCACATCCCCAGCCCTATTTTGTGTTTTATGTAGAGACAAGGTCTCACTGAGTTGCTTAGTGCCTCACTTTTGCTGAGGCTGGCTTTGAACTTGGGATTCTCCTGTCTCAGCCTCCCAAAGTGCTAGGATTACAGGTGTGTGCCACTGTGCCCGACTAGAAGTTTCCTTTTCATTAAACACCCAGCCTAGGTGCTCCAAAGGTGTGTCCCAAACCAACAAACAGCATCAGTTTCATCAGGAAACCTGCTTAGAAGAGACTTCTCCCCAGAGCCACACCTCAGGGTGGCCCAGCAATCTGGCTTCACACCCCTCCAGGTGGTTTTGATCCAAGCTGAAAGAATCCTTGTCCTTAGTGTTTCCTGAACTCCAGACGATAGGGGGCAAGCTTGCAGGTATCAGTGTCTCCCACTTACCCAAATAAGAAATTTGCTTGGATTTCACTCACCCCCGCCAGGGGCTTAGGAGTCTTTTAAAAACTGCTCCAGAGAATGATTAAGTTCAGATAAGTTAGGAAACAGTGACTCGATCCTGCCCAGTACTGGGAGGTTTTATAAAAATCCTGGTAAGCCATAAAAATATTATAAACCCTAACTATAAGCTTCATCTTGAAATAAAAAAAAAAAAGATCGTTGTCTTTTCCTCCAATTTACTAAGTGCACAACAACAAGGAAACCCTCTTAAATTTGCTCTCTCTCTTTCCCTTCTCTGGGCCCCTCAGCCTGACTTCTACCTTCCTTCAAGGCAAGGTGTGAAAATCTGAAGAGTCCAGAGTACAAGGGAAAGATATTTACAAGCCTGTTTTCCCTGGGACCAGATCCAGCCCTGCGGTTGGAAGCTGACTGTAGTGTTCCTGTGTTCTGTGTAACATGGAAATATCCAGCAAACAGTGGCCACTGCCAGAGGACACTCCTTTGAAAGAGTGCTTGCCACTAAACTCAGGATAGGGCTGAGGGACTAGTTGGGAAGCAGGACTGACAGCTACACTTTTCACCATTCTTTGCAGGACTGGGTCCTGCGGAAGGTGTGAACTTTCCCCAGAAGGATGTGGATGAAAAGAAGGAAGGCATAAGCCCTGCCTATCCTAGCAATTCTTCCCATGTCCTGGTTATGGTGGCAGCTTGCCTAGGCTGTCTTAGGAACTGATAAAAATCTTAGTGCAGGGAGGAGAGCAAATCTTTCAGAGATGAAAATGCCAATCTAGGCCCCGTGCAGACCCACAGCATCATCATCTCCAGGGGTAGGACCTGAAAACTGTATTTAAAATTTTCTACCAGTGATTCTGATGAGCAGATAGGGTTGAGAACGACTGGTTAGCTGAATCAATTCTAAGATAACTTCCACCCCTTCTTTGCTGAAATGTCATCCCTTAAAATCACAAGGAGCAGGAGGACCGGCTAGGGAACATCGAGCGTGAGCACAGGCTGGAGCAACCATCTGCGCCACGGAGCAAGCGCACACAGTGGGTGCAGAGCCGACACCAGCCCTGAAATCCATGCTCGAGCAAGCGGTCGCAGTTCACACGCCGCATCTTCTCAGTGCGAAAAAACACGTAGAAAAGTACGAAGACTGAATCTCGGCTGGGAATTTGGAACTAGCCGCCTCGGACGCCACAAGGAGCTTCCCGAACAGCGCGCGGAGCACGTCTCCAGGGACTCCGAGGTAAAGCTGAGCAGGAACTGAGGCGCCGGGGTGGCCCTTGCGTCAGTGGGCCGGGCCCTGCAGCGGCGGAGTCCCACCCCTCGGCGCAGGGCCCGCCCCTCAATGTCGGCCCCCTTTCCTCTGAGGCAGCTCCGCCCTCGGACTCCCGCCTCGCTCCCTCCGAAGCCAGCTAGCCACACCCCTCGGATCCAGCTCCGCCCTCCGGATGACCAACCTGTTTCCTTGGAAGCATCCCCACCTCTTGATCGCCAGCCCCGCCCCTCGGACGTCAGCCCCGCCTTCTCAGGAGCCAGCCAGTCCAGCCCTTCTGGCAGTCCCGCCTGGTATCGTCCAGGGGCGGGGCTCCGGTCACTTCCCCCACTCCCATCCTGTAGCTGCTAGTTCGCCGGCGCCACTGGAGCTCGGAGAAGATGCGGGCGCGTCCCCGCCAAGCCAGCGCGACCGCGCCAGACCACGTGACCGACACTGCCCCGCCCACGGCCCCCTGCGCGGAGCGTGGACCTCCAGCCGCCTTGCTTGCTGCTGGCTCTCTGCGAGCCACACCGCGCGGTGGTGGGGTGCATCCCGCGAGCGACTCCCTCGTTGCGCTCGCAGTGCCTGCTCCCCAGCTCAAGAGCAGCCTGCAGTTACGTCATCCCGGTTATGTAAGAGCTGCAGCTTCTGAGGCTTTTCCCTAAGGGAAAGGGAGCAGGGTCGATGAGCACAAGGGTCTGCTCCTCCTCAGCCTTGTAGGGAAGCGTGATGGTACCCAAGGTCCACAGAGGCGCCTCCGGGTTGAGATCCCAGGCCAGCGCGAGTCCGGAGAATATCTGCATGCTGGGTCTTGGGTATGACCAGAAGGCAAAGGAGGCCTTGAAACGCATTTGCTAGAATTTAATAACTAGAAAATCATGTGCAGAAGAAAGATGAGGCTTATGATACTAAAACGGTTTCTTCATCGAATGAGTTGTTACATAATTAGCATTTCTACACGTATTAGTTCATTCAGTGCCCCAAGTACAGCTCCCCTCTTTCAGCGACTGTCAGAGGCGGAATTAGTTTGGTAACAGTTGTGTGCACACAGTGACAACTGTCCAGAGGCAGGACTGGATCTCTCACCTTAGGTAATTCTGTCTCCAAAGTCCAGGCGTTTGCCACTAGTTCTGCAGCTTCGTGCAGTGCCACGGAGGTCCCCTTGGCTTCCCCAAATCTTCGTCAGCCTCCTTTCATAAGTGCCCAAATAAACATACAGGGCAAGTTGCTGCCTGAGCCCAGGTCCCAGACAACTCATCCAGCTCTATTCCCAGCCCTGTTATGTGAGATTCACCCTTGTCCATATCTGACTTCCATCCCTAATGTCTTATTACAAATGGGTTGCTGCTGCCCTACCTCCCTGTCACTCGGTTTAATTCTGCATTGCTTTACCTCACCCAGAGACTGAGCACACTTACATAAGATGTGCAGAGACCAGCTGCTTTAATGGCCTCATTACCTCAGACATAAGATCACTGCCTGCCCCCACCCCCACACCAACCCCCGCCCCCGTGGGCATATTTTTACTTTAGAATAACTTCTGAAATAAATTTCTGCTAACATCTTGCTCCTCCAACAGGACTCTGAAGCTCCCCAACATTGCGACTTATTCCTGGCAGTGTGATGAAAGGAAACTTAAACAAATGGCAGTTTGCAGAACCTCCCAGCTGGGTGTTAACTTTCAATGTCCGGTTTGGCTGGGAGAATATTTTAGATCCCCTGGGTTACACACTGTGCTTTGTACACTCTGCTTTGTGTCAGCAATGGAAATAGGTGTCAGTCTTCTCTGAATCTCTCACAGCAACTCAGGAAATAATGCTTTTGGCTCACAAAGAGGGAGCAAGAAATTGTTTTGAACCACAAGGTCTATTGAGGGTATCAGCAGATCCCTGAAGTAAAGAGGTAGATGGAAACCTAGTTCTTTGGATTACCCATGTGAACCTGGCCATGTTGCATAAACAGTCTTGGAGGGTTTTTTAATTGGTAAAATGGGAAATAATATGTTCACCTTGTGGGACTGTTGGATGATTAAAAGCATTATAGAGAGCTTAGTTTTATATGAGGTGATCAGAAATGTTGTCCTCCTTAAATTTCCTTCTCATTCCTTTCTCCTTCCACACTTAGAACCAATTGTGTACATTCAATAAATGTTCTGTGAGTGCTTGAAGCCTTAAATGTTTAGCCTTACATTAACAAGTATCCACAAGTTATTTAGGGTATGTATTAGACACACTTCCATAGGAGGTTTTAAGAAAAGCAACCTCTGTTACAAAAGGAGTTTCCACTCTTCCTTGGCTGACAAGTAACACACAAAAACAAAGGGCAGCTCTTGCCATTATCCTCATTTTACAGATCAGCAAACTGAGAGAGGGGTTAAATAACTTGGCTGAAGTCAAAGAAAATAAGACCAGTTGGTATGACTAGAGCCCTAAGTGTTCCCGCTGTATAATTCTATGTAGAGGCAAGTCAGCCTCTTTGGGCCTCGATTTTCTCCTCACAAAAAAAGAGGGCAGACTATTTGACATATGTAAGCCCTTCAGCCTTACAGTCTAACAAGAGTGTTATATAAAGATGTTACCATAGTTTGGATGTGGTTCAAGTGCGTTGCCCCAAAGTCTTCTGTGTTAGAGGCTTGGTCTTCAGTGTGTCAGTGTCGAGGTGTTGGACCTTTAAGGGGTCCCTGGGTGGTGAGGAAGTGCCCGGGAAGGGACTGGGTATTTCTGGTGGGGCCCTAGCTAGTTCTCCCTAGAGGGCTGTTATAAAAGCCTGAAGCTGGCCCCACCCATTCTCTCCGGCTTCCTATTTGGATGGAGATCAGGTTTCTTCCTCCCACACTTGCTCCCACCTCCCCCATGAGGTGATGGGCACAGGGGCATCCAACAGAGCCTGCACCAAACTATCTGTACCTTCAGCCTCCAAAACTGCAAGCTAAATGAACCTCTATAAAGTTAGTCTGCCTCAATCACTGTAGTGGTTCCTCAAAAGACTAGGCATGGAACCACCACGTGACCCAGCTATACCACTCCTCGGTATTTATCCTGAGGAACTGAAGTCTGCATGCTGCAGTGATACAAGCATACAGACCTTTAAAGCAGCACAATGCACAGTAGCCAAACTATGGAACCAGCCTAGGTGTCCATCAACGGATGAATGGATCAAGAAAATGGAGCATGTATAAACAATAGAGTTTTACTCAGCCTTAAAGAAAAGTGAAATGATGTCATTTGCAGGAAAATGGATGGAACCAAAGAAATAAGTAGAGTGAAATAAGTCAAACTGAGAAGGTTAAGGTCTGTATGTTTTCTCACATGTGAAAGCTAGAGAGAAAAAAGGAAAAGAAAGGTAGCAAGAGCAGGGATCTCATGAAAATCAAAGGGAGATCAGTAAAGGAAAAAGACCAGGAGGTTGGGGCGGGGGGGGGGGGAGTGCTGGGGAGTGATAGTGGCCAAGTTATATTGTTCTATTGTGTGCATGTGCAAATATGTAACAACAAATCCCATCATGTACAACTATAATGCACCAATTTAAAAATGTGGAAAGAGAAAAAAAAGTCTGTCTCAAGTATTTCTTCTTTTTCCTTTCCTTTTCCTCCTTCCCTCCCTCCCTCTCTTCCTTCCATTCTTACTGGGGATTGAACCCAGGGATAATTTACCACTGAGCTCTACCCCCAGCCCTTATTTATATTTTATATTTTGAGGCAAGGTCTCTCTCAGTTGCTTAGGGCCTTGCTACATTGCTAAAGCTGGCCTTGAATTCGTAATCCACCTACCTCGCCTCCTAAGCGAGATTACAGGCATGCACCACTGCGCCCTGTTCATGAATGAAAAATAGATTAATACAGATGTTAAATAAATTAGGCCCCAGACGCTCTTAAGAGTAAAGTCAGTGGGTGTGGTTGTTTCATTTCACCTGGGTAGAAAGCCTCTAAAATATTTCTTATGTGTTTCTGCTTCCCATTTGCTATTCTAAAGGCCAAAGAGTTCATCCTCCAAAGCTTTTTTCCTGTTGATTTTCATCTCTGAGGCTACTTTTAACAAAATTGGAAGGAGAAGCAGAAAATGTGGACTAAGAAATCCATGGCTTCCTCCACAAAAGATATACATGATAAGTCTGCGACCTTTTATATGCACACAGGCGCGTGCACGCACACACACACCAATGTTCACATTGCCTTCCACTGATACTCAGTACCAGTTTCTCTAGCCAAGTTGTCATGGCAACACCAGCTGCCAATGAGATCATAGAAGACAAGGTTGTAATGGCAATGGTGCCTCAATATTTTACCTGGCAAAGCCACTTAGTTAATAAGATGAATAACCATAAATCATAAGTCCATAGAAAGCCAGGCACCGTTCACTGTACATGGCTAGTGTGTTATTGAGGGTGGGGAACAGATATGAAAGTGAAGGGAAAGGAAAAAAAAGGAAGAGGATGAGGCAGGGGATGGAGAAGAAGGTCTCTGGTGCTGTCCTTGTTTTTCTTGACGTAGACCATGCACAGATCCAGACCCTGCCTGGGCACAGAGGAAGGAACTGAGATCTTCTCCACAACAAGAAGGGGGTGGGGGATCCTAGGCTCCCAGCCTCGATCATAAAAATCTTATAAGAAACCCAAGGTGACTATTTTCTGGAATTTACACTGGTGGAGAAGAGAAGCAGCCCAAGGAAGATGCACATGGAAGATGCCAAGCCATCCTCCTGCTCTCAGTAGCTCAGTCACCATTTGAAAACACTTTTCTAGTTGCCTCCCTAAGTCCCTGGATGCGTCTCAGCTTTAACAGACTCGTTCACTCCAGGGCTGTCTGTTGTCTATCTAAAGCAACTTCGCAAAGGACAAATCAATTTGATTTAAGGGTTTTCTTCTTTTCACAAGAAGTAATCACAGTGCAGGCCTCTAGCAGGAACTTTGGCAGTGGGGAACCAAAGTGGGAAAAAGGCTCCATTTACAATGAATACCCTTTGTACTTTTGAATTTTGAACCATTTGCATGAACCATATATTCAGATGGAATCTATGGAAAAGCTAGCTCCCCATTCTTTCTCCAGCTTTCCACCCTACAGGGATGGGACATGTTGGCAGTGAAATGAGCCAGATGTGTCAAGAACTGGGATCCAGAGTCAGGTGACCTGACCTCAGCTCTGATACCTCTTCAGAAGATATTCTTCATCTCTCTGAGCCTCCGTTTCCCCTCTACATAGGAGTACAACTGGACATTAGCACAGTATAGCAGTGAGGATAAAATAAAGGAACTTTTATTTAACAAATGCCTATATTCTACGTACAATGACCCGAGCCTTATTCTAAGCTCTTTACAAATGATAAAAATGAGGCATGGAGAACTGGAGGGGCGTGTCTGAGATGGTAGGCATCTAGAAGGGAGCAGAGTCAGGATTCCAGCACAGTCTGTGTCTCCAGAATCCACATATTTAACCCTTTTTCTACTATGGACAGATCTGTGCCTTGGTGGCTTCTTCTTAATCTCTGCCTTTAGTAACTTCAGTGGGACCAGAAACTTCTTTTTTTTTTTTAAATTTTTTTTAGTTGTAGATGGATGCAATATCTTTATTTTATTTATTTGTATGTGGTGCTGAGATCGAACCCAGTGACTCATGCATGCGAGGCAAGTGCTCTACCACTGAGCCCCAGCCCCAGCCCCTAGAAACTTCTTCTTCCCTTTACTGGTTAGTTGATTTGTTCCAGTGTGTGACAGGGTAATTTACAATCCCGCACAGTTCCCTCTAGCAGCATTTCTTCCTTCCCAATCCCTAAGCCAGAGGTGGGCAGTGCCTTGAGGTGGCACTCAGACCACCATCAGCTAAGCTGGAATGGGGTTTTGAGTTTGTGGCGTGTGTGTCCTTACATATGCACAGGATAACCAAGGAACTCCACATTGCTGGCAATTTAGTACTTCATGATTTAGTCATTCTGTAACATAAAATTTGCCATTTTAATCATTGCTAAGTGTTCAGTTCAATGACATGTGCTTTCACATTGGTTTGCAGCCACCACCACCATCCATCTCCAGAACTTTTTCATTTTCCCAAATGCAAACTCTGTACCTGTTAAATAGTAACCTCCCCTTTCCACCTTTGCCCAGCCCCCCCAGGAAAATCACATGCCTTCATTCAAAAGGCTCTGACACTACCTCCATCAGGAGTTCTGGCTCAGTCAGGTGCTTGCTTCTTTAGGCAACGAAGGCGGAAATGACAAATGAGCTCTCAGTTGTTCATGAGGCAAAATAAAATTTTGCATTACCACTTTTCCCATTTTGATTCACAAAAATGATAGACCATGCCAGTTAAGGAGACTTAGGAATATTGACCATGTTGGAAGCAAATCTCTTTGCACTGGAAAGACCCCATGGAAAGAAGTCCATGATCCAGGAAGTAGAAAAACAGCAGACTACAGGATAATATGAATACTTGGACATGATTTATGTAAAAGTACATATATGTGCTTAAATATACATATTCAAATATACCTAAATATTATATTCTGGAAGAATACAAAAAAATTAATGCTGGGTGTCTTTTGGGGGACTGGAGCCAACAGTTGGGGGGTGGGGAGGCTTGAGATATTTTGCATTTTCCGCAGAGGGCATGACCTCAGGGGAAACCAGCTCTCTGCTTTCTGATCTTCCTGTGAGCTGCTTTTCTTTTCCACACTCTCCCACTATGATGTCCTGCCTCACTTAGAGCTCTGAGGAATGCAGCCGGCCTCCTATGGACTCCAACTTCTGAAGCCAGGATCCCTCAAATAAACTTTTCCTCCTCTACAGTTGTTCTGGTAGAGTCTGTTAGTCACAGCAGTGAGAAAGCCAACTAAGACATATGCCAAAAAACTAAAAGTAAAAACAACCCACAATGGCTGGTAGTGTAGCTTGGTGGTAGAGTGTTTGCCTAGCATGTGTGAGGCCATGGGTTCTAGCCCCAGTACTGCCAAAAAAAAAAAAAAAAAAAAAAAACCCACAGGATGGGAAAAAATATTTGCAGATCATATATTTGATAAGCAACTTGTATTCTGAGAATATAAATCAACTTTATAGTTCAACAATAAAAAGAAAAATAACCCAATATAAAATATGGGCAAAGTCTCTGGATAAACATTTCTCCAAAGAAGATGTAAAAATAGCCAGCAAGCACATGAAAAGATGCAGGGAGTTTACAATATATAGAAAAAAGAAAAAAAAAGAATGATGGTGAGGGAAGGCAGGCAGGAAAAGGGATGCCCGTGAGAAAGGATGTGGCTTTCCATCCATCTTCTGCCTGATCCTGGGGAAGATGGGCGGCTCTGGGGCATTAGGTTGACCTGGCCTGAAACAGGGAGTTGGGCTTTCCTCCCTCTCCCCACTCAGCTAAAGCTAAGGGTGCTGAGAGTGGGGAGCAGAGCAGTGACTCTCAGGCAGGGGCCGGGGGGCAGTCACTCCTGTCAACAGGGACAGGCCCCTGGAACGGGATAGAGGAACAGGGTAGGTGTTAGTGGCAAGACCTGCTTGGAGGTCACTGGGCTGACAAAAGGAACCCCCGGAGAATCTGGGCTACAATCCCTTTCCCCAATGACTTGGGAATTGAACCAAAACTAGCCGTTTTGCAGTTGTGGAGAAAGTCATCAGAAGGCTGGAGGAGAGGATGTGCACAGCTCAGAGCTGCTCAGGATGGAGGCAGTGAGTGTTCCAGGGATGGTCAAAGGAGAGGCTTTGTTTGTTTTCTAAACTTCATAGACAGTATATATCTTGTCATTGATCATGTCTTCCTTTTTACTTTTTCTGCTTTGGTTGTGGAGAAAATTCAAATCCAGGACTAATTAACCCATGAAACAAGGCCAAGGCAAAGCAGGACTGACTTAGGAGAGTGCATGGTAAAGCCTAGAATGTCATGGGCTGCCTTGACATCTTTGAGTTTCACAAGGGCCCAAAGGCCTAACCATGAGCTCCCCAGAAATGTCCCTGACCCAGTGGGAAAGGGCTCTACCCGACTCATTTCTCAGTCAGCTGGGCTGGCTGCCCTCCCTCAATCAACAGTCTAATAATGGGTTCCACCTGCATGCCAGTCTGTGAAGTTATGCGAAGAAGCAAATCGCACACTCCCAAGGGAATTCAGGAGCACCCCACCCTATGGTTACTACAAAGTGTGACCCTCCCTCTGCTGGTTCACTAGGTACCTGAGTGCGACCCCCAGGTGGCCCAACATGGCTAGCCCAGCTGTGTCCTTCTGTCCTGGGGCTGTGAGTCTATGTGAATAATAAGCTGCTATCGATTTCATCTGTCCAGAGTGAGGGGCTGTGTGTTCTGCCATCTCATACCACTTAGGGCAGGGGATCCCCCTTCACTAATGGGGTGAATAAATGATCAGAACAGAGGGATGTTTTGAGTCACCAGGCTTTTTAGGAGTCTGATTAGAACATGTTGCATGTGCAAGCCTTGATTCCAGCAGAGACCATGCTGCTTGCAAAGCATAGCTTTATTTCCAAATAATGCAGTAAGTTTAAATTAAAATATATGTGTGTGTGTGTGTGTATATATATATACACACATATACGTATTTATTTATTTATACATGCATGAGCCCACATGAGCCACTCACAAGGCCCAGCAGAATGCCTTAGCTTCACAGAAAGGCAAGGACAGTGCTGGGATCTGAGTGGGAGAACTTCTACTTGCTTGGCTCCCTAGTACCCAGGAGACACCCACCAGTATGGGCAGAGCTGTCAATCATGGTCCAGTTGTTGCCTCCCTCCATCTGTGACCCAGAGGGGTGTGAATTCCACCTCAACACTTTCTTTAAACCTGAGTCATTTCCAACATCATGTCTAACCAACGGAAGCAAACAGAACAAATGTGTACCAAATTGGCTTTTTCTCAACTGTCTCTGTGACCGTGGCTTACTATTTTAAGATGGAACCTGAACATTCTTTACAAGTTCCTGCATAGGAATTAGTGTCAGGGACATGAAGGAAAGTACTGGTGGATGTGTAGCCTGGATTGGGCTTAGATATAGGTTATGTTGGC
This sequence comes from Xerus rutilus, assembly GCA_028644305.1. NCBI lineage: Eukaryota > Metazoa > Chordata > Mammalia > Rodentia > Sciuridae > Xerus > Xerus rutilus. The sequence goes on from CM053404.1 coordinate 110,661,234, forward strand.
TTTCAGCTTTTTTTTTTTTTTTTTTAAGGAAATCTCCATTTGTTATTTTTTAATTTATTTTTTTTTAGTTGTTGATTGACCTTTATTTATTCATTTATTTATATGTGGTGCTGAGGATTGAACCCAGTGCCTCCCACATGCGAGGCAAGCGCTTTACCACTGAGCCACAACCCCAGCCCGGCTTTCAGCTTTGTTTGTGTCCAAATATTGGCTAAGTGACTGGGAGTGGCTGAGGCATTATTGCCTGGTGGGGGTGGGGGCATGGAACACCTCCCTGCCCCTGTGTCTGAGCCCAGAGTCTGTCTCAGCCCTCAACATGGAGAGGACGACTTGAAACACAATGAGGATGGAATCAGGCCTGTGTCTGTAGGGATGATGAAGATCTGCAAGCTGCACACCTCACTGTCCTCTGTAACTCAAGGGAAAACGAAAACAGCAATTGCCCAGAGACATGGGGCAAAATAAGGGCGGTTCTCCTTTTTCCCAGCAGAGGGCGCACCAAGCACCTTCTCTTGTGGGAGAAATGTGTATCAAAGGTGACTTCAGGTGACAGATTCTTGGAGAATCCTTCCAAACTCAAATGGGAAGGTTCCCTGGAACTCACAGTTTCTTTCCTCTTAAATCCATGGAGAAGAGTAAGCCTCTTGGTATGAGCTGACACTTCTGAGGCAGGCTGGTGCCTCACACTGATGGCCACTGGGGCTTGGTTTGATTATAAAGCACCCCCCCACACACACATAGATACTCCAAAAAAGAAAGAAAGAAAAGAAAAAAAGCAACTTGGCACCATGGAGAGATAATAAGCTAAGATACAAAAACAATTAAGCAGGTGCTGTGCTCTCCCTGGGTGCCTTCCCTAGAAACACCCATGACAGTGTCTTCATTGAAAATTCTCAAGTGAGCTAAGTGCTGTGGTATACAGGCCTGTAGTCCCAGAGACTCAGGAGGCTGAGGCAGGAGGATCACAAGATTGAGGTCAGCTTGGGTAACTTTGCAAGATCCTGTCTTGAAATAAAAAATTAAAAAAGCTTAATGGTAAAATATCCCAGGGTTCATCCTTACTATCCCAAAATAAATAAAGAAAAAAGATAATTTGAAAGAGCAGCTTCCACAAGAGAAACTACCCACTTGCTAACCTCGTACTGAAGCTCCGAGGAACTTCATGTCAAAAGAATAACAGCAAGACAGAATACTAGTGGTCGCTGTTTGGTATCATCCTAGGCTTCCAGATGGTTGACTTAGAAAAAGCTTCCCAAGCTGACTATGTCATTAAACAGAAGAGCTGCTGTGTAGTATTCAAGTTCATAAACCCAAAGCACCTGCACTGGTAGCACTTTAATTCATGCAACCTGGCCAGAAACATGCAACACTTTTTTTTTTTTTTTTTTTGGTATGAGGGATTGAACCCAGGGGCACTCAACCACTGAGCCACATCCCCAGCCTTTTTTTGCATTTTATTTAGAGGCAGGATCTCACTGAGTTGCTTAGGCCCTCTCTAAGTTACCGAGGATGGTTTGAACTTGCAATCCTCCTGCCTTAGCCTCCTGAGCATCTGGGATTACAGGCATGTGCCACTGTGCTCGGCTGCGAGACTGGCTTATGACCTGGAACCATTCACAAAGCACACAGATTACCAGGAAAAGAAATAGATTCCATGCCAAACACAGAATGTACAGTAACCACACACAGAAACCAAGATGAGAGGGACACTGCTCACTGCAAGGCCCCCTGGCAGGCCAGCCAGAGCCCCTCTGTGGAATCTATTCCTTGAACTTGGCAGATTTTATAACTTTCCTCAGGATGTCCCCACCCATCAGATCAAACTTTCTGATTTGAGGATATTCTGACTGCTCCTTAACTCTCACAAAAGGCAGTTGGACTTGTTACTGGGCATTCCTTCCTATCACTTTGTGGTGCTGGTGGCTCAATGACCTCAGCAGTAGCAATAGGAACAACAACAAACCCTGCCAGAGTGCCTGGAATTGCCCTGCGATTGGAAAAGTTCTCCCCTTCTTCGCACCTTTCATCTTCATCCCCTCAAAAGAAAAATCTGTTGGAAACTCACGAGTACAAATTTTCACCCAGAGAAGAGCCAAAGTGCTTTTCTCATATCCAGGCTGGCAAGACTTTCTTAAGTCTGCTAGACTCCTCAGTGCATTTCTGTTGGTTTCTGAAATGCCCATATTGAAGGTTCTATTGACTCACTAGCATGCTTTTCTCCCCAAATTGTAAATGTGTGCACACACCAGGAGGAGTGGCCGTCACTCTTCATCACCAGCAAGTCTCCACCTGGAACACAGGTAGACACAACTGCTGCACAGGACCAGTAAAATCAGCACAGTGTGACTGAGCACCAGGACCCCCACGGCAAAGAGGTACAGGGTTTTGTCACAGTATGCCTGAGGCTGCTGGAAAGGGGGAATAAAGTCAGGCAGGTACACAGAGAAGACCCAGTAATTGCCCAGAATAAACCAGAGGAAGAGGAAGAGGCTGAGGATGAGGTGGACATAGTATTTGTGCGCATTCTGTCTCCAGGGATATTCATCATCATCGTCGTCATCAATCACCACGGCCTTGGACAGAAGTCGCCTCATCCTGGTGGAGTCATACAGCAAGAGAGACACCTGGGTTGTGGTAGGGGTGAGGGTCATAGGGTAGAGTGGAAAAGTCATGGGAACAGAGGGTGTTGAAGGGGGAGAAGAGAGAGAGGTAGGTTATGAAAAGTACATAAACTGTAGTTAGAAGAGCTGCTAAAGAAGGACATTTAATTTGAAGAATTAGAATTAGAACAGGCATGAATGAAGACGTAAATCCATCGTCAGCAAGCTTGGTGGCATCTTCCTCCTGGATGTGTGAGCTGGTTTGGGTAAGGGATTAGCTGGCATTAACGTATCTCTATAGTGAGGCTTGGACCAACTTGCCTTCTGTTTTTCTAGCACATTTGCATGACATCTAACAGCATAGGAATGACACCTGGTGTTTGCTAACTGCCCTCCCAGCCAGGCCCTGTCTTATAAGGAACTACTCCCCTGCCACTTGCAAGTAACGTCACAGGCCTGGCAGCTCCAGGCACCACTGGTCCCTGCCTGTCCTTCTGCTGCCCCACCCAAGCTGCTTTTCTCTGGGCTGTTTCCACCCTTCTTCATCTCAAGGATCTGTAGTTCCTGAGTGGGGCCATGGAGGGAGAGCATCGTCCCTTCTGTCCTCACATCTCTCTCAAGTCAAGAGCACAGCCTTCTCCTTTGAGCAATCTCTGCCCCTGGTGGATGGCCCCTGCCTGACTCCAGTCTGACACCCCTTAGAAAGGGGTCACCTTTGCTACCAACTTGGACTGGTCTCAGACCCTGTGTCTCAGTGTCCCCTCGGAAAACACAGCTAGGGAAGAGCACGCGCCTTCTTTGCTGGGGAAACCTCTGGCAGTTCCCTGGCTTCTCTCTGTGTAGCAACGTGATCTATAATTTCCTCTGAAAACCTCCTCTGCTGATCTGTTCTATCCCAGCTTCCCAGCTCCCCACCTCGCCTCCAGCCAGCCTCAGTGCACCCCGAGCCCCAGGCCAGCGGGGCTGAGGAAGAATCCTCTGATGGCCCAGAGCATGGCACGTTGGCGACAGCAGAAATTTCAGAGCCTGAGTGAAATGGAAGGGGAGGGAGGAGTCAAGAAATGTCACCAACAGAGCTCCAGACTGGGCAGTGATATGATGACAATGATATCAAGAGGGCCGGAGAGCCCAGGAGCCCGGGTTGTGCCTTTGGGGTATATGACAACCTCAGGCTTGGACTTGTTCCATTTAAAAGTGGCCAGCAGGGGGTGATCAGAGGCTGGAGGTGAATAGAGAAAGGTGAGGCTGTGACTGAGATATGGGAGTTATCTTTGTACCCGGTGACAGTGATGCTAGAAATGGACATTCAACGAAAGGACACCCTGGTGCTGGGTGAGGTACTTAGTATACATTATCTCATTTAATTCTTTCAGCAATTAAGTACTAAATAAATCTGTGCACAGAAGAACCAAAACTGAAGCCTTTAGTCTACAGGGTTAACAATGATGTTTGCTGTGTGGTGTAATTTACAGGCAATTTTGATGTTCTTCTGGGTTCTTATCTGTATACTGTTGTTTTCTACAATGGAGAGCTATTACTTATGAAAAATAACAGAACCTACATAAAGTAGTTCGTCCAAAACTGGCATGTGTGGCTGACTGCATTTAATGCTTATACTAACCTATGAGTTATATATGATCAACCCTGCATCCTGGACGAGGACATTAAGGCTCAGAGAAGTGAAGTCACTCCCCTCAGTGCACAGTGAGTGCAAGAATGAGATGGAGCCAGTCTGGTGGCACATGCCCGTAATCCCAGCGACTCCAGAAATTGAGGCAGGAGGACTGCAAGTTCGAAGCCAGCCTCAGCAACTTGGAAAGACTCTCAGCAAATAATGAAATCCTGTTTCAAAAGTAAAAAATTAAGAGGACTGGGGACGTGGTTCACTGGTAAGGAGCTTCTGGGCTCAATACTCAGTACCAAAAAAAAAAAAAA